>BSBK01009711.1:0-365422 GCA_027943335.1 Chamaecyparis obtusa
GGAATACAATAACAATGAAAGCACTCAAAACACAAGATCAAAACCACATATATGATTAGACAAAAAGAGAACTAAAATACCAATGAACCTAAGAGAATGAAAACCTCTTAACCCAAATAAGCCATGTTTGATGTGTAGATTCGTCCAAGCTAATGGATGTGTGCTCAATGATAGTACTCAAGCTTTAACGGTGTGAGAGAAATTTGGCATTATAAGACTATGATTGAGGATTTTGTTCTTCAAAATGGCATGATAACTTTACTTAGATGATGGATGATTTTTGAAGGGAAGAGGGCTCAATTTATAGGTAAAGAGATAATTGAATGGAGGGCCAAGTTTGAAAGCTTGTGGATGGCTAGGATGCATTTGGAGGAGAGTGCATGGATTGTGAGTCTTCAAATTCATAGCCTTGTGACAAGTGTCATAAGGAGAGATCTTGAGAGGACATTAGAGTTTGGGGAGATATGTCATAAAGGCACATCTTATCTCAAATCCCAAAGGTCAATCCTTTAGGATTGTGACCATTTTGGGAAGTGGGAATGGGGGACAAAGATGTAAAAATGTGGTTGGGGTGTAAGGGATGTGTAAGTGCATTTAAGGTTGACAATTGGGAAGGAGGTTGGGATTGGAGAGGATGTGACATCAGGTTGACTTTGGTTTGGTTTAGGATTTCTTAACCCATGGATTAGGATTATGCAAATGTTCAGGGTAGGGTTAGGCTTGGATTAGAGGGTAGATGGGAGAATTGGGAAGATGTGATGGGAGGGAGAGAATGAGAAAAGGGTTAATTAGCTAATCAAGAAGTGATTAATTAATTAAGTGGGATTTCTTTTGATAGCATCTGATTTTTTGATCTTCAGACTAATCTTGGTGTCCCTGCCCAAACTATTCCTTTCTTTTATTAGGTTGTCTCTACCTCTGTCTTTTCTTAGTTTCTCCTTCTAGTATTGGTTGATATTTTTAATTAGAGTGTTGTTTATCTGCATCTTAACTTATCTCATGATGGGGGTCTTTTCCTCACCAAGGGTAGTAGGGTGCAGCTGAAGGATCTATGATATATTATCTTATCCTTTTTTTCCATTTCTATAGCACTCTACAATTTTATTCAACGTTATATGTCGCTCGATATTTCAATCTTATTTATCTGATACTTAGTATCTTCTCTGTTAATGAGGTAAAGCATGGTTAATATCATGTCTTATCTTGACTTTCCATGAATGACCTTGATTGTGACTCTAATGATATATTAATACTAGGATTTGTTTTCACTGTCTATCATATCTTCCATTTAGTAGTAATCAGATATGGATATCCTAGGAACTAACCCAATATAACGCAAGGTTTCTATCATATTTTTGTAGTTTTGGAGTAGAAAAAGAAAGCTCATCCCATTTTTGAGCTATATTAAGAAAGGGTAATAATAAGATACTTTATTTTCAGAAAATTTTAGAATCAGTGTTAAGTTACAAATATAGTTTTGGGACATACTAACAGGGCTCTTAGCTAGAATTTAAGTTATTACAGGTAAAGGAGGAACACAAGTCATGGAAGGAAAAACCTATCGTGTGTGATATCGTTTGAGTGATAGGCCCTTATATTAGTTTCTCAGCTCTCTACAAATGTAGTCATGATTGGCTTCACAAGTTAAGCTCCAAGTAAAAGCAGAAATTGACTAAATCAAAGGGAGGTTCTCCATCTTCGCCCTATGCAAAAGAAACAACAAAAGATACTTATTCCAATCAAGGACAAGGAGGAGAAACTAATAAAAATTTTACTCTATGTATATCAAATAAATTTGTAATCCGAGGGTATGCCCTCTTCGATCATCATGTATCAAAATCTGGACTATGGTCCCAGGCAAGGCTGGAGGTTTTTTCAGCCCCAGTCTTTCCTACCAGCACCTGCATTGAGCGGGGTTTTGTAACACTATTAAAATTATAAATAAAATTCTTAGGTTCGGCCTTTTACCGATCAAAAAAAAATAAAAATTAATTAATTAAGTGGGATTAGTATGTGTGAATGGGTTGGGTTGTGTTGGAACCAAGGGTTAGGTGGTTGAAGTGAGGTTTGGTTAAGGGTTAAAGTTAGGAGCCATGTGCTCTAATTGATTAAATGAGATTATTTAATCAAGAGGGAGAAAAAGAGGATTTTATGAATTAATTTAAATAGGTCAATTGCATTTATTTAAATTAATAGAGGAAGGGAGGATTTAATTAATTATCTAACTATGGGTTGTTATTTGATAATTAATTACACTATAGTTAATTAATTAATTTGATTAACCAGTAGGATAACATAAAATTATTTAATATTTAATTAATAATGTATTTGGAGAGAACTAAATTAGATTACTAATTTATGTAATCATATTTAGGTGTCTACATTTTGCCCCTCTTTGAAAGGGAAAGGGTAAGATGCATGAAAAATACAATCAATATGCAAAATAAAGGACTGAGGAAGAAATTGGGTGAGAAAAGGTTGTTCAGGGGCCAAAATGGTGAAAATGGGTCTATGGGAGGGGCCTATATAAGGGTAGGAGGGTCAAAATAGAGCTCATTTGCATCTACACCCTTGAGATATTTGGAGCTCTGAGTGAATTCATTAGCCTTTTAGAGCATTTGAACATGATGGCACATTGAGGATGGTTGAGGCACCCAACTAATGTGGTGAGGGGTGTGAGGTAACACCGAGCAGAGGACAGACATGTAGGCTCAAAAAATTGACCCTGTAATTTATCATTTTTCTTTTATTTCAGTTTATTGGATATTTGTTAGTGATCCCACACATGGAGGATGGACGCAAACAGGGTCCTGCCTGACAGGATTGTGATACCGGTAGCCGATGGGAGAACATGTCGATTAGGTTTAGTTTTAGGTATTTTCCATAGGAACGTGAAGTATTGGGATGGGTTTGAATTTTTGGAACGATAGCATTCCTAACATCAATTTGTTGTAATAACGCAATCCCATCCCAAATGGATGGGAAGGGAGGAAAATTATGCGGTCCTGCAAGGGACCAAGGGGTAAGGTAGCATGGTTGTGGGAATATGTTCCTGTGGTCAAGAGGGGTTGGTCTCAAGATTGCGATCACACACAAGAAGGATCATGGGAATTAGACCTACTGTGGGATCACAAGGAGGGATGGTGGGATTATAGGAACTAGGAGTAAACTTAGGAAAAAAGGGATCAAAGGAAAGGGGGAAGAAAAAGAGGGTTTCGTAGGCTTAGAATAAGATAATGAAATATGACATGGACTTCATTCTATGTTTTTGCAGTGGTCTTTTGACAGACTGACCTCTTGAGAGTGGCATGTAGCCATCTTGAGACCATGAGATATGCTTACACCTGTCGACTAGGCATGGGTAGATTCCATTGGATTGGGATACTTATCTAGGAGGCCCTATTGTATGGAATACATGGATATGGTAACTATTCTCTACGAGCGATGGAGATTGGAGACCAACATATTCTATCTTACCATAGGGGAGATGATGATTGCTTTGGAGGACGTGTACCAAATTTTTAGACTGTATGTGATTGAGATGAAGGTGATTATAGGAGATACGACCTAGGCATAGGTGATTCTCGTACTCTTTGGGTAGGAAATTAGATTGAGATTGAGACATAAATAGTTAGCACTAGACAGTTGCCAAGGCCAGGCGCTGATAGCTAGGAGGATTTACTTCTACATCTACATGCTAGTAAGGGGTTATATTACCCCAGATACATGAGGGAAAAGTGTCACACTGGAGCTTAGCCTAGTGATAGTGACGATCATAGATTAAAGGGTACCAATAGCCTAGGGGAGCTTGATGCTAGTTGAGTGTTATAGGGACCTCCATTAGATAGCATATCATGGAGGAGAGGGACAGGGTCACAAATTTTGTTTTCTGACCCTTCTATAGGTATAGGGTTGGGAGCACATTGTGGTGCTTCATCCCATTAGGAGGAGAGAAAGGTAGGTCGAGGAGCTTGTAGTTTACAATTGGGCAAAGCCCTTGACATATCACCATGTCAATGACATAGATCACTAGTGGGAGACACTAGATGGATTGAGGGATGAGATCACATGGTGACCATATCAGATTGTGAGTCCTTGAATAGAGGATTAGAGGGATTTTTCATTCACTATGACACACACATTCATTTTTGAGACATGGGACCACATAGTAGACTAGTATAGGCCAGATCAGGTGGCTCAATAGTTTCATTATATGTAGAGAGGTGGTACTAGTGAGTGATGAGGGAGAGGAGAGAAGAGTCCAGGCCTCCACTAGATAGAAAAGGACTCGAGACAACATGGAGGGGGTTATAGTATTTCCATTGGGACTAGATTGGGGACAAATGGATGCAGGTATTACTACTGAGTATCGATAATTATTCTAGGCCCCACATTCTATAGTGAGATCAAGATTAATGCCTCTCCTAGAGATTCAAAGAGTTGTAGTCATGAGGAGGGTTAGAGGAGGGAGAGTGGGGGGAGGATAGGTGGAGGAGGAGGGAGTGTGGCATAGGTTGTGTAGTGAGTTAATGTAGCTATGTAGAGGAGGAGGGTGGGGAGAGATGGTAAATAGATAGGGAGAGGAGGAGATAGAGATGGAGGAGACAACATTGGAGGGGGGATACTATGGAAGTGGATGACGATATATATTCAGAGGGCACTACCCTCAAACACACAAGTACCATTGACACCTATAGTAGGAGGACCATCTATAGGTGGGGGGACTCTATCGTAGTGCAATATGCTTCATTACAAGTGACCCATGTGACCATAAGTCAATTGTTGAA
Source organism: Chamaecyparis obtusa (assembly GCA_027943335.1). Classification (NCBI taxonomy): domain Eukaryota; kingdom Viridiplantae; phylum Streptophyta; class Pinopsida; order Cupressales; family Cupressaceae; genus Chamaecyparis; species Chamaecyparis obtusa. The sequence continues at coordinate 4,788 of BSBK01009711.1, forward strand.
AGATATACAGAGAAATACGAGGTAGTGGGGAGGGTCCAAGAGTTATAGGGTTAGGTGGATGATAGGGCCTAGGAGAGATATGAGGCCAGGATGGAGATGGAAGGCTTCTAAGGAGAGCTAGTGCAAACACTATAAGATGGGTTAGAGTTGGTGGATGAGAGATATATCCTACACTAAGAGAGGGATGCCTACTAGGAGGAGAGGGGAGGCTCGTGAGAAAGTGAAATACTATGCTATAGAAGCTAGGAGCGTTGAGGGAAGAGGTGGTAGCTAGGGGTAGGGGAGGGAGTGATGGGGATGGGGAAATCATCTTGAGGTTGATAGGCGAGATCATAGATCTTAGAGAGAAGGTGTGCTAGCATAGGCCATGTGCCATGCAGTGGTGTCCAGGGATAGGTGGGAGTCATACAGGAGGGCTACCAAGTCAGGGTCCACAACTATAGGACCAAGAAGATAGACCACTAGGAGTACACATAGGGTAGGATCCTCCCATAGTACACAAGGAAAGAGACATATCCGTCAACTAGGGTACACATGTTAGGAATGAATGCTAAATATATCCTATGGGGGAGTATTAGTAGCCATTTTGTAGTAGTTGTTGTTGCATTCATGACTGGGATTGTCATTGATGTCAACACAGTGATCTACTAAAGATTAGTAGAGAAGCAGTCAGTGTTTGAGTAAGCGCACTTGGGATATTGAAGATGAAGCTATGTGCAATTGAGTACTTATTCTATGATGTGTTATAAGATCATGGTTAAGAACATAGATAGTAATTCATTTATTCATGGAAGTTATGAGCAAATTAGTGGAAGCAGTATTTAGGCAGTGTTCCTGAGTAGCGGTTTGTGGAAATCAGATGATATCTCCTAATTAGGATAGAATCTGGTTATGCACAGTTAGAGAGAAGTTGAAGACATGTTGATAGTGACGTGAATGATAGTGCAAGATCTGAGGTCACATGAGTGAATAATTATATTGATTGGAAGCTGACAGTTTTGTGTAATTTTGATGTAATGTGTGGAAACTTTTATTTTGTAATTTGTACGCTGACTCATTTGTAATTACTTAAGTGTGGTATAAAGGAAGGAATGTATTCCTTGTTTTAATGTGTGTGTGTGTGTGTAATAAATGTAAGTGTGTATGAAGAAATTGTGAAAGCGAAATTGTTGAAGGAGGATATGTGAAGTACTGAGATCTGGTATTGAGATCTAAAGAAGCAGTTGGTGTGGTTTGGCACAGTCAGAGAAGGATTATTGAATTGTTGAGATCAGTAATCTTTTGGTATTATTCTATTGAGTAATACAAAGACTAGTTGGATAGTGAGTTCAGTGATCTTACCCTGAAGTTGTTTGGGCAGTGGGTCCTTCTATCTTCTATAACTCCTAACAGAGTTAGAATCTTTTAACAGGGATTCAAAATCTCCTAACAGGGATTCATATGTACTGAATGTATTTTATAAGACTCCTAACAAAGTCCATCCTCTCATAAGGAACTTTCATATTAGTGCATCTTTTGTGGGCATCATTCCCATCGGGGTTTACTCTTTGATCAAGAGGTTCCCTAGTCAACATATCTTGTGTCATTGTGTTATTGTGCATTTATATCTTTCTATGGTTGTTGATTACATTAATTACATAGTTAAAATCTATTAAGGTTGATAAAAGTTGTATTTATCTAATAACTGATTCACCCCCCCATAGTTATCTAAGTGGACTTTACTTTCTAACAATTGGTATCAGAGCGACAAGTCCTTGAAGGAAAAGTTTAACAGCTTAAGGAGATCCTTGGTGAATTTTAGGAAAGAAAGCCCTAAGTTTGATGGAGTAAATTTTGACAGCTAGAAAGAAAAGATGAAGACACACCTACTTTGTTTAGGACTAGGTTATTGGTTAATCACAGAGAATGAGAAGACTATCATTGATGAGGATAAGATCGAATATTGTACTAATGAGGAAAGAGATCTATTCATGTGTAACATACTTGCTAGAGAAGCACTCTTGTCAGCCCTTCCAGAAAATGAGTACAGTCAAGTAAAATATCTAAAGACATCTCGTGAAATTTAGTTAGCTTTGCAGTCTACTTTTGAAGGTGATGAACATGCTAAGAAAGTCAGATTACATAATTGGATATGTGCAATTGAAGATATAAGAATGATAGAAGATGAATATGTTAGAAGCTATATTGGTAGAATGTCAGAGATTGTTGCAGGTATAAAATCTTGTGGAGGAACAAAGATAGAGAATGAAGTGATATGGAAAATTCTGAGGACATTGACTCCTGCATTCAAGAAGACAATGTAGATGATTGAACAAGTTATACCTTGTACTATGAACTTCACCAGAGAGACTCTTCTTGGAAGATTGGAAGTAGTAGAGATGAACCTGAGGCTATTAGGAGACTTGCCTAGAATGGAGATAGCATTCAGTGCTCTTAGTGTTCGTCCTACTTTCTCAAGAATCATAAGTGTGAGTAGATATTATGCTAGCAGTAGTAGATCTAGAAATGAAGAAGATAGGAAGATTGAAGAAGGTATTGCCTTGCTTGTGAAAAGAGAACCAAACAATAAGAAATTTTTTAAATGTTGGACTTGTCAAGAATATGGTCATTTTGCATCCAAATGTCCTAAGAGAGTTAAGAAGTATAGAAACAACTTTAAGCCTAGAAGATCTAAAGAATGTTATTATGCAAATGATGAAGAACTTGAAGCTAGTTTGGAGAAAACTTTAAGTGAAAGTGATACTGAGAATAATGATGATATAGGATTTGTAGCAATTAAAGAAGAAAATCTTGAAATTGAAATAAAGGAAGAAAAAGCTTTAGTTTCCCAAATAGAAAAGAAAGTTGATTGGATTATAGATAGTGGTTGTTCACATCATATGACTGGAGACATGAAAAAGTTCATAAAGTTTAACAATTATGATGGAGGAGTTGTTAGAGTTGGAAACAATGCACCTTGTTTGATTAAAGGTATAGGATCTATTACTCTTGATGGAAAGACTAATACTGATGATGTTTACTTTGTGGATGGTTTGAAACATAATCTTTTGAGTGTTAGATAGTTAGTTGATAAGGGATATCAAGTTTGGTTTACTGAGAAAACTTGTGTGATAAAAGAAAGAGATGGTAATTTGATTGGTACTGGATCTAGAGCTAGAGGTAATGTATTTCAGTTGAATCCTACTAAGATGACATATTTGATTACTAAGATTGATGACAGTTGGTTATGGCACAAAAGATTTTGTCATATAAACTTTGATAACATTGTGAAAGTGAGTACTACACTTGCAATAAGAGATTTGCCTAAAATTATGAAACCTTCTAACATGATTTGCAAGGAATGTGTGATGGCTAAATAGAAGAGAAGCTCATTTCCCAGCAAGAAGTTTACAACAGTAGAGAAGTTGGAGATTGTTCATACTAATTTGAGAGGTCCTACAAGGACTAGAGGATTCTATGGAGAAAGGTACTTTATGATTCATGTTGACGACTTTACAATAATGATGTGGATTGCATTTCTTAAAGAAAAATCTGAGGCATTTAATAAGTTTAAGATCATTAAGAACAAATTTGAGAATGAATCTAGAATGAAGATTAAATATTTGAGATTAGATAGAGGTGGAGAATTTACTTCAAAAGAATTTAACATTTTTTGTGAAGTGAATGGTATTAAGAGACAGTTTTCAGCTCCTAGGACACTTGAAAAAAATGGTATTGTAGAAAGGAGGAACATATCAGTAACTGAAGTAGCAAGAGCTATGTTATTTGAGAATAACTTGGTGAAGATATTCTGGAGAGAAGAAGTGAACACAATAGTGTATACAATGAACATAGTACAAATTAGAGTAGACACATACAAGACACCCTATGAACTATGGTTTGGACATGCACCATCAGTTAAGTATTTTAGAATTTTTGGAAGCAAATGTTATATTAAGAGAGATGATGACATTGGAAAGTTTGATACTAGAAGTGATGAAGGTATATTTCTTGGATATTCATTGAAGAGCAATGCTTATAGATGTTACAATAAGAGAACTAAGACTATTGTTGAGAGCGCAAATGTTGAATTTGATGAAAAGTTCAGAATTCAAGAAAGAATGCTTGATTATGAATCAGATGAAGGAACTTAGCCTAGACCTAATCTAGAGACTACTGAATTATTTTATGAAACTGCCAGTGATTTTTTGAATGAAAGCCATAGTGAAGAAACCATTAAAGAACCTACAACAAAAACAAGTACTAAGACAGTGACACCTAACATGAATCTATTAAGGAATCATCCTACCAAGCAGATTATTGGAAGCATACATAGAGGAGTTTTGACATGAAATAAGGTACAAGAACAACTATGTTTGATTTCTCAAATTGAACCTAAATCTACTAGTGAAGCTTGTGAAGATGAACATTGGATTAAAGCCATGAAAGAAGAATTGGATCAGATTGAAAAGAACAAGACATGGGAATTGGTCCCTAGACCTAAAGATAAGAATGTTATAGGAACAAAATGGGTATTCAGAAACAAGATGAATGAACAAGGAGAAGTAGTAAGGAACAAAGCAAGATTGGTATGTAAAGGATACTCATAGAAAGAAGGAATTGAATATGAAGAAACTTTTGCACCAGTAGAAAGAATTGAAGTAGTGAGAATGTTTTTGGCTTATGCAAGTTTTAAAAAATTCATAGTGTATCAGATGGATGTGAAGTCAACATTTTTGAATGGAGAATTAGAAGAAGAAGACGTTTATATTGAGCAGCCTAAAGGTTTTCCTTTAACTGAAGAAGAAGACATGGTATGTAAATTGAAGAAAGCTTTATATGGACTGAGCAAGCAGCTATAACTTGGTATGTGAGATTGGATAAGTATTTGTTGAAATTAGGATTTACAAAAGTAACAACTGATAGCAACCTGTATACAAATGAAATTGAAAATGGTTTATTGGTTGTAGTTATTTTTGTTGATGATATTATCTTTGGAGGAGAAGATGAAGCCAATGATAAATTTGTAGATGAAATGAAGACTAAATTTGAAATGAGTATGATTGGTGAAATGAAATATTTTTTAGGATTGCAGATAACACAAAATAGTGATGGTATCTTTGTAAGTCAGACAAAGTACTTGAATGATTTATTGAAGAGATTTGGAATGGAGAACTGTAAACTAGTTGGAACACCTATGGTAACTGGACATAAGTTATCTAGCACAAATGAGACTCCTGCAGTGGAACAAAATAAGTATAGATCTATGATTGGAGGATTACAATATTTGACTCATACAAGACCTGATATAGCAAATTCAGTTGGAATTGTAGCAAGATTTCAAGCTGAACCCAAAGAATCACATTATGCAGCAGTAAAGAGGATTCTGAGGTACTTAAGAGGCACAATTGAGTATGGATTGTGGTATGAAAATCTAATGATTTTACCCTATGTGTGTTGCCTCACTTTTCACCCCATAACCATGTAGTTAAAAGTGGAAAGATTTTGAAGCCATAGTCATGTCTGGTCTGATTTGTGTCTAGGTCTAAGTTTTTCATAGGTAGGCTATCTTTGTCGGGTTTCCCTATTTTTTCCCTCTCTTCCCTAAGCCGGGTGGGTTGTTTTGAAGTCTTGTCATGATGGGTAGGTGATAGCTCCCAACCCGGCAAGGATAATGTGCTCTTATTGGTGATCTTTCTTAGACAGAATGGCAATTGGAGACCATGATTCTCGGTCACTCATAAGGAATCAGAAAAGGGTTCTTCATTTGGATGATGCATTAGCAGAACTAGTAATGACTATTTAGTGAGGATCATCTCATATGACAGTATGCAAAGAATTCATTTCTTTGTATAAGTTGTCTTTGCTGATCAATATTCCAGACTGTTATTATGCTCTTAACTTTTCAGTGATTACAGAGAAAATAGCAATGAATCGGTATCAAATCATAATGGGATCAAGGAACAGTTTTATGTAGTCATGAACGACTCGATGATTGGTTAAGATGGCCAAAAGATGGAGTTGATTCCCATCACAATAATGAGCATATGGGTGATGACTATAATTGGATGTGGACAAACAGAATTAAAGACTGGTGAAGTTTGGGTATTGGCCTTTTTATGTGTAGCAGTGCAAAGCTCGTACTCACTTGATGCATCTTTTTACAATGAATAAAAGTTAATGATCTTCATAATATGAATACTTGGATCTGTTCTTTGAACCTTAATGATCCTGTTAGAGAAAACAGCATGTGATTTGGAGTTATGTTTACAGTCTGGATATGTGCTGAGTTTAATTGTCTATTCCAATAGACATTGTTCATTATGTGGATATGTAAATTGCTGAGTTAATTGAATTTTTTCTTGTGATGAAAATAGCGGCCTGCTGCAATTCCAAAGGTAATCGACTCTATTCAGTGAACCGAATGACATGTTTTATGGACTCTAATTTGGCATAAAAAGACAGGGTGAAGAGGATTCAGAACAGAGGACTCGACTAAAGATTGCTGTCATATGGAATTAGAGGAATAATTTAATGCAAGTAGAACAAAAGATAAAATTATTACTCATGAAGGAAATAGACTCAAAAATGATGTAGCAGTCGCATGATCGCAAGAGGTAAAAAAAGGTCATGTGATCATACGAAATGGAGCTCGGATGGTAAGAAAAGTCAATGAAAAACAAGACTAGAAATAGATGGTGCCCTGCTGGAGTTCATGTGCGCCAATGACAGAGCAGTCGCATGATCGCAAGAGTTTAAAACATGCCTTGCAATCATGCGAGATGATGACAAGTGTAAAGTGGTTCCATGTTTACAATGCTATTATCTCTGCCAACGTAATGATCAAGATTCCTAATCAATGGTTGCCGCTATTCCTCAAAGCCATGGGAGATTCTTTGACACCTGAGCTGGAGTCCACGTGCACTAATAATAGAGCGGTCACATGATCGCATGACTAAAATAATAGCCTTGCGATCATGCGACAAGGCAAAAAGGAAACCCGAGTAGGTGCGGAGGAAATACGAAAAGGACAGAGAAGATTAGCATTGCCAGGCTGGGACCCACGTACGCCAACATTGCAAGTGCAATGATGAGATGGAATAGTTATTAAATATTATGCCAATGATAAAGTGGTCGCATGATCGCAAGAATTAAAATAATGCTATGCGATCAAGCGACAATGAAGCTTGCTGGGACCTGCATACGCTAACAGCGTAGATGCGATCATGCAAGATCTTGCCACGTGTTCTGATGGGTCTAAAGGAATTTATACCGTGTGGCGTGCTAAAGGAGAATCAATGGAGGTCGCAAGATTGCAAGACTAAGAGAACTATCTTGCGATCATGTGAGATCTCGCCATGTGTTCCACCGCTTTGTCGCTATGGTGTGGAAGATGTCTTGCAATCATGCGGGATGTGAGCACATGGAATGGTGGGGTCGCGGGCTCTTAGTTGCGGTCTCTAGATCTACGGTCCCTGCTTTGTCACTATGGTGTGGAAGATGTCTTGAGATCATGCGGGATCTTACCATGTGGTTTGACACTTGAGCTTGGCATAAAAGAAAAGATTGTTATTTCAAAGTTTATTAAGCACATGCTTTAAGTTATTCAAGCACTTAAAGTTGACGGGCGGAAAATGGGAGACTTGCTACTCTACTGTCGCAGGTTTCACATCTTCTATGTGCATTTTCTACAAGGAGTATTTAGCAATTGCACAGTCTATCATTTATGGTATTGATGATGTATTTTTCAGAGATCGATGGGTTTCTCAGTGGAATAAATTAAAGATGAATCCAATGTTGAAGTGCTTAAAGGAAGTGATGAATACTTGATATCAGCCACGACAAAAGGAAGAATAGCAGTTTCTAATGTGTCAATAACGGTGATCTTTGCCATTTAGCCTTATCAAAGAGTTAGATGAAAAGATAAAGTCTTTTCAGTTCTTCCTTGTTGTGATGTTGAAACACTTGTTTTTAGTCTTTTCAAATTCTAGAAGTTGAAACACTTGGTATTCCCATGAAAGGGCGTATGCTTGTAATCTCTATACATTCTATTGTAAAAGTAAATACAAAGGTCGCCAAATTTTTGGTGTAAGAGACTTGATGTTGCAGAGACAATTGAAAGTGTTTTATGTCAATTATTTTCTATTCCAGTTAGCTGATAGTTGTTAGTTATATGATTCTTTCTCTTAATCTGAATTGTAGTAGGAAGGAAAGGATGTTTCATTCCTTTGTTTTGAAGATGTGAATAAACCTAGTAGGATGTGCTGTGGGATATTTAGAGAAGGATTCATTAGAGGTTTTTCATCATTTCATTTATATCTCTATTAATAGTTATTGTAGATTAGTTAATGCTGTGTATGAATTCATAGGATTTGTGAGTTCTACAGCTTGGTTCATAGATTAGAAAGCTCTCCTTGCCTAGATTAAGTTTTGTTTAGGCTTAATTCGGTTTATCTCTCCTGCTCTTGGGTTAAGAGCATACCCTGTGTTAGTTTTAGGATCAAAACATAATTCATTGCATATCATTCCAAAAGGGAGTTGTACCTACCAATTTAGAGAAAAGCCGGTAATCAAAAAATGGCTTTTCAACTGTTGTAAGAAGATGTTGTTCATCATTTGGGCATTAAGAGTTATTTCCACAAGAAACAAGAAAGGACAAATCTATTTACTAACAATGTGCATATACAAATGTTGATTGGGGAGGTAGTGTTGATGATAAAAAGAGCATCAGTGGTGGAGCATTTTTCCTTGGAGGAAGATTAGTTTCTTGGCTAAGCAAGAAGTAGAATTGTATTTCACAAAGCACAACAGAAGTAGAGTATGTGGTAGAAGTAAACAATTGTAATCAGATAATTTGGATGAAGAAAATGTCCAAAGGATATTGGAATAAAATTTGTTGAGCCTGTTGTAATACATTGTGATAACACTAGCACATTTAGTATGTCTAAGAACCCTGTGTTACATTCTAAGACAAAGCATATAGAGATAAAGTATCATGTAGTGAGAGAGAAAGTTGTAGAGAAAGAAGTCAGACTTGAATACATAAGCACAAAGGAGCAGATTGCAGACATATTTACAAAGCCTTTGCCTAAGGATACATTTGAGTATCTGAGAGGTATGCTTGGGGTTATGCCCCAGCCTACTTTTGAAAAGTGATGTAGATTGTTGCATTTGTCCAGTGGTATATGAGCCCTATCTTTCTTTTGGACTAGATGGTGGTACTTCCTCTATGGGGGAGTATGTGTATCTGAGCTGAGTCACGATGACTCTAGTGAATGTATTTTCTGAACAGCGTCTTTTGACATTGAAGTTGTTGTTGACATAGTGATGAAACATTTGTCATTGATGTCAATGGGGGAGAAGTATACATGAAAAACCATCTAAAACATCTGTTGGAGAGAACTAAATTGGAAAATGAAGCAAGATTTGATTGATGAAGAAGACTTGAAATCATTTTCAAAGCGACAGTGTTGCAGCATCGAATTTATGGAACTTGGATATTTTTCATCTATGTTGCCATCAATGCCAATGGGGGAGATTGTTAGGAATTCATGCTAAACATATCCTATGGGGGAGTATTAGCAGCCATTCTATAGCAGTTGTTGTTGCATTCATGACTGTGATTGTCATTGATGTCAACACAGTGATCTACTAAAGATTAGCAGAGAAGCAGTTAGTGTTTGAGTAAGCGCACTTGGGATATTGAAGATGAAGTTATGTGCAGTCGAGTAATTATTCTATGATGTGTTATAAGATCATGGTTAAGAACACAAATAGTAATTCATTTATTCATGGAAGTTATGAGCAAATCAGTGGAAGCAATATTTAGGCAGTGTTCCTGAGTAGCGGTTTGTGGAAATCAGATGATATCTCCTAATTGGGATAGAATCTGGTTATGCGTAGTTAGAGAGTAGTTGAAGACATGTTGATAGTGACATGGATGATAGTGCAAGATTTGACATCATACGAGTGAAGAATTATATTGATTGGAAGCTGACAGTTTTGTGTAATTTTGATGTAACGTGTGGAAACTTTGATTTTGTAATTTGTATGCCGACTCATTTGTAATTACTTGAGTGTGGTATAAAGGAAGGAATGTATTCCTTGTTTTAATATGTGTGTGTAATGAATGTAAGTGTGTGTGAAAAAATTGTGAAAGTGAAATTGTTGGAGGATATGCGAAGTACTGAGATCTAGTATTGAGATTTGAAGAAGCAGTTGGTGCAGTTTGGCACAGTCAGAGAAGGAGTATTTAATTTTTGAGATCAGTAATCTTTTTTTATTATTCTATTGATTAATACAAAGACTAGTTGGATAGTGAGTTCAGTGATCTTACCCTGAAGTTGTTTGGGCAGTGGGTCCTTCTGTCTTCTATAACTCCTAACAGAGTTAGAATCTTTTAATAAGGATTCAAAATCTCCTAACAAGCATTCATATGTACTAAATGTATTTCATAAGACTCCTAAAAGAATCCATCCTCTCACAAGGAACTTTCATATTAGTGCATCTTTTGTGGGCATCATTCCCATCAGGGTTTACTCTTTGATCAAGAGGTTCCCTAGTCAACATATCTTGTGTCATTGTGTTATTGTGCATGTTTATCTTTCTATGGTTGTTGATTACATTACTTACATGGTTAAAATATATTAAGGTTGATAAAATTTGTATTTATCTGATAACTGATTCACCCCCCCCTCTTAGTTATCTAGGTGGACTTTACTTTCTAACGACACTAAGAGTCAAAGATAGTCGGTCAGGGTACTATTCAAATGGAGAAGGCAAAGGGTTTAGATATAGGTGGTGAAGAGGGTTCGTGTCACTTCCCAGAGGAGGAGGGTGGTGATGGATGGAGGATAGGGAGGGAGAGGAGGATATGTAGATGGACTAGGAGATAGTGTTGGAGGAGATGGAGTTGGTTATGAGGGATGAGGTGTTGGTCCCATGATAGAAAAAGGGTTTGATTGTTGCATGGTATGAACTATGGGATGGGAGGTTGTTGGTTGGATTAGGTGGGGGATAGACAACCCAACTTGGGTAGACTTTAGTCATAGATCCATAATTTCTTCTATGGTTATTTCAAATATTCCCCTTGGGAGGACTAATGGGAATGCATGAATGAATTCTAGAATCCCTGATGGCATGGGAGTGCCCTCTCATGCAAAGTTAGCAAGGATAGTGTTGCAATTTTGGCCTATGATTGCACTAACCATCTTTTCATGTCCTAGGTAGTTCATGAAAGCTTCCGTAGAACCCATGGTAGGCACTTCATCTGGGTGAGACCACACTTTCTTGATTTTTACTTCTTGTTGTAGATCAAAAGAGACCATAGAATTGTTGGGATTGATTGTTGGGTCAGATGAACTAGTGGAAAGGTTAGAATCCATATCCTTTATATTCTTTGAATGTGTTTGGGGTGGCATGAAATTTATGACCTAGGATGACAAGAATAAGACAAGGAACCTAAAGATGAGGAGAATAATGCAAGGGGAGATGGTGTTCAAGATGGTCCTAAAATGTCTAAGGGTAAATGATGATGATGATGCAAGACTTATGAGTGGATGAGTCTAAGATACTTAAGGATGATGGTGATGTAAGACTTAAGGTTAATGTGCAAAGGAGTCTAAAGTACTCAAGGATGATGAAGGTGTTCTAAAGACCTAGAAGATAACTTGGTGTTGAAAAGATGTGAGTTACTTTTCCTAGTGTAGTTTCAAATGGATATGACTTGTCAACCCAAGATGGACTTGTGGTATTTTGGAAGATGGAATTATTTTCAATTTAAACCAACCTTTGGATCAAGGTGATGATGTCACAAGGATAATATAAGCTACTCTATACAATACTTATTCAAAGAGTCAAGCTAAAAAGATGGGTTTGATATAAGATATAGGTTTTAAGAAACTCAAAAGAATGTGACAGTAAGTGGGGGATGCTTGATTTTGGGATTCTTGACTTGGGTTTTTTATAAGGTTATATTTGGTGATGCTTCCTAAGAGGATGACCAAATGCCTAAGGGTGACTTTGAAATGAAATGGTGACAATTTAGGATTTTTGATGAAGAAGAGTTAAAGGATATGTTTGTGGTGTGTCGACTAGTCATATCTCTTGAAGCTGACAAAGGCATGGTTCAAGTGATATTTTCCCATGAAACATGAAAGCTTGTTGTTGAAGATGATCATGTCAATCTTCTCACGTGATTGAATTTCTCATTGGATTGAATTTATAACGTGTTGACCTTTTTTATTTTCTTGATTGGCTATCTTCTTTTCTTTGTACACATGGGGTAATGGGAGCTTCACTTTCTTATATTTCCTCGAGATGGACATGTGTTCAAATTTTGGCCTCAAAATTCTAAGAAAGAGTGACAAGGTCTTGGAAAGTTTCAGATTTGTCAAACTAGGCAGTGACTATGCTAAGTGTACCTTGGCCTAATTTTGGAACAACTTCTTGGATTTGATCTTTTGGGACAAGTGAGAAAACAATCTCGCAAGGGACAAAACAACCTTGCGGGAATAACATAATTTTGTATTTTGATCTCTTTGAAAAAAGACTTGTAACTTAGAGTGTGTATGTTCTAAAAAATGTTCTTCACTAGTTTTGTAACATTGAAAACACATACAGGTAGTTCTACCTTATATTGAAATCGGGTTAGCTTTAAAAACCTTTGCTCACAAACTTAGGCACACATCCAAGAGATAATAAGAATATGACCATTGAATACCATGCAATGGGTCAATCAATGTCATATTAGCCAACTTCAAATGCTCAAGGATGGCACGATATGGTGATTGCCTTGGAGAGGTTACTATTCTCCTAGGCAGTGACTATGCTAAGTGTACCTTGGCCTAATTTTGGAACAACTTCTTGGATTTGATCTCTTGGGACAAGTGAGAAAACAATCTCACAAGGGACAAAACAACCTTGTGGGAATAACACAATTTTGAATTTTGATCTCTTTGAAAAAAGACTTGTAACTTAGAGTGTGTATGTTTTGAAAAATGTTTTTCACTAGTTTTGTAACATCGAAAACACGTACAGGTAGTTCTACCTTATATTGAAATTGGGTTAGCTTTAAAAACCTTTGCTCACAAACTTAGGCACACATCCAAGAGATAATAAGAATATGACCATTGAATACCATGCAATGGGTCAATCAATGTCATATTAGCCAACTCCAAATGCTCAAGGATGGCACAATATGGTGATTGCCTTGGAGAGGTTACTATTCTCCTTACACAAAGATTATCAAAATTTTAGGGGTAGATCATGTAGGCTGCTAATTAATGGCTTTTATTAAAATTTGTGCCATCTCCCCAATCAGTTTGTACATGTGTGACTCACTTAAGAGCCTAATTGACCATGCTGGATACTTAGGGATACTTCACCCGATCCAGACTATCATCAACACACCTCGCCCGAGCTTGAGGAGATAAGACCAAGGTTTTTCCAGAGTCCTATTTATATACTAGTTGAAGGATCATTGGTTTGAGGTCATCCTCTAAAGGGGAAATGTGCCCTCTAAACATGCCTCACTCTAGAAGAAATTAACCAACCCAATCTTTCTCTTTACCCAAAATTTGTGAAGACGAGGGGAGAGGATACAGATATGGATTGTTCACTTGTGTACTTAGATTAATGGGATTTATCTAACAAAATATCTTGCAAGAAGTGTTGAAAAAGACTTCTTCAAACATGCCAAGAAGACTTCATTCCAAATTGAACCTAGTTAACTAAGTGTTTTGTATCTAAATAGAAGACATGATAAAAATCTTACAAAGATTTGTGCAATTTTTCCTCTAATTCATTCAAGAATGTGTTTGTTTGTATTGTTTAGTTTTTAAGCCCAAATAAAATATTCAATTAATTTTTAAGACCCAAATTGAAGTGTGATATTTTATCAATTTTAATACACCAAAGCCAAATGTAAGATTGATTATTTATTTTTTAACCCTTTACTCTTTTTAGAGCCCAAAATCAAACATGAAGTGATGTTTGTAGGCGTATTGTTCTTTTTAGGGCACCAAAATAAAGTGTGTAAATTTTGTTATTAAAAATATAATTCATGATCTCATTGACTGTACTTGTAATCCTATCAGTCTGCATAGAAGAAAAAAAACTTGTGAAATAGCGATCCCACAGTTTGTACCAACAATCACATGGGTTTGTTAGAAAAATTAAATAACACGTACATAAAAGATAGAAAATAGAACATTATACCTCAGCAATGTGTTTTTGCTTGGTCAACAAACAATCCTGCAAAGTTAAAGATCAATCCCTCAGACACAATTTTCAAGGTTTATGATAGAACAATGTTTTAATACCTTACGGCTTACAAAAATTGTATTTACAATCCTGCATGGTCAAAGTGCATTACTGTGAGGTCAAGGAGTGATCCTGCCAACTGGAAAAGAAAAGAAAAAAGACAGACATGAGAGGTCAAGACAAAGAGGAGCTAGGTCTGCAAGTTCATGATCCTGCAAGTCAAGTTTGCATTCCCACCTTCTGTCCACACGATCATGTTGGCACTTGTTTTTTATTACTATGAAAAATCCAAAAATGGGATTGACAACACAAATACTTGAACTTTCGCCTTTCAACCTGCAAAAACCCAAAAACACCTTGTAACACACTCAAAAAACAAGAAACGTTAGTTTTTGGTTATTATTTTCAAATAAAATGAGACAAAGATAGAAATGACCCTAGAAGTAGGTCCCATCGGGCGTGCCAAAATATATGCAATGAAAATGTATTTAAAGGAATACAATAACAATGAAAGCACTCAAAACCCATTGAACCACATATATGATTAGATAAAAAGAGAACTAAAATACCAATGAACCTAAGAGAATGAAAACCTGTTAACCCTAATAATCTCCCTTTGATGTATAGATTCATTTAAGTTAATTGATGTGTGCTCAATGATAGTGCTCAAAATTAAAGGGCATGAGATAAATTTGGCATTATAACGCCATGGTTGAATATTTTGTTCTTCAAAATTGCATGATAACTTTACTTAGATGGTGGGTGATTTGTGAAGGGAAGAGGGCTCAATTTATAGGTAAAGAGAGAATTGAATGGAGGGCTGAGATTGAAAGCTTATGGATGGCTAGAATGCATTTGGAGGAGAGCACATATTTTTCTTCTTCAAACTCATGGCCTTGTGACAAGTGTCATAAGGAGAGAGCTTAAGAGTACATTAGGGTTTTGGGAGATATGTCATAAAGGCACATCTTGTCTCAAATCCCAAAGGTCAAGCCTTGAGTATTGTGACCATTTTGGGAAGTGGGAATGGGGGAAAAAGATGTAAGACTGTGGTTGGGGGTGTAAGGGATGTTTAAGAGCATTTAAGGTTGACCAGTGGGAAGGATGTTGGGATTGGAGAGGATGTGACATGAGGTTGAATTAGGTTTGGTTTAGGACTTCTTAATCCATGGATTAGGATTGTGCAAAATTTTAGGGTACAATTAGGCTTGCATTAGAGGGAAAGTGGGAGAATTGGGAAGATGTGATGGGAGGAGAAAGAATGAGAGGAGGGTTAATTAGCTAATCAAGAGGTGATTAATTAATTAAGTGGGATTAGTATGTGTGAATGGATTGGGTTGAGTTGGAATCTAGGGTTAGGTGGTTGAAGGGAGGTTTGGTTAGGGATTAAAGTTAGGAGCTATGTGCTCTAATTGATTAAATGATATGATTTAATCAAGAGGGAGGAAAGGGGATTTTATGAATTAATTTAAATATTTGAATTGCATTTATTTAAATTAATAGAGGAAGGGGGGATTTGATTAATTATCTAACTATGTGTTTCCATTTGAGAATTAATTGGACTATAGTTAATTAATTAATTTAATTAACTAGTGGACTCACATAAAATAATTTAATATTTAATATTTAATTAATAATGCCTTTGGAGAGAAGTAAATTAAATCACTAATTTATGTAATCATATTTAGATTTCTACAACTATTTTTTGTTTCACATAGACATTGTGGAATATGTAAGAGGTGATTAAAATTAAAAACTAAAAACTAAATACTTATTTGTTGAGGGAAGTTAAATTAAAATTTAACTCTATTGTGGTGATACTTCAGTATGCCAAATTAAAAATTATATATATTCTAATGTATTTATGAATTCTAACAAAATTTGTGTATTATTACCAATTTTTTAACCAACACAAAATGAAGAAAATCATCCAAAGGGAATGGATGTGATATAAAATGGATGGTGTTAAGAGATTATATGCATTCCAACATGTTCTCCATTAGACCAACTATAAAAAAAAGTAAGGTATCCCTCCCAAAAATTCAACTCACTAGTTATTAGGACTAACAACTATAAGATAGATGGACCACCACCTATTATTTCATACTTAAGAAGATGAAGAGATGAAGCTCACTCGAAGTAGTCTAATTATGCAAAAAGTTAGATAAACTTAGTCATGTTTCTTTAATAATGCAACTATTTTAACATGTAACACATGTTTACCAAATAAGACTTAATCCTTTCTCAAATGGTACACTAGGTACATCATGGTGTGTTGGGTTCAACAAATGCCACATAATTTCAACAATTAGTACTACTAAGGGTCTTGATACAAATAGAAAAATGATGTAGAAACTAAATATTGTGGCTGATTTTTATGATATCTTGGATGAATTATATATTATGAATTGATATGGGACAACCAAGATATACAAATATGATTAAATCAATTTATGTAAGTAGGATAAAATTATAGGATGCGAGTTATAATATTGCATAGTAGAAGTATGATCTATATTTTATCAAAAAGTAGAGTGGGTGAAACATTGTGTCATGTTAATGTAGCATTGGGCTTCTAAAGTTTCTTACCCATGCCAACTTTAAGTTTCAAGAATTAGATGTACTTTCATTTACACCTTTAAGACATATTTCAAAAATCTTATAGTAATTTCATTTTTACTTTATAGTATTATCTGATAGTTTCTAAAATTAGAGTCAAAGATGTCTTGATAAGATAACTCCCTTGTCATAGGTCTATTGCAATATAACTCTTGTATCATAGATTCTCTTTATCAAAGCCAAGTTACAATAGTGGGATCTCTAGCTAATGTTGATTTCCCATGATATTGTTGTAGTGTGGTTATTATATTTAGTTTTTCATATATCTACTTACCCTTACTCTCCTTGATTAATACTTTTGGAAGGTCGTGGAGACCTTGGGAATAGTTCCTATGTGTCTTCTTTGACCATTCTCTGTTCATATTTATGATTATTTATTTCTCTTCATATGTATTTTTGCTTTGTGCAATAAGTGGCCCTAAGAATTCTTTAGTAAGTTTTAGATCTCAATGTATGCAATAAATAGATTATTGATTATGTTGATTGTTAAAGAGTTGAGCATGGTTTTGATGAAATATGAATACTATGTGTGGTAAAGTATATATGTAAGTAGTGATGTGATTATCTTCTCTAATTGGAATTTGGAGTTGTCTTCTCATCCAAAAAAATATTGGTATAACATATTGTTGAACATCTAAAATATTAAGAGGGGGGTTGAATTAGTATTCCATCGAGACTTTAACATTAATTCACCAAACACTTTGCATATTCACCTTAATATGCATGTAATAGAGAGAAATTTGTAATCAAATAAATAGTTGAATTCAAAGTAATATACACAAGAAAATATCATATTTTTATCATGGAAAACCTAAAAGGGAAAAACCATGGAGAAGAATAACTCTTAATATAATATAACTAGTAATAATACATTACAAGGCTCCCTACCAAAGGGCTCACTGCCTAAAGATAATAAGAAGACAAAAATGAATTGTTGCAATTTCATCTAACATATGCATGAATTCAGTTCCTTTAAGGCTCAAGAAATATAATTTACACACTTTATTATCTCTTCTCTAATTCAAATCTAATTTAGTCACGTATCATCACGTCTATTCACTACATAGTCATCCATGTCATACTTACACCAAAAAATCTAAAGTAAAAATGAATGAAAAAGCATTTGCACATTGAAATATGAAGGATATATAATGAGTTGATATTGGTTATCATTATTTTATTTCAAGTCTACCCTTACATATAATAATAATAAGAAATTTATAATGAATTATAATTTGGACATTCAATTGAAATGCATTTCAAATGACTTGCTTGTCTATGTAAAATACTCTTTATTGAATACAAAGATAAGGTCATAGGTACTAAAAATATATTAAGTTTGATAAGATTTTAAGAGGTTGAAGTGTAACAATGTTTAGCAAAACAATTCATGCTACATAATTTATGAGGCAATCTTTATGTTAGATAGCCAAAAATAAACTAACTTATAACACGGGTTGAACTACTTATGTTATTCAATTACAAGAACCAATTGAATTAAATGATGATATGAACTAATTTACTTCATAATATTATCTTATAGTGACTAAAATTAAATTCAAAGATTTCTTGATAACTCCCTTGTCATGTGTTTATTGCAATATAACTCGTGTATCGTAGATTCTTTTTATCAAAGCCAAGTTACAACATTGAGATCTCTAGATAATGTTGATTACCCATGATATTATTGTAGTTTTCTTATTGTATTTAGTTAGTCATATATCCACTTACCCTTACTCTCTTTGATTCATGCTTTTGGAAGGTCATGGAGACCTTGGGGATAGTTCTAATGTGTCTTCTTTGAGCATTCTCTCTTTAGATTTATGATTGTTTATTTATCTTCATATGTATTCTTACTTTGTGTAATAAGCGGCCATAAAAATTCTTTAGTAAGTTATAGACCTCAATGTATGCAAGAAATATGTTATTGATTATGTTGATTGTTTAAGATTTCAATACGCTTTGATGAAATATGAATACTATGTTTGGTTAAGTAGATCCATAAGTAGTGATGTGATTATCTTCCCTAATTACAATTTAAAGTTTCATCCTCATCCAACGAATATTGGTATAACATATTGTTGAACATCTGGAATACTGAGAGGGGGGGGGGGGGGGGGTGAATCAATATTTCATTGAGACTTTAAAATTGATTTACTGAACACTTTTCATATTAACCTTAATATGAATGTAATAGAGGGAAATGTGGAATCAAATAAATAGTTGAATTCAAAGCAACATACACAAGAGAACACCATACTTTTTGTTATTCCTAAGCGTTGGATTAATTTATGAAAAGTTAAGTACTAAGAGGGGAGGGGTGAATTAGTACTTAAAAAACTTTTATCTACTTTTTTAACCATTCACCGAATTGAAAACTTTGCATACATCAACATAAAACATATAAATCAAAATCATGAAACAATACTCATAACACCATGATTTTTGGTCTTGCAAAAATCCTTGGTCAGAGGAAAAAAAATGTGGTGGGGATGACACCCAACACACTTCACTATTGTAGTAAAAAAATTTCTCAGTTAGAGCTACAAAATTAGCTATTTCTGATAGCTTACCTTGTTAAGAGTATTTACCCTGCTAAGAGTATAAAGACTTATTTAGTCTACCTTGCTAAAGGATTTTACAACTCTAATCTAAGAGATGTACTCTATTAAAGGATTTATAATTTAAGACCTATTAGGGCCTACTTGGTTAAGAGTTTTTATAATTCTCATTACACTATAATCAGTAACAAAAACTTGTCTGTAATATTACATCAACACATGCTTATCAGACTCAATATGCTCAATGTCAATTTACCCCATTCTACATTTCACTCACAATTTGACTCCTGTACTCAGTAGCTTCAACTCTGAATCAAATTCATAAGTCTTCTCTAACTACTTTGTTACTCATTAGCTTCTCTATTCATCACCTTCACACTTATCTCTGATTGATCATCACTTGCTCTCTCTCTTACACTGTGATCTTCATATTCTGATCCATTTATACTTGATCTAGAAGTGGTGGAAATGTTCTAGAATATTATCCTTAAGCATTTCTACCAATGGTTACATCTCCAATGCCTATATTACATTTAATTTTCATTAGTGGATCTCACCTTGTAATCATGCAAAATCTTCATGTTTAATTCTCCAATGTATTGTCAAACAATATCCTTGAGATCTATAAAATATTTTATGCTCGGTGTCCAGATTCATTGTATCTTCTATGTTGACTTGTGCTACTCTGTAATACATTTTTTTCTTCTCAATAACATGTATTCTCTCACTTCGGTAACTACTCGGTGCTTGGTGCCTTGCCTTTCTTGGTGTCTGTTCCTTATTCCCTTTACCGAAATTGTCTCTTCCTTTACCAACTTGAATTATTTGCTTCACCAAATGACTTTGACAATCAATATGACTTTAACACAACTAATGACAAAAAAAAATAATCTTTTAGGAGTATCAATATCCCCCTTTGGCATTATTTAGGCATCTTTGTTAAAAACATCAAAGTCATCAAAATTTTGTGTCCTTAGCAAAATTTGACCATGTATACACTTTTCATTATAACTTATTATATCTCCATAGCTTCATAACTCATAACTCATTACTCTTTACTCTTTAATCCCCCTGTGGAAATACTCCCTATATACATATCTAATCTATCCCTTGTATTACATATATATCCCCCTTTTTGACAAAAATGCCAAAAAAAAAATTATGTATTGTTATATGGTGGAGGAATCTTATCAAAAATGTATTTATACCTCTATTATGCATCTTTCAATGATAACGCTCATAAATCCTTTAGTGTTTGTAATACCAAAATTTGTTCACCTATGTTAGCTTCAAGACTTATCATGCTGTCCATAGCATTGATATCAAGGGTGTTCACTAGCTCTTTTGTCTTATGAATATGTTTTTGTAGTGACTCAATTTGGGGTATCAAAAGTGTTTGTAAATCCATGAGTTCCATTCTTATTGTATTCTCCTCTATTATTAACTCATGTTGCACTCCCATTAGATGCTTAAGCCTTTGATAGTAAAATTTAAATGTATTAGGCTCAGTTGTGACCTTGGCCACCTGCTCACTCATCTCTTTCTCAACAGATTCATCTTTTTCATTTATATCCTTTGTAAATGTGAAATCAAACAATTTTTTTGAAATAATAAAATAATATTTTTCAATTTCTTTTCCAATTCAGAAAGTGTTACCTTGTCTAGTGCTACTGATTGAACTAAATCTTCAATTATCTTTCTTTCTATTTGCTTTTGGTGTACTTCCATCAAGTATTTAGTGGTGTTTGTACTAGGCTGATTGATTTATTTTACCAGTTCTTCTAATTGGCTATATACACTACACTTCTCATTTATGTCAGCATCAGGGACAATCTCCTATAGTATCTCCTTAACATTATCTAGCACATCAATTTTTTGTTTCTTTGCTAGTAATGTATCCTTTTTTGCTTTTTTCTTAAGTAAATGTCCAAATTGTGATAGCTCCTTAGGGCTTAGGGTGGAAATGTCTACCTTAGGAATCAAAATTGGTTTAATCAAGTCAACTTTTTCATTTTCATCCTTCTTCTTCTTTGAATTATTATTTTCAATGTGTACACTCTCTCCAGTAGAAAACTTGACATTAGATGTTGCAGTTGTAGTTATATCTTTTATTTTCTCTTCTCTTTCTTCTTCTTCTTTTTCTTCCTTCTTCTCTTCTTATTTCTTTTCTTCCTTCTTATCTACATGAACTTCTTCCTTCCTCTCTTCTTCTTTATCCTTTTCCTTCTCCTTTGGCTTCTCCTTCTATGGTTTTTGTTGTTGATGTAGATCTGTAGTCTCGGTAGTGATAACCAGTTCTGTATTATGATCTTTTGTGGTCTCAGTCTCTTGGTTTTTCTCGGTGTGCTTTTGTTCAGTCTCTTTTTCTAGTTCGGTGGACTCCTCTACATCATTTGGGATATCTTTTGTAACCTCTAAGATAACCTTATTAATCTCAAGAGAAATTAAGTACTTGTTAGTTGGGATATCTTTCTTAACCTCTAAGATAATCTTATTAATCTCAAGATAAATTAAGCACTTTCTCAATAACTAGATCTTCTTCTATCAAATTTTCCTTGGCTACATCATCAGTATTCATTTGTTTGGTATCCTTATCCTTTATTACCATCACATCTTCATCATTTGTTATCTCATCTATTGGGTCTTTTTCAATTATATATTTTACTATAACCTCATCCTTTTCTAAGGTCAAGTTAATAGGGTTTGACTTACCTTGTGGCTCCTTGATTTTTGTCGGTTGGCTAGGAAAGAAAATCTTTCTCCATATGTCATATATTTCATTTTACACTTCTTCTAGTTTACCAACCATTATCTTCAATACTCTGCTCTTGACTAGAAATATCTTTGAATAATCCTTCAATGCTTCTTTAATTTTGTGTATCGACAAATCAAGTACAATAATGGCTAGCGATCTTTCCCTCATTTATTTCTTATATTCCATAGCATACTTCCATCTAACATCTATCTTCTTGTACAATTCATCTATTATTCTGTTGGCTATCTCAACCAGAATTGTTCTAAATTTCTGCAGTGTATACACAATTGCCTCTGCAATCTTTTCTTTCTCTTCATCACTTCTGGTTTCAAATTTATCATATTTTATTCTAGAAAAACCTCCATATTTATTGAATGTTTCTAGAAACTCCTCTAGTTTTCTCAATTTTGGGGGTTCGTTTTGCACAATTTTGAATTGGATTATATCTTTTGATTCAGTCTAGTTGTCTTCTTGTAGCTTTATCTTTCTCCTTGGTCTTCCAAAAGTCTTCTTTTCTCTCATATAAGCTTTAGGCTTTTGTTTCTCTACCTCTTGTTTCTTCTTCTCTCTCAGTGTAGATGAAGACCTTGTCAATGGTCTTGTACCGATTGGGCTTGGAGTTTCCTTTTTCATTCTTATTTTCTTTCCTTTGATCTCAGAAGGACCAACTTCATCTTCTTTAGCAGTAACTCCTAGATTCTCAGACAAACTACTTATCATTCTGCTAGTTTTCCTCAATGCCTTAGGTATCAATATACCTAGTTTTATTTTTTCCTTCACTTATTCATAAGTCCCATACCGATTTTCCCTCTTATCAACCAGTTTAGCTAATAAAGCTTCAATTTGTTGTGATGAAGTGTAAATATCCATCTCATATCCCATTGGTGGTAGCTAGATGGTTCTAGGCTCCACAGCCTTCACTATGTAAGTGTCGGTGTCTACTTCAAAATAAATAGTATCTTGGTATTTTTCCACTAACTGAGGTGGAATTCTAAACTTCTTGTGCATTCTTGTTTGAAACTTAGAAAATTAGTCATTCCTTATCATATCAAATTTATCTCCTAAACTTTGAATGAACCCATTTATTTGATATATAATCGGTTTATTCGCACTCCATTCTACATTACCAATTGATGGGAAAAAGTTTTGAAAGTAGAAAAATATACATACCAACAATGAACCAAACTTCAATTTTTTCTCTTTGCTTTCTTGATGGTGTTCATGTTGTCATGAAACTACTTCAATAGGAACTCACATAGATCAATATTCATATCTTTCTTAACTATCTTGTAGGCTACATCCACAGCTCCACATGGTATACTATCTACTAGAGATGATTGAAAGATTTAGTAGGATATCACATTACATATAAATCTCAGTTTAGGATCATCAACCGTAGAAAATTTGAGACCTCTTCCATCCCATTTTTCTTGTGTCAGATCACACAATTTGTTCTTGTCATTTTTCTTGTGTACTTTCAGTTTATCACTGATTGGATAAGCAGTCACAATATGTAACACATCCTTTGTAATATTTACTGGTGCATCAAGCCACATGAATTGGTCATGAACTCAGCTCAGCACAATTCTCATCCATTCTGATTTAAACACACTCAGTACATGTAGTGCATGCATCAAACCCTTGGTATCCAAGTGGATATGCTTGTCCTTCAACTTCTCATTCACACATAGATTCTAGTAGGATCTATCAATGTTGGCTTGGAAAATCTCCTTGATCTTACAATGGATGAAGGCACAAATGTCTTCAATTAGAATTACTCTAGGATGGATCGAAGATAGGACTCCTATCTTATCTGGTGCAGTGGCTATAGCTGGTGGTAGCTTATACTTTGGATTAACTGGATCAATCTTCTCTACGACAATAGGGTTTTGAACTTTAGGTTCCATTTCTTCACATATATAAATGCTTAACTGTAGGATTTCTTTTGAATATCGACTTGATTTCTCTTTCACAGCCTAGGATAACACCATAAATTGCTCATATTTGCTTGCTTATGCTTAGATCTTCTCAATTTATCACTCAAATGCTCCCAACGGACTCATTTTTTAAAAGCGCTCGATTTTTCTCAAAAATGTAAGTTAGAAAATGAAATGAAAAAGGGTCTATTTATACCTTTTCCTTTATTAGGGTTTCCAATGGCTATAATTTTGGCATTTAATGCTATCACCGACTCCCTTTTTACCGATTACCAAATACACTTCCTTTAACTGAATGGAACAAACTAACACATTCTCTCACCAATCAAAACATGAAATGTTAACTTCACAACATATATCCAAATGCATCTAAGTATGCCAATATGGATCTTTACACAAATTTTAGGAACCAATTTAAGATTGAATTTTAGTTCTCAATTCCTACACATACCTTTGACTAATTAGGTGAAGATAGGTGCACCCGATCTGGAGGATGAGGTGCCATCAATTGTTCCAAGTTCAATTGCATCATCTTGAGACTTTCTTCTCCATGTTCTATTAATCTATTCTTGTATTTTACCAACATTTACTTGAACAGTTTCACTTTGATGTTCCTCAGTTGGAGCTTTAGCTCGGTACTTGTAGTCTTTGGCTAAGTGACCGACCTTATGATAGTGAAAACATGTCATTCCAAGATTTATCCATGACCTTATATTGTTCCTTCCATGCATCAAAATGCATTTTTTTGAAATGTGTCCAAATCTCCCACATGTTGTACATGAAATTATTGTATTGTAGTTCCATGGTATTGTTGAACCTTGTCGGTTGTTTGCAGAACTCTGTTGGTTAGGTACTCATTTCACATTCTTCCTTTGTGACCTGCAATCTTCAAACTTGTGACCATATCTATTGTAGTAACCCTTGAAGTTTAGCTTCCTTGTATTGTTAGCAGTCATTGATCTACACTCAAATGCTTTATGACCATGCTTATTGCAATTGTAAAAATAGCCATCAAATTTAGGAATGCTTGGTGGTTTAAATCTTTTCCTCCTGCAGACATTAGTTGTATGAACCAATTTTCCATAGTGATAACAAGTAGGATTCTTTGTCTTTGGTGGGGTAGCATTATCTTGGTTGGCTGCTTGATTTTAGGATTCTCATTTCTCGGTAATGTTGTTTGTAGTAAACCCAAGTCTAGTAGTTTCTCTCGGTTGTCTCTGTCGTCTAAGTTGTTCATCCAGTATTCTTAGTATTTCTTCATTCCTTTTCAATACTTCATTTTCATATTTTAGTTCTTTCTTCAGATGTTCATTCTTTGATCTCAGTCCAACAATCTCTTCAACTTTCCTTACATTCTCCTGATTAGCACTGATTAGTTGATCTGACATATTTTAGTGATTTTTTGTCAACCTTTGTATTTCCACATCTTTCTCATTTAGCCTTGCACTCATTTTTTGAAATGTCCCCTTTCTATTTTTTATATCATATTTTCATCTTCTAATCATATTATTAAATTAAACAAACAAAACTTTGAAAGATTATACAATTTCTCAATAAAACCCAAATTGGGTATGCCCGAAATAGTGCCAAAAAACTTCACAGCTTCACATATTATTGGTAAATTTGAAAGTAGAAATTTTTACAAAAAATTCACCAGCATAACAGCCTAAAAAATGAAATTTCTAGATCTATAGAGATTTTACACAATAACTCCAAAATGGAGAACCAAAACAATGCTCATCGAGCTCCCGAAAACAACACAAAATAGCCCGAAAACACCATTAAACACTAAAAATCTATTATAGAAGTAGAATCACCACCCAAGACATATATTCAGATCTATTTTAATAGAAAAATGGCTGAAATAAAACTACAACCCAAACTGATATGAAAAAATCAACTGAAAACACCAAAATCTTACACAAATACACCAGAAAACTCACAAATCCGCACTGTTCAGCACAAGGGAAAATTCTAAATGAGCTTTCATATGGAATGGCCTCAAACTCCCATCCTTAGCCTTCCTAGAAACTTGAAAACTCCCATCTTTGGGTTTCCTTCTCCACAGGTTTTGCAGCCTCTAAAGAACAACAAAGCAATGAGCAAAAAACAAGTTCAAGAATGACCCCAAAATGCCTCCAAACCCCTTTAAAAGAGGGAATAACCATAACTCATGACCAAGAGGGGTCAATAAGACATATTTTAATAATAATTAACATTTATTAATCCATTGGTTTCCAAAAATTAGCCCCTTTTCCTGAAACTTTACTTTTTGAGCCTGCCAGCCTTAGCAAAAGTTATTATTTTTAATTATTTGAAAAGGGGACATGACAAGTCCTCCCTCCCAAATATTTCTTCTCCTCAATCAATGAAGGTTGGGATGCTCAAGAATATGCACTCCTTCCCAAGTTGCATCCTCCAATGGTAATCCTTTCCATTTGACCAAATGCTTTGTGATGCTCCTATTTCTCAATCTTTTCTCTCTTGTATCCAAAACCTCTTCTGGTATTAAGACTAATTTCTCTTCATCATCAAGAGGTGGTAATTCTATAGGTACTATGGTTTTTTGGCCTAGAACCTTCTTCAGGAAAGAGACATGGAAAACATTATGTATTTTGTTGTTTGGTGGGAGCTCCAATTCATAAGCTACCTCTCCTACCTTCTTGATGATCTTATAAGGCCCATAGAACCTTGGCTTGAGCTTCTCTGCCCCACTCCTCTTCAAGGTGATTTTCTTACATGGCTGCAACCTAAAAAATACCAAATATCGCACCTCAAAAGATCTTTCAGTCCTTTTCCTAACAGTGTACAACTTTTGTTGGTTCTGTGCATGTTGTAGATTATCCTTGAGGGACCTTATTATGTCTTGGCTTTGCTTAATGAAATCACTTGCTGTAGGTACTCTACTATCTGAAAGTACTACATCAAAAAAGGAAAGGGCATCATAACCATAGGGAGCATGAAAAGGAGGCATACCAATAGACATGTGATGAGATGTATTGTAACAATACTCCCCTAGGTGCAACCATTTCACCCAAGCATGTTGTTGATTTGAAACATAGTTCCTCAAATATCCCTCTATCCATTTATTAACTATCTCTATTTGTCCACCTATTTGAGGGTGATAGATAGTACTAGGAGTGAGTTTAGTTCCTGCCAAATGAAAGAGCTCCTTCCAAAAAGAGCTAAGGAATCTACTGTCCCAGTCACTGACAATGTTTCTAGGTAAGCCATGTAACCTAAAAATTTCCTTGAAGAATAATTAAGCCACTTGTGATGCCTTGAAATTAGATGTGATGGGAAAGAAATATGCATACTTATTTAGTCTATCTACCACCACATATATGCAATCCTTACCTTGAGCCTTGGGCAACCCCGTGATGAAATCCATGGAAATACTTTCCTAGTTTTGTTCAGGAATAGGAGATGGCTGCAACAACCTTGCAGGAAAATTTTGCTAACTCTTGTTTTGTTGGCATACCATGCATTCCTTAATGTGTTTAAGGACATCCTCTTTCATACCCTTCCATTCAAAGTGCTCTCAAAGTTATCTGTATGTCTTGAAGTATCCTTGATGACCAGCCAAAGGTGTGTCATGAAAGGCCCTCAAAATTCTTTCCTTAATCTTTGATCCTGGCACTAAGAACATCCTGTTCTTATAATAAATCAGCTCATCCACAACCTTATACCTGTTATCATCCACTAACTTATTCAAGATATTTGTGGCAAAGGAATCTTTGCAGTGACCACCTTAGGTGCTCCATTCGATAAGCCTCTCAATAAGACTTCTTTCCCATTTGAATGAAATTTAAACTCCATAGTTTGATGGTTCATATAATAGCCTCCAATAGAGTGCAACCATTGAACACCCAATACAAGATCTGTCTCCCCAATGCCAACAACATAGAAGTCATCACATAACTCATAATCTCCTAAGGTCATCTTGAGTTGTTTCACCACCCGTGTGCAAGGCATAGTGAATCCATCAGCTACAGTAACATTGAATCCCTCAAAATCTTCCGCTTTAAGCCCTCTTTTCATGACAAATCCCTCATCAATAAAATTGTGAGTTACCCCACTATCAAGAAGAACTATTAACCTTTTCCCTGCTAGTATCCCTCAAATTCGAAAGGGATGGTATCTTGGGACTCCTAATAATGTTGCTAAAGTGCCATCCTTTCTGATTTCTTTTTCTTTCTCTTCTTCTTCCTCCTCCTTAGTGTCATGAAATTCCTCATGCTCATCTGAATCAGATTCTGAAGCAACTTCAATATAGTGCACTTGACCTTTCCCCAAACATCTATGTCTGGAACCCATGGCTCTCTACAAGTGAAACAAAGCTTTTTGCTTCATAATTCAGTCCTAGTCTCTTCATCTACCTTCTTTTTTGCTACATTTGTCACATTCTTTGGTGGTGGTGCTAGAAAAGTCTTTTTCTAAAAATTCCCCTTAGGTTTCCAAAGATTTGGGGGTTTTTGATTAGTGACTGGTTTCATAGGCACACAAGTTTCAAGTTGCAAGCTTCTTTTGATAGCTCCCTGTAAGGTTGAGGGTGAGAAAGCCTTAACCAAACCCTTAACAGAATCTTCCAAACCATCAAGAAAAAGATAAACAACCCTCTTTTGACTCATATCAGGTACCATAACAACCACTTTTTGAAACTCTTCTACATACTCATTAACTGATTTGGTTTTCCTCAACTTTGACAATTCTTTAAAACATTTGTCATCATCCTTGAGATCAAATCTATCTATCACTCTTTGACTAAAATCATCAAATGTAGTTACCTGATCATGACCTTGAGTAGTCATTCCATGATACCACCAATCATAGGCTACATCTTCCAAGTGTAGACTTGTGAATTGAATGACATCACTCTCCTTCATGGGGTTAAGTGTGAAGAAGGTCTATAATTTTTGTAGCCATGCTCTAGCTGAAATTTTATTTGTTCCATCAAAAGTAGGTGTTGTAAACTTGCTTATTTTATTTTTGAGTTCTCTCCCACTTATGTCCTGCTCCTTCTTATATTCCTTCTTGGGCATCATAGTGTTCATCATATCCACATATTCTCTAAAAGGCACTGAACTATGAAATTCATCATCTAATCCATTGTAAGTAGCCCTTAGTGGAATCAAGTTACCTGTGACCTCTTCCATAGGATTAAGGGATAGATTTGGTGCCAATGGCTCATCTGGAGGTAAGAAAATAGTCTTTGTTGATTTAGAGGGTGTGGGTTTCAAATTTCTTGGCTCCTCTAAAGTGCTTCCTCTCTCATTAGTAGATACAACTCCTTGGAGTTTTTATGTCAATAACCACAAAGCCTCTCTAGTTTCTGCCAAACTATCCATTGTTTGCTTTTGAGTGTTCTGGATGTCCTGGAAGAATTTTTTTTCCATCTCATATGGGTCAGCCATACTTGTTCCTTCCTTGGATTTGGCACTTTTATTTTCAACTGGAGGTTTGATCAAAATTTCTTTATTCTTTTCTCGCTGCAAATATCTCTTTTCTCTTTCACTTAGTTGCATGCAAACTTCTACAAACCCTCGGGCTGGCAAGATCATAGCTCTGATACCATTGAAATGTCCCCTTTCTGATTTTTATATCATATTTTCATCTTCTAATCATATTATTAAATTAAACAAACAACACTTTGAAAGATTATACAATTTCTCAATAAAACCCAAATTGGGTATGCCCGAAATAGTGCCAAAAAACTTCACAGCTTCACATATTATTGATATATCTGAAAGTAGACATTTTTACAAAAAAATTTCCAGCATAATGGCCTAAAAAATGACATTTCCAGATCTGCAAAGATTTTACACAACAACTCCAAAATGGAGAGCCAAAACAATGCTCATCGGGCTCCTGAAAATAACACAAAATAGCCTGAAAACACCATTAAACACTAACAATATATCATAGAAGTAGAATCACAACCCAAGACATATATTCAGCTCTATTTTAATAGAAAAATAGCTGAAATACAATAGCAACCCAAACTGATATGAAAAACTCAACCGAAAACACCAAAATCTTACACAAATACACCAGAAAACTCACAAATCCGCACTGTTCAGCACAAGGGCAAACTCTGTATGAGCTTTCACATGGAATGGCCTCAAAATACCATCCTTAGCCTTTCTAGAAAATTGAAAACTCCCATCTTTGGGTCTCCTTCTCCATAGGTTTGGCAGCCTCTAAAGAACAACAAAGCAATGAGCAAAAATCAAGTTCAAGAATGACCCCAAAATGCCTCCAAACATCTTTAAAAGAGGGCATAACCCTAGCTCACGACCAAGAGGGGTCAATAAGACATATTTTAATAATAATTAACATTTATTAATCCATTGGTTTCCAAAAATTAGCCCCTTTTCCCGAAACTTTACTTTTTGAGCCTGCCAGCCTTAGCAAAAGTTATTATTTTTAATTATTTGAAAAGGGGACATGACATTTTCCTTCTCTCATCTTCAACTATTCTTTTATCATCTTCAACTTTTATCTTTTGTTCTAGGACTTCACACATTCTTACCAATTCAACTTCTTGTTCTCTTTGCAATGCTTTTACCTGATCAATTAGGTTTTTGTTCTTTTCAATCAATTATGATATGGTAGCTTCAGATTCATCAAAAAAAATATCCTCTAATTCTTCTTCAAGTTCTTCAACTAGATCTTGTGTATCTTTCAATTAATGGGCTAGCTCCTTTCTTTTGTTAGGGGTGTACAATGAACATAATGCTCTTCCAATAAAATTTTGTTCTCTATTTACAATGCTTTATCAAAATAAACTTATACAAGCATCCATTGTGCTTAAGTAGTTCTATTTGTAGCTCACATCACCTTCTATATAATTTTGACATCACAATGCATCCATTCATTCGACCATATATCACACTTCTCAAAAATCTGTCCATATATATACTTTATCATATACCCCATTGGCTCCCAAATACATAAAAAATGAGATCAACACTTATCCAAAAATTAAATACCAAGTCAAAGATCATACATTACCAAAATAGGGATAATACCCAATCCAAATCCAACTTATCATGTGTAGATTCCACATTACACTCCCTCAATCACCATGGTCATTCATCTGTTGTGTCTCATTGATCTTCATTCTTTGCATGACTTTAATCAAATGTAAATCTCATCGTTGAAATCCAAAACTCAATAAACCTTAACTAAGGGTCTACCACATCCCAAAATTCCTTCCTCTAAGCTTGCATGACATAATTCATCTTCTATAGTGCTCGCTACCCAAAACTATACTCTAGTACCCAGTGAACTACTTCAGCTTGGACCTAGTCATTTTTCAACACCTTAACACCAAAAATGTGTTTCACTCCAAGAGACCATACATAACTATAGTGTTTCCATAAATGACAACCCTCGTACAAACTTGAATGGCTCACTTGCTAACAATCTCCCCCTTTGGCATTGATGGCAACACTTAGTGAAAAATGACTAAGTGCCCAATACTAAAGTACTAAGTACATACTTATTTCTTATCTATATATTTCCTCCTCTATATATCCTATATACATTCTTCTCTATATCTCCTCTTATACATGTTTCATACTACTACTCCCCCTTTGACATCAATGGCAAAGGTGTGAAGAAATATAGAATCTCTATACATATAATAATATTATATACTTGCTCGTCAGAAAAAAAAAATTACAACATATTAAGGACATCTCATAAAGATATTTCCAAGATCTTTACCTCTTATGTCTAGGTCTTTACCAAAATCTGACCCACATGGATCAGTCCATTTAGCGCAAAAGATGCTATCTCAGCTCCTTTTAACTCAGTAGGCATGTTGTCAGTAAGAGACTTCATTTCTTTATCCATGTTTGATAGGTTTGTCTCAAGAATTGATAGCTTGGGAGTGATTAAACTCTTCAGTATACCAAATATTCCCACAACTCTTCCTTTTCTTTGTCTCCAACACACTTATCTTATTAAGCAATCTAGATACTTCCTTGTCTAGCTCCAAAATAGTGTGTGAGGAGGTCTCACAACTGTGCACCGGCTTATCAAGTGTCTTCCTATCCTGTGTAATGATATCTTTAATGTTTTTAAGGTGTGTGATGGGGTTTATACAATAACTGTATAACCTTCTTCCATGTGCCACACTACCCTTTGCATCAAAAATAGTCTTATTGATTATACCCAAGTCCCATGAAATGGACTTGCACATTTCCTCTAGCTTCTTCGCCAAGTAATTCTGCTCAACTTTCACCTTAGCAATATTCTCCAGAGACTCATAGTGACAATCAAAGTAATCTAATGTCATGTTAAAGTTCTTTGCAATGTCCTTTCCTTGGAAATTGAAAGGTATAGGTAGGCGTTTGTTGATGGTATCAACTGCCCCATCCAATAACCTTGACTTCTCAGTTTTCTTTTATGACCTCTCCTTTTCCTTAGAAAATGTGATGTAAGATAGTTTCATTATCTCATCTTCATCCATACTCTCAACATCAGTACTCAATGATTTCTCTACACTTGCCAACAATAAGGCTAGAGAAATAGGTGTAATTGTTTCTTTCTTCATTTTGACATTATTATTAGGTCCTTTTCATCCTCAACAATGTCCGCTTGTTCTTTGCTCCTAGGAGGCTCTTCCTCAATAGGTTTCTTTATATCCTTTCCATCACTGTCATCAATATTAGGCGTAGTGTCAGTATTCCCTTCAAAAGGGTCATTAGTTTCTAGCAAGGTGTCCAAAGTCACAGGCACACAAGTAAAAAAGAAATTAGATTACTTAACAGTACTGACAAACTGACTATCATCTTCATCATCTGTGGATGTATCAATATTTTCCTCAACTTCTTTTGATGACTCTCCCATCAAAATTATTGTAGGCTTAGTAGCCTTATGTTTAGGAGGGGTAGATTTATCTGATGAACTCCCATTAACACTTTATCAATGGCCTTATGAGTTTCTTCAATTAAATCATCATATTTTCTCCCTATTATTTTGATCAATTTGGACTTTATTCTTAATAGGGGTTTTATTTCATTCATTATTCTTTCATGCTCATCAATTTTTATCCCAAGTAACATAGTCTCAATCGATTTTATTCTAATTTTCTTATCTTCTTTCAATGCTAAATTTTTTCTAACCTCAAGTTTATCATATAGATCTTTAGGAATAATGCCAACCGTCTCAATCAAATTCTTCTTGAAAAACAACATGTGCTTAATCAGAATATCTTCAATAAGAACTTTTTTATTATCATCATACATATCATAGAATCTTGGTAACTGATTGAGTTTTCCTTGATCAACTATCCTTTTCTCCAATACTCTCATATCAGGTTTCCATGCTTGTTTGTTATTTAAATTTTATCTTCTGCTTCTTTCTTTTTCTTCTCTTCTTCTTTCTTCTTCTCTTCTTCTTCTTTCTTTTTCTTTTCCTCTTCTTTCTTTTTCTCTTCTTCTGACTTATTTACTTCCTTTGTTCTCTACTTCTTGGGAGGAGAGTTTGTTTGGAGGACCTTGTCCTCTTTGTAGGGATGTCTATTCCCTTCTCAGTCTACGAGGTTTTCTCCGGTTGTCCTCAAGGAACATTAGGTACTTCAACCATTGTAGGCGGTGGACTATTAGTCTTCTTAACTTCTGGATGAGGAAGAGCTCTAGGAGAAGAGATCACCGACCCAGATGCACTCATTTTCATCTTTTTTTTTATTACCTTCATCTTATCTTTTGTTATCCCAACCTTCTCTACTAGATCATCAAAAAACTTTTCAACTTTTCTCTTCCTAGCAGCTTTTATCTGCTCCTCTCTGATCTTAGATGATTTCTCCTCATAAGTACCCCATCTTTCCTCTAATGGATCTATCACTAAAGATAATACATGCTCAACTTGCATATTCAAAACTTATGTACTAACCTCATACCCCATAGGGTAACACCACTTCATCCTCAGTTCTACTGCTTCAAAATATACATAATCAAAACTTCAACCATGAAATAGATTGCATCCTTGTATTTTTCTACCATCTCTTCTAGTATCCTTACTCTTTGTTTCATTTCTCTTGGTAGGATTTTGATCATCGCAAATAACTCTCCATCTACTCATGCGTTGTTTTATCTTCTCTAGTTGTTTGACACTTGTAGACTAGTGGTTTCATTATCTTTCTATGCTCTTGAGTGCATACCAAGGAATTTATGCACATTGTGTGTGTGTGTGTGTGTGTGTGTGTGTATGTATGTATGTATTATATATATATATATATATATATATATATATATATATATATATATATATATATATATATATATATATATATATATATATATATATATATATATATATATATATATATATATATATATATATATATATATATATATATATATATATATATATATATATATCTATGTATGTATGTATGTATGTATGTATGTATGTATCAACAATGATCCAAATCTAAATGCCTTTGTTATATCTCTCTTTATTTTCTTAACATTCTCCATGAATCATTGTTCTAGTACTTCGCAGAGGTTATACTTGACATTTTCTTTCACCATCTTGTATGCCATCATTATAACACCAACATAAACTAAATTTGGTCAGCTACTATAATGAAGTTTGTACCCCAATATCATCGCAACTAGTCTAACATCTTGCTGGAAGATGTCAGCCATTGTCATCACTTGTTTATCCCATTTAGAGTGGGTTAGGGTTTCCAGTTCTTTCTTTGTATTCTTCTCTACTACAGGGATGATTCCAGAGTTATCCAGACTAGTAATGTCATGGATCAACTCACTGCATATCTTTATAGGTTGGTCACCAATCCAAATGAATTGGTTGTGCACTCTACTCAACACAATCTTCAACCATTCTTCTTCGTCAAACTCATACAATTCCACCATTTTCATCACACTAAGGTTCTCAAGATAAGAGAACTCATCCTTCCATTTTTCATCCTCTTTGATCATATTCTTCATTTCCTTATATTTCTCAAAGTCTCCCAAAGACTCATACTTACAATAGATGTAAGCCCTAATGTTCTCCACATGTAGAACTCCGTAGGGGATTTGAGAAAATATGCCTTTAGGGTCATCCTCAGTGGATTTGCAAGGATGTCTCTTAAACTTATATCTAGGTCTCTCATTTACATCAAATATCAAAGGTGTATCCATATTCACAAGCTTGCACAAGCTCACAAGTAAGCTAAATACATTTTTCTAATAAATCTATGAGTTCATGCTTCGATTAGTTGCAAATGCCCTAGCTTCCTTGGTCTTCTTACTCAAAACACTTCTCTTCTTCAACTCTTCTCTTCGAATTGTGATTAGATTTGTTCTTTTGATTACCCTTATACTTCATTGTCAAAATAATTGACACAGTTCCCAATGAATTCATCTCTGCAATGGTCCAGTTAACTATCAATTTGGTGATCACGAGATATAGGTTGTAAAGCTATGCGATCATAGATACATGTTCTATAACATTCATACATAGTATTCATAAGCTTGCATGAGCTTATTCTTCATAAACAGGGGCTGGATAGTTTTTTGATGCATCTTTCCAATGCTCCCCCTAAGGCCATTCTTTGCCATCTAGGTCGATGTAGTAATGTTATCATTAGGTGAAGACTTAGTAGCATCTACTAACTCTCCTTGAACCTTTTCCTCACTTGATTCCTTCACTTTCCATACCTTAACACTATTAATATCTCCTACTTTCTTGAAATGAATATTGATTTCATCCATGTATTGTGCAAGACTCTTACCAATATCACCAACATTTTTATTCAGAGAAATAGGAGGTGGTCCACTTCTGTTCTCAGTTCCATTACACCTACAAAACTTCACTATGTGTCCCGGATTATTACAGTTGTAACATGTAGGAGGTGTTCTATTCTAATTTACCTACAACTTACAATAATTCTCTATGTATCCAAAGTTATTTCATTTATAACAAGCCATCTTGGCTGCTCTTTCTTCACTAATATAATCTTGCTTGGTTCTAGATTGATCAGGCTTCCTATATTTTGCCTTCTTGTGTCCATATTCATAGCAATTAAAACAATAACTAGTAAAGGGCTTGTAAGATGCTTTACCTTTGCAATCTATTTTCATGTTTCCTATTTTGTTACATCCAAAACATCTACCTTTGAAAGGTTTGATCTTCTCTCTAGTTTCTTCATGAATAGGTCTTTCTATCTTTTCTTTAGATCTATTTTCTTAATTTTTAGAACATTCAGCTCTATCAAAGCCAACTCATGTCATGTCTCCCTTAGGTTTCTATCTTTTTCTATGTTCATCAATCTTATCACTTCTCGTATGAAGTTTTTTAATTTGTTTATTAGCCTCAAGAAGTTCTCCTTTGATGATGTGATTGTATTTCTCCAATTCCTGATATTTGTTCCTATAATTATCAAGTTCAAACTGCATTTTTTCCATTTGAACATTAGCACTCCTTAAGCTCTCTTCAATTTTGATTCTTTCATCTTTCTCCTGTTGAATTTATTTAGCCATATGATTAGAAGTATTTTCATGATCCTACTTTAATGCTTCATTCTCTATTTCAAGCTGCTTGATCTAATCTGATGAATCATTATCTGAATCCTCTTTTATCTTTTCCATAAGATCTTGCCTTTGGTTCCTAGAAATTTCAAGTTGTTCTTTCAGTTTCTTGATGAAACCCTCTACTCTTCTTAATTTAAATTTCAAATCTCCATTTTCAGATTTCTCTCTATCAAAGTCTTCAAGTGCTGCTTCAAAGTTCTCTTTCAAACTTTTAGAATCTATCTTGATCTCCCTTAAGCTATTAGGATTTCTCTCCAAGGGCATGATGCTCTAATACCAATTGTTAGGATTACGTAATACTAAGATGGGGGCGAATCAGTCTTACAACACATTAAATTTGAACTTCTCAACTTCCAGCTTAATCAAATAATTACTGAAATGAAAGGAACATAAACACAAAATACACAACTCATAACACCATGATTTTGTTCTTGAGGAAACCCTATTAAGGGAAAACCCCGGTGGGGATGGTACCCACAAATATGTACTAAAAGTATTATGTCCCTATTAGGAGACCTAGCTCTGTTAGGAGATGATTATTACATTAGCACATTTCCCTGTGAAAGGAATAAAAAAACCATGTTAGGGGTGTATAATGAACATACTGCTCTTACAATCAAATTTTATTCTTTGTTTGCAATGTTTTATCAAAATGAACTTATACAAGAATTTTTTGTGCTTAAGTAGTTCTATTTGTATCTTGCATCACCTTCTGTCTAATTCTAACACCACAATGCATCCATTCATTTGACCATATATCACACTTCTCAAAACTCTCTCCATATATATACTTTATCATATACCCAGTCGACTCCCAAATACATAAAAAAAATGAGACCAACACTTATCCAAAAAGTAAATACCAAGTCAATGATCATACATTACCAAAATAGGGATAAGACCCAATCCAAATCCAACTTATCATGTTTAGATTCCATGTTACACTCCCTCAATCATCACAACCTCATCTACTCTGTCTCGTTTCTCTTCAGTCTTCACATGACTTTAATCAACTATAACTCTCATCTCTAAAATTCAAAACTCAAGTGACCTTAATGGAGGGTCTACCACATCCCAAAATGCCTTCCTCTAAGCTCACATGACATAATTCATCTTCTATAGTGCTCCCTGCCCAAAACTTTACTCCAGTACCCAGTGAACTACCTGAACTTAGTCATTTTTCAACACCTTAACACCAAAATTGTGTTTCACTCGAAGCGACCATACATAACTATAATGTTTCTATAAATGACAACCCTTGTACAACCATGAATGGCTCACTTGCCAACATAATGGATGTTTCCAAGCTGTCTTGTTTCCACCTTGCAATTGCACTATGCAAAATCAGGATGTCCACATGAAGTTCACATATGATTCATTGATACCAAATGGAGAAATTGAGTGTATTTTTATAGTGATTTCAAGATTAAACTCCACAAAATCTGACTACACAAGGTGGGAGTGCCTTGGTGCTTGAACTGGGTCTGGGATCTTGAAAGGAGATACCCAAAGAAGAAAGGTCAGGGCCAAAATTCAGCCTAGATCTGTGGTTGGAATCTTTTAGAATTGCCTTGAGGGCCCAGAACAATATTCAGTTTGGGGTAAAAGACTAAGATGAGCAGGAAGGGTCCAATTTAAGGATGAAAAGGAGCCTACAAAGAAGAGATAGAAAAGGAGGACACTTCATATTTAGGTCCTACCTCGAGCTTTGTACAAAAGAAGAGGGAAATCAAGGCGGTTTTGTTCTAAGGTTCTACCCTAATCTCACCTAGGAGAGAGCAAAGATCACATGAAAATGCATCCCAAATGCAAGTGTACTATGTAATCACACTAAATAGGTGTTAAACCATCACTAAATTTAAGTACTTCCAATTTAGGATAGTACAACTACTATATATCTTCATATATCGTGGAAAGTGTTCAAGGGGATATAGAGGATTAAATAATTAAACATTTTTGGCCTATGTATATCATTTTAAAATAATTGTAAGGTAAATGGAGAAATTATCCATCTTGGTATCCACTTGGGGAAAGGGAAGATTCAAGCTTGCACACATTTGGGTGGTTGTAAAGAAGAATGGAAAAAATCACCACATTAGGCACCCATTTTGGAAAATTAAAAAGACACCACCGTATGTGCTAATTTGGGGAAGTTGTCAAGTCTCTTATTGGTTGTTTGTTACTTTTCTTGGTGACCATGTTTTATCGATCAATAGGGGTGTAGAGATCTCCAAAAGTGTGAAGATTATTATAAATTGGGCTTTGGGCTATTTTTTTCATCTTTTAAACTTGAGTCCTTTTTTTAAGAGCTTAAGATATACAACTTGTAGATTGTAAAGCCTAAGTGGATAACATTTTTGAATTGATGAATTTGTACTTCATTTTATTGAGAAATAAAAGGCTACTTATTTCTTGCAATTTTTTATGATAGTGTCTTTTTTGTGCTATGTGTGAATGTTGGGTGGAATAACACTTCATCGAGTGTAATAGAGCATGCGTTTGAGTCTATAAAGGGAGTATCTTTCATTAGGTGGTGTGGGAATGTTGGGCTCACTAAAACATTAGAGGCATACGATTACACCTCACAATAAATATCCTAGGTAAATTAATTAAATCATAATGATAATAAATTTGACCTAAATAAATGAGCTCTAATTGAAAATAATTAAAATTTTGATTAAATTACATAAATAAAATAAAATAAAATAATTAGCTTGATTTAAGAGATGGGAAAATGATGTCGAAGACTTTAGTAATGTATTCTCCAAACATGAAAATTAGGACTATATTTTATATATTATTATAATAGAATCTACAAAGTAGTGATATTCCTCTCTAGTTAAAACCTATGCTTGCAAACTTGATCTTTGCACCTAAAAAAATGACTAGTTATGGACCTAAACTTGTACTACAAGAATGAAATGGTATAAATCTAACTAATGAGATATCTTTTCCTTGATCTTCCAATGTCTTAATCATAGTGAAGAACTGACAATGTTTACAAACATCTTTGTCAAATCTGATGAATTATGATGTTCAT
This sequence comes from Chamaecyparis obtusa, assembly GCA_027943335.1. Classification (NCBI taxonomy): domain Eukaryota; kingdom Viridiplantae; phylum Streptophyta; class Pinopsida; order Cupressales; family Cupressaceae; genus Chamaecyparis; species Chamaecyparis obtusa. The sequence continues at coordinate 44,492 of BSBK01009711.1, forward strand.
TTTCTTCTTAGCCAAACCCTTATGTGAACTGATTCAATTATTGTCAACGAAGATCAAAGATAACAAGCATGAATGTAGCATGTCTATGATGATGATGCAAACAAATAAAGAAATTGAAATGCTCTATGATGTTACTACAATGCTCCCATATGTATTTTATCGTGATAATCTCTAGTTATCTAAATAATTTAGGGTCAATTTTGCACATATAGATCTAAATTATTAAATTCAAATTTAAAAATATGATATCCAAATCAATGTTAACAAATACGCCCTAAGTAAATTTCACACATATTTGAATCAATATAATGAATAATGAAAATATAAAATCAAATCCACACCCTAGATATAATGAAATATGTTTTCCTTGATTTTATAAAGTCTAAATCATAACTCTTCTACAATATCTACAAACGCCTCTAACAAATCTAACTAATTATGGGTATCTTGTTCTCCTTAGCCAAACCCTTACGTGCATCAATTCAATGACTAGAACCAAGATTAAAAAAATAATACGCAAACATGTATTATCCTTAGGATGGTATATAAACAAATAATTCAATTACAATGCTTTATGATGTTATTATGATACTGTCATGATGATCTGAATGAAATAGAATTAATCCTTGCATAGACCACCCCAATGTGAGATTGAAAATAAGTTGTATTTGGTCAACTTATAATTGCTGGTAAAGGAGAGAAATGTGGGCTCAAATAACTAAATCAAAGTTTAAAAGTTTGATATTCAAATCTACAACCAAAAAAAGGCCTAGGTCACTTTTACACTTATAAACATAAACTAAAATGATAAACACTAAAAATGCAGAACCAAATGTACACCTTGAAAATAAGTAATAATCTGAATAAAATATAGTAATATTATTTGCCAACTTCCATACAAAAACACAATCTTACACACAAATCAATATATAAAAAACAACCCAATAATCATAATTTTTTTTTTTTTTAAAACATAAAATTTTCATATATATATATAGACTCTAGTGTCATCCATGGCCCAAAGTGGCTCAAACAAGTTCCCATTTTCCCATTTTCTAATGAGTTTAAGCTAACAAGAAAACACTGATCCCCCAGTTTTTTAATGAGTTTAAGCTAACTAGAAACAGATGATACCTAACTCAAGGGAATCAAGATCTCAATGACTCAATCTAAAATCCAAGATTTGATTAAAGAAAAGGCCCTTACTACCAATTTGATATTCATAGTTTGACTTGACCAAAATAGAAAGCAATAGATAATGTGAAGAAAGTACTTGGACTAATGTTGTAATGTGCTAGGCAACACAATTTTATTTTTGGCTCCATCCTACACGTTAAGGATATTTGTATCTTCATGGCCGTAGCCAACGCAATACTTTGGGTGAAATCTCATTAATTTTATAAAAGAGAACATGTTTTGGCTTAGCAGTCCGTTATAACTACGTGATTTAAGAGCCATTAAATAATACGTTGCATGTTTTATGGCTTGGACGTCACGTGGACAACCTCATTTTGCACATTATTCTGCCTTATAATACTCACCATGTCGTGCATAAGTCCCTTTCAAAGCTTTTTTTGCACTCGTCTTTTTTGGACAAATCTTGTTGACAATTTTTTAATCTTGCTAGCCATTTCTTAAATGCAAGTTAAACTGGGTTCATGGAACCCAATGCATGTGGTCAAAACTATGGGTATCCAAGCCTAAAACTAAAATTTATACCATTGTTATATGTAGCTTTTGGAATTGTTGTAGTTTGATTGGGAGTTAGAATAGAATATATAGATGGGTGTGTTCATCTGAATCTAAGTGAATCTAAGTGAAGTGTTAGGACAATTATTTTAAAGTTATTGATATTTTTGTCATTTTGGGATAATTTTTTATTATGACGGTTTGTTTTGATTAGATAAGTATGGGAAAGGTCTAGATTCATTATAGATCAGGCATCAAGGTAAAAGTAAATCTTACTAGACGTGAGATTGAGAAAATAAACCTAATTAGAGAGAAGTTTTTTTACTAGAGCCAAAAACTAGCAGAAAATTAGGGTCTAGACCCTAAACTACATGCAACTCTTTCACAACACACGAAAGAGAAAGGATAGAAGAAGTAAATTATTTCCTCCTATGAATGATAGTCCTAGCAATATTATTGTTGATTATGACAGGTTGTTAAATTAGGTTAATGATTGTAATATTTAAAATGCTTAAGTATGTTTTGATCATATTATTGTTTGGTTTTGGATCTTTAATTTATAGCACATAATCGATGATTTCAAGTGGTAAAGATAATTCATCGTTCATTTGTTGTGGATCACCATTGTATTCATTTGGTGTTCCTCTCTTTTGACTAAGCCAAGTCATTGGTTTAGATGTTTACGTAGTAGTTTGTGAATCTATGCCACTTTGTTAAATCTTACAATTGGGTTATGATTGTTCTATTTAAAATGATCAATGTATGTTTTGATCAAATAATTGATTGGTTTTGGATCTTTGATTTATAGAACATGAGTGATGATTTCAAGTGGTAAAGATGAGTCATTGTTCATTTGTTGTGGATCATCAATGTTATCATTTTGTTTCCCTCTCTGTTGACTAAGTCAAGTCCTCAAGGTTCACATATTTATGTATCAATTTATGAATTTATGTCACTTTGGTCAATCTTACAATTGAGTTAATGATTTTTATATTTAAAATGCTCGAGTATGTTTTGTTCATATGACTGATTGGTTTTGGTTCTTCAATTTATAGCATGTGATTAATGGTTTCAAGTGGTAAAGTTTGGTCATTTTTCATTTGTTGTGGATCACCAATGTAATCATTTTGTTTTCCTCTCTTTTGTCTAAACCAAGTCATTGGTTTACATGTTTATGCATTAATTTGTGAATATATGTCACTTTGTTCAATCTTACAATTGGGTTAATTATCACTTTGGTCAATCTTACAATTGAGTTAATAATTGTTATATTTAAATGCTCGAGTATGTTTCATTCATATGACTGATTGATTTTGGTTCTTCAATTTATAGCATGTGATTAATGGTTTCAAGTGGTAAAGATGAGTCATTTTTCATTTGTTGTGGATCACCAATGTAATCATTTTGCTTTCCTCTCTTTTGTCTAAACCAATTAATTGGTTTACATGTTTATGCATTATTTTGTGAATATATGTCACTTTGTTCAATCTTACAATTGGGTTAATGGCTATTATATCTAAAATGTTTAAGTATGTTTTCATCATATGATTAATTGATTTGGATCTTCAATTTATAGCATGTGATTGATGATTTCATGCAATAAAGATGAGTCATTTTATATTTGTTGTGGATTGCCAATGTAATCATTTTGTGTTCCTCTCTTTTGACTAGGCCAAGTCACCAGTTTAAATGTATAGGGATTGGTTTGTGAATCTATACCACTTTGTTTAATCTTATAATGGTTTGTTAAACATTGATTGTAATACTTGCAGTTAGATTTTTAATGTTGTATTTCAAACTTTATTGTTTTTATTATAATTTTATTTCAAAACAAGCTCGAGTATCAAGTATAGCACCCAAGTTTGAATCTTTATTCTATAATGCTCAAAATTGATATACCTTAATTCCATTTTCAAAGTGTATACTCTTTTTTTATTTTATTGTTTGTAAGGAGGATGAAAACTAGCATATATGTTGAGACTACCATGAACTCAATAAGCTCGCCATCAAATTTTTTTTTATATAATTCATATTATTTGTGATGTTATTGATGAATTAGACAAGGCATTCTTAGTAAATTATATCTTAAATGTGAAAATCACCAAATCATATTAAAAGAGGTCACTTTAAATTCTATTCTCTAAACTTGCAAGGATATTTATGAATTTCTAATGGTTTTATTTGGCTATATGAACCTTATTTAATGGGTGGACATTCTTGCTTCTTGAAGAAATATCATTAAATAAAACAAGGTTTTTTGGGGAAGGGCTTGAAAGTGATGTTGAAAAATATGTATCAATTATTTTGCCTACAAATATCTACTAAAAAAATATGACCTTGTTTAATAACATTTATCCTTTCTTAATCGCTATTGGGAGGAGATTTTTGTGAACTTCACAAGGCTATCAAAATAAAAAAGGAAAAAAAATGTCAATGTAGTAATATGTTGACTTGTAAAACATGCTTAATTTGTGTAAGTATCTCATCCTTTCATAGCAGAGTAGTTGTAATGGCATTCATAAATATTAATTTAGAAGTTACATAATATTCTAAATTATAATAAAATATCACAATATTATATTCATTAGTTATTTTAGGATTGATTGTTTATCTTGTTCTTATGTTTATCTTCTAACTCCTCTTATTAAGCCAAACCTAATGGAAAAATAGAAGTACTAGCACATATTTACAAGGATATCCTAGTCTATATTTGTTAAAAAATCAACCACACTAAGTACATATAATATCGTTAGCATAACTATGTATAACACTTAAGTTGATATATCAACCAAGCTATCATCATACATAAAAATCATAGGTACCCTTCACCTTCTATCATATTATTAGTGAAAGTATATCCTAGGGTTCATGCAATGGAAGATCCTATTTCACATTAGCAAAAGTTGTCCATAGAATATATAATATGGGATAAAAGTACAAACCTGTGTCACACTTTTATAAAGGAAAAGGTCAACAACACACAAACTATTCAACTTTAATGACATACATGTGACATTTGTGTTTAGAATTTGAAGATGATGTAAATTGATGAAATGTGTAAAATTGGATAAAGTTTATGCCTATAATTTTTAGAAAAAAAATTGAACAAAAATTGACACAATTTTTAAAATTTTTGAAGTCCATTTTTCAGTTGTTGAAAAATGATGAAAATTTGGGGTCTAGTTCCCACCAAACAAGTATACAAAAATAATATATATTTTTTCTTTGATTTCAAAAAATGTTATAGATGACATGTATAACTAGTGCAGAAAAGAAGAAAGATTGGTTTTCGATGTATATTTTTTCGGTTATAACTACTCAAAGTCAAACATATCCGAAATCGATAGTTTTCATCTCCCATCAAATTTACCCTATCAAATCTACACCATTCAGAAAAGAAAAATTACATATTCTTGAACAGGACTCTCTCCTCTAGTGTTAAATATAAATTTTAAATTTTTTTGATATGATTTACTTTTTTTTTCTTTATTTGATGCAACATCTTCTCAAATGTTAAAATATTTACTTGCAGTATTTTGAAATTATAATATATTAGATCTAATCAAAATACTATAAAACTTATATGAAAATCATCTTAACTCTGAGCTCTAAAAGGGGTATTTTTATATTTTTTAAAAATATCATTAAAAATAGTAGGAGTTATTGAAAATCACTTTTCTGAAATAATTTTATTTCTTTGGTAATTGGACCCAACATTGGTATAAAACATGCATTTAATAGATATTTCCAATTGAAAAAGTTGAAACACTTATCCAATGAATCTAGCTAAACCATATGTTTGGAAAAAAAAATAGTTAGAAATACTCAAATTCAATTGTGCTGATAAATTAGCTTGAAACGTGACACAACTTTGTGCTTATTTTCATATGATAAATATATTTTATAGATAGATTAAGCACTTGTGTGATTGTGGGTGTACAATTATATACTCACACAAGGGTCTCAAAGTGTCATGTTCCTACCAAGGATATATGCTTTACAAGTTGAAGAATTAGATGTGAAGGTAAGGATAAAAGGGGGAAAGAGGGAGGAAATAATAGATTAGTTGTAATATGAATTGTTAATTGGATAATTCATTAGAGGCGTGTGATTAATCATTTTAGATATTGTTAAGTAGTGTGGGAAATATTAATGGTTTAAAATGTGGAGAAATTTTTATTTATAGTAGAGAAGGGCCTACAATTCTAAATGTGAATTGTAGGTCTTTTAAAATGACATGACATATGCATTCACAAATGTTTTAAAGGAGATGCATTTAAATACTAATGTTTAGTAATTAATTGTACATTTAGGACCTTTTACTAGGAAGTAGTTATTGGAAGTCAATGAATTTTGAAATTATAATTTTTAATTATTAAAACGTTTAAATTTGTAGGTGTTTGTTGATTTTATAATGGAAAATTATATATTAGTAATTTATTAGAACAAATTATTTCATTTTTTTTGTAAGAGTTTTTTCTAAGAATAGAAGATATTGTAATATTCAGTTATTTTAGAAATCTTGAATGTGAATACAATGAGTAGTTATGTTTTGTGGATGATTACTTTTGTAGGCACAATAAATGATGAGTGGAGTGATATAAATCAAGAGTGTATGGATGGGAAGAGGTCATGCTAATGAGGATGATTTGATTGTTGTTATGGAATGGAATTTAAGGAGTTAATATGATTTTGTGAAATGTTAAGATTTAAGGTAGTTTTGAAATGTTGGATAGAAGGGTGAAGAGGAATGTTTGTGATTGGTTTTGAATAGGAATTAGTGTTAGTATAATTTGGTTGGGTATTGTATAAGAATTGTTTGACTTATGACCTTATTTTCATAGATATTTGAGTGGTCTCAATTTTGACTTGTTAAATATGCAAACTATATATATGTTGGCAGATTATGATGAAGGGTGCTCCCCTTAATACCACAAACACATAACAGAAATAGAGAAACAACAATAATTTGCAAGAATAGAAAATGGGTTTCTTATTATCTCCACAAATGTGGAATTACAAATTTCAGAATTACAATATGCAAAGCCACATGGGCATTTCCCTTACAATAATTTTGTAGGAAAAACCCTCGAATTATTACCCAGAACTACTCTGAACTGCTCCGAACTGCCTAAGACAACACTACAGCCTTCCTTATATAGGTAATTTTCCACCGCTTGGGAAGGTTCCAAAAATTTAGCCATAAAGGCCGACCAAACTTAGAATTATTTTATTTTTCATTTTATTACATCATAGTAAGCTCAAAACATCTTTTGAAACCCAAACAAAAATTTTGTAGGAAATTTATTTTTCGCCATTTCAGGTGGCCCAACTTCTGAAGACCATAAGTCATCACCCGTTGACCTGATTGACTATTATGATCCCATTTTGGAAAGGGCATTCAGCCAAAGTTTTGACCTCATTTGGGGCCTCTAAAGCCTTCAAAACTGAGTTCAAAATTTATGTACCCTGCTGCCAATACCAAAAATTTTCAATATCTTCAAAACTAGACTTGATCTGGCAATGAAACTTTACTGGCAGACTGATATGACCAAAATGAACCTCCAGGAAAGAAAATAGACCATTATGAGCTTGAACGAAAAACTTACTAAAAATAGTAAATTTCCAAAAATAGCAGCTCTACACAAGATAGCCCTTATTGAAAAGAAACCAAAAATATTTTTGGGTGATGCAATATTGCTCGTACACCCAGGATGCTCCTGCATCAGATTAAACATTGTGAAAGTAGTAGAGGTGGAGAGGTATATTTGATGTTGGACAATTCTTTGTATTGTCATATTAGGTGATTATTTAACTTGAAATAATAATAGTGCTTTGTAAATTGGGATTGTGACAATTTGTAAAAGTGGTTTCGATGATGCATTTATCTCAATATCTATTCTTTATAGTGTAGTTTAAGTAAGTATAATACTAGTGAACTTTGAAATGAAATATCAATTGTAGTTTTTTTTATAACAACCTCGATGATTTTTAGCATATAACGTGTGTAGTGATTGTAGGAATATAAGAAGTATACTGTCGAGATAATATTATTGATGCAAACTGTGTTGTCTACGAGTTTGGTTGGATTTGAGAGAGATGTCTGATTATAAAGAGATCATGTTGAAGAGTAAATATACTAAGAATAATATAAATGTTTAGAGTATGTCATGAATTTTTTTATTGTCATAATTTAAAATGTGGAAAGTTAGGTAAGGCTTTTATAGAAACTTTATGCTTATAGATATTTGAGTACTTGTAATTTAGAAATGTTATATAGTTAAATCATATATGTGTGGGCATTAAAATTATTTTGAAACTAGTAGAGTTTGATAAGTATATTTTAATTTGTTGATTATCATAAATTGAAATGTAGATGTAAGGATTTTGTAAAAAAATTATGTTTTCAGATATTCCAATGCTTGTAAATTTAAAATGTTATATAGTTAAATCATATATGTGTAGGTGTTTGAAATATTGTTAAACTAATAGAGGTGGATAAGTATATTTGATTGTGAATAATTATTTGAATTGTTATATTATGCACTACTTAGAAGATGAAAAAATAGTAGTACTTTGTAAATTGAAATTGTGACTATTTGTATGAATAGATGTGATGCATGTATGCCCATTTTTATGTTTTTTAGTCTTTTTAAGTTATAATAATATTAATGAGAATTGATTTGAAATATCCATTCTAATTTGTATATAATATCCTCTATGAATTTGACTATAGATGGTATGTAGAAGCGAAAGGAAAAGTAGACAAAGTAGATTACATCAAACCAATAAATAGTATCTCTCTCTGCAAATACCCTATGCAATTTGTTCATTTATGAACGTTATTGGTGTTTTCAACTATTTGAAACGGATGTGATGTTAGTGTTGCATTTCATTTGATTAGATGTATTTGATTACAATTTAAATTTCAAAAAGTATGAATTCAATAAAATTGTCATGTTACAAAGAGTAGCAATCCAAAACATTTGACAAAAATTATCGTCTCGTCTCCGATTCAAAACAGAAGATAAGAAGTGAAAATAGAAATTGGTGTTGCAAAGGTACACATCATGCAAATTTAAAGAAAATACAAGCTTTGCAATTAGGAATGTGAGAAAGTAGAGGGAATTTACCTTTGAATGATTTACATGCATTAACATAATGTTCAAAAAATTAAATATGTTAGGTTGTTGCTTGTAAGGTATATTGCTTATAATAATAAAATATACATTTTTTACATAATCTTCAAAGCATTATAAAACTATTTTTTTATTTTTTTATTTTTTTATGAGATCTATTACTTACAATCTTTAAAATGTTATATTTTAAGTTGCATATGCAATCAAAGTTCTATTAGGAGATGCATAGATATTTGTACATTTTAAAAATAGCAAATGCAATGGGATAAAAACAAATGTATGATATAAACATTGAAGCATGTATCTAGTACATACCTTTTTCCTTTTTCGATATGAATTTTGAGGATGACCCCAAAAAGAAAGATACCTTAAAGCTATACAATTAGAAACTATTTGATTGAAGTTAATTTTGTGAATTGATTGTAAGTACTCTAGAAAAATGACAGACATAAGATATATAAGGAAGAAGTACGGTATTACCTCAAAGCTTAGTAGATTAATATATGTTGTGCTATCTTCATTAAAGTGTAGAGTCTAGCAGACATTAAAAAAAAAAAAATTCATACTCATTTTGTAACATGAATATAGAGAACTTTAATTACATAGGCAATCAAAAAGATTGTAATATAGGCTAACAACCAATAGATTTCACAAACACTAACATGTGAGGTTTGTAGTATTGTGTTAATTGGGGTGTTATGATGCTATTTATTTGAAGGATCACAAGTACATATACATATGTACGTATATATGTGTGTGTGTGTGTAGAGTCACAAACATATTATTGTTTGTGAGATCTTTTGTTTATACATAATCTTCAAAGTATTTTAAAAGTGAAAAGTTTTCATTTCGGAGATCTATTACCTATAGCCTTGAAATGTTATAATAATGAAAACATTGTAGGCATACATTGTTTAAAACCAAATATGTGAAATAGGCATTAAAGAATGCATGTAATTTATACCTTTTTCTTTTTTCTATAATTTTTGAGAAGGGCCTTAAACAACAAGACACCTAGAAAAAGTAGAATCATAAACTTAATGATTAAAGTTAATTTTGTGAATTGATTGGAAGTATCATAATAAAATGATAGACATAAGATGTATAAGGAAAAAGGTGTTACTGATGACCTACAACTGATTGAATATCTTGATGAACTGAAGAAACGGTGATTAGAGATCACTGAGATACTAAAGTGATAGGTAAGATGATTAAATCAGTCAATATGTTGTCATTAATGTCAACTAGTTTTTGACTATACTTATCATGATAGTTACAAACATCTGAACATCTGTAGAAGGAAGAAATGGTGAAGAAATGAGACATCTACATAAAGAAAAGATGGATATGATAGATAATGATAAGGTATACATTGGGTAACTTATTGATGAGTCTATGGCATTATATTGTTGACTTGAGCATGTTACATTATTATATTATGAAGAAGAGATCATAATTGAACAAGTTAATGTGGTCGGTAATTGAAGATTTTTGTATACACCAAGTCAGTCTTGTGTATACCGAGTGACGGTAATAATCGAGTTAGTTATCACCGACGCATTCAGTATTAACCAAGTATAGATGAAAACATTAAATGTTATAACAGTCGACTAAAATTGATGAGTTGGAAATTGTTTATGATTCTGAGGTAAGAGATGAAGTTTGTTATAAGATCCATGGCTGAAAAAATTTAGAGATGATCGAAGGGAAGGAAATGAAACACGTTATTGACACCTCTGCCAAGGAAGCTTGAAGCGACAAAATAGATGAAGAAGATTAAGAGGCAAAATCTAATGGCTGATATGAAAATGGTTTACACGTATATTTAAGAGAGATAAGATTCATTGTTGAATTATGCCAGATGAATAGAGACTGTAGAAGATTTCACATGAAGACATTTTGCATGCATTCCTGATTAAATTGGTTACAGACATAACCGAGTTGAACTGCAGGCATAATCGAGCGTCAGAGATATATACACAGAGTGAAGTAAGTTGAAGGATATGATCAAGTGAATTGATTATTGATTAGATGAGTTATTTTGAGCTTAGCATAGATTTGAATACTTGAAAATTGAGTTGTATTTGAATTAGATCACTATTGTATCAATTTAACCATTGTTACAACAAAATCTCTTAACCGAGTGGACTTAACAATCTTTTGTATTTCTATATGACATTCAAGGAATGTTAATTGTTTTCTTGTTGACCCCATAGTGAATGCTGGCCAAAATTTAACTGTTGGTGATAAATCCTTTAACCAAGTCATACCTACTAGTGTGCATTGTAACCTTTAACAGGGTTGGCTCCTAACTGAGTTCACTTCAGAAGAGTGAAATATTTTGGGTTACTGGTCCCAGATGGTTTTTCCCTTAGCAGGATTTCCACATTAAATCTTTGTGTTATGTGTTATTTGTTATGATTATTTTTCTGTCATACTTTACATATTGCATATTTGATTAATCGATAAAGATAGTTTTGAAAATTACTGGTATTCGGTAAATGAACACATAGTTATTTTATCTTACCGAGTTGTTTGATTTATTGAATAAGATTGAAAAAGTACATCTGAGAGTTTGGGACTATAGGATAACTGATTTAACTGATTCACCCCCCCTCTCAGTTATCTAACAATTGGTATCATAGCATATTGGTTGCTTGGAGGAAAGTTTCAAGGGCTTGAGAAAAAGATCACAAGATGTATAAAAGGGAAGTGCCTAAGCTGAACAAAGATAATTTATCGACATGGCAAAGCAGGATGAGGCTACACATATCTGGAATTGGAGAATCTTATCTTCATCTTCTAGACAATGGCTACATACAACCGACTATTGGACCTTGACAATTGATCAGCTGAGAGACAAACATGAACACAATATAACTATGATAAAGATTGTTGTTGCTCTATCTGATGCAGAATTTGAAGATATGAAAGCATGCACTATAATGAAAGAAATGTGGGAAAAACTTGAACTAGTTTATGGTGGAGATGTAAATGTAATGAGGGCTAGAGTTGAAAGCCTAGGAGGTGTATTTGATGATATGAAGATGAAAGAAGGTGAAAACATCACACAATACTCTAACCAAATCAAAGAGGTGGTCAATGCTCTCCGAGGAGTGGGAGGTATTATTTCTGAAGACACCATTGTAAGTAAAATACTGAGAACCTTATTGCCTATCTATGCTATTAGAATCTCTACTCTTCATGAAATGAGATTTGTACCTGGTATTACTCTTACACTTGATAGTCTAATTGGTAAGCTGACTACTTTTGAGCTAAATAACTATGACAATAGTATTGTACCAAGTGTTGAGTCTGTATTTATGTCATCCCTAAAGATTGGTAAGTCTAGCAGTAAGCATAACATAAAAAATGAAAGTGGCAGTGACAGTGAAGATGAGATTGATGAGCTTGAAGTACTTATGGCTAGGAGACTTCAGAAAGGTAAAGGAAGCTATCAAGGAAAGTTACCTTTAGCTTGTTTTAATTGTAAAGAGATTTGGCATATTTTTGCTAGATGTCCTAATACGAAAGATGAAGATAAAGACAATGACCAATTTGGTGATGGAAAGTTTGGCAGAAGAGATAACAAAGGAAACTGACACTATGACAGAAGAAACAACTGAGACTACAAAGACAAAGGCAATAAGACACGTTACCTTGTTGGAGATGATGATAATGACACCGACACTGACACTGACACTGATGATGAAATTAGAGTTGTATTTATTGCTGAATAGGTGAAAAATGGAGCTTTAACAATGCATCTAACATTCCTCCTATGCATTTATATTTTGAATTGAAATTGGATTGATAAGTAATGTAAATCTGGAAATGCTTGAAATCAGATAAGATAAGATACATACCTCATGATGGAATTAATCTAGGAATACCTATTTTCTGATGCCTGTGTACAGTCTCAAGAAATTCTGCAACCATATCTGGGACCAGAAAACTACAACGGAGAAAACCCCGAAAACTTTTGTCTCTCTGAAAGCAAGTCGACTTTGACCCAGATAACGGGGCACAATCTTACCCCTCACTAAAGGTCATCCTTGATCCAAAATAGCTCTGACAAAAATTTTGTTCACAGATCCTAAAAGTTTGACAAAAAGGGTACTCAGATCTACACTTCAATTCTTGAAACAACAATTGTAGATATTTGAAAATGGTGTTTTGGGGTGGCTATATAGGGTTTTGCCTTAGTCAAACCCCCAGTTTGGTGATCTCCACCTCCACAAATAGTTGGTCGTAATAGAATATGTGTGTGTATTGAATGTGTAATGCCAAGATCTAATCCTCTAGATTGAAACCCTAGCATGAATATGTATGAGAAAGTAATGCATAGATTTGAATAAGATAAGAAAGCATACCAAGCCCCCAAGGCTAAAGTATTCTCATCAAACTCATAATCTATAATTGCTACCCCATGATTGTATCTTTGAATTCTTGAATATTGATAATGGTGGATCAAGGAAGAAAGGATCTCTCTCTTGCTCTAAATAGATGTTCACAATGGTGTGCTCACAAAAATGCTTGATATCAATAATGGCTTGATCTTCTATATCATCCTCTTGCAATCTTGCATCTTCACTTCACTATTGCTTTCTTGCTTCAATCAATTAAGTCTCCTTGATGGATCCTTGCTCATGAAATTTCATGGTCTTGCTTGATGTCCTTGTTGTGTGTAAATGAAGGCAAATGAGAGTCTTTATATAGAGGTTTCAAGGTGAGGCTCCTAGAGTAATGTGAGGACCCATAATTCAAATTTAACCTCAAATTATGATCCAATCACAATAACCAACTAAGGAGGGAAAATAATTAAATGAATTTTAAATTAAAACCCTTTTGTATTCGGATCTGAGAGCCCAACATTGATTTTGGGGCCCTCTGGGACCAAATTTTGAAAAGGGGGATCAAATCTTGAAGGAGGTCAAAGATGACCTCAGCTCTGACTTAGGTTAGGGATGACCTCACCTCTGACCTAGGTTAGGGTTGACCTTGACCTTAACCCAGGGGTCCAGATCCAGCAAGAATAGGAAACAGGAGGTTCCAGGGGTGCCCGGAGACCTATAAATGAAGCCAAAATAGGGCAGAGTGCCAGATAGAGGTATAGACTCCTATGATGATCATGATAAAGGCTAGGATGACCTATTCCTAAGTACTACCTATAAAATAGAACCACAAAGAAGGGAAATTAAGGAGAATCATCGAGATCCTAACCCTAATTTCACTTAGAATGAATGAATCAAGTGCAAAATGCATCCTAAATGCAAGTTTATCATGATAAATGAACTACAAGAGGGTGCTAAACATATCAAGATGGAAGTGATTCCATTTTTAGATGATCATAGTAAATAAAAAGGATGTAGCCAAGTCCTCGATGTAGAGATCCTATAGAAAATTGTTAGAACCTGCAACACACAAGGTTAATGAAAATCACAAATCACCTAAATCTTACTATATGATAACTTGAGAAGTGCATAAAACCCCTTATTCCCCCCTATTTCGGCTTTCTATTTCTGAAGGGTGAAATAGGGTAATAAGGATAACTTTATACACTAGATATGTAGTTTTTTGAAAAGTTATTTCCTAAACCAATTAGAAGGATTCCTAGCCTTCTTAATATGGTTCAAGAAGTTAGTTATCTGAATCATGATTCCAACACCATTGATGGTACTAAAAATAGAGTTACTGAACTCAAGTTATGATGAAAAGAGTGAATGTCTATCTAAATGCATAAGGAAGGAAATCCAAATTTACTATGAGTAAACCCTAAAGAGAAACCCTAATTTTAACTATAAATAAGGAAAAGGAAGTCATACTTACTCATTCTTACCATTTGTAGATTCGAAGAGGGAAAGCAAGATGCCGAGGAGAGAAGAACTTTGAGCAACGCACATGGAGCTCCTGAGACAGTGCCTAGCTACCGAACGGTTGCTTCCTGAGATGAGTTTGTTGTTATTGGTTTATGTACTTCACAAATTCTTGATTTATGTAGGAAAGGTTGACCCTGACCCTTAAAGGGTGACCTTGACCCAGTTATGTCAACCTTGACCCAAGAAGCTCGACATGAACTGGAAGGTCTCCACCTTGTCTAGGATGAGGTTGACCTTGACCCAACAAGGTTGACCCTATCCTAGGAAAATTGACCTTGACCCAGGAAGGTTGACTCTGACCTAACTAAGGTTGACCTTGACCTAGTCAAGTTGGATTTATAGATTTGATGATGTAGAATGTTGATATGATGTTTGTTTGTGCTTAGAGGACATGGTCCATCTCCAAGAGCACCCCTTTGGAGAGTTTCTAGTGATCATCAGAGAGAGACTATCTAAGCTCAGTGAGGATGAGATGAAGCTACTAAGAGACATAGGAATGTACTGGGTAGGAGTCCTACCACAGATCATACTACACCGAGCCATGCTATCGACTCTGATAGAGAGGTGGGATGAGGATACATGCTCCTTCCATCTTCCCTTAGGAGAGATTACAGTGACGCTAGAGGATGTCTACATGATCTTTCAGCTTCTAGTCTGAGGTGAGACTGTCAGACCTAGAGCATAGTGATTTTGAAAGAAGATCCTTGTAGATAAAGAGTATTGCTTGGGACAGGTTCCACAGATGTGAACCCAATCAAATCAGGTCCTTTTGTTATCCATACTATTAGGCCCTACACCTTTGGTACGGAGAGTGATGCTTTGCATAGTATCCTTGGTTGTGTTACCTAGCTCAAAGGGTACCATATTTTATACAACTTTTACCCATCTTATATAGAGGATGGAGAGCAAGAGGACCGTGTTCTCATGGGGTCGCAACATGTTAGCCCATCTATACCATGAGCTATGTCAGCTAGTGAGATATCATAGAGAGAGTCTTTCAATATGCACTCTCTTGCAAATTTGGTTGTTTGAGAATTTTGCATGTACACATCCACAGGGTGCTCCAGTGATGGTAGATATGAGTACACTGAGAGTCTTTTCTTATCCTCTAATAGATGCCTGGTAGTTCGAAGATATCCTCTATTGGAGGGTACGTCTAGACTGCATTTTGGGCACCGATGTGATATGGAGACCCTACTGCTAGATGACAGGGTGGCTAGATACATGATTCCATATGACACATTTACAGCAACAAAAGTTGTTGGAGGGTCATCAGAATCATATAGTGATGCCATACTATTATGATCAAGTGATGAGATAGTTCGGCCTATTATAGGGAGTCCCCAAAGTAGTACCTTGTTATGTACATCTGATGAGGTATTATCAAAGACCCAGTGCCATACGCCGACCATCAATAGCAGACATAGAGGATAGTGATATAGATGAGATAGAGGATACAGAGGTACCACTAGATGTGACCTATTCAGGCATGAGCCAAGATTACATCAGGTATTGGAGTCTGCAGGGGACCCGCCCCATCTTCCCTAAGGATTATCCTACAGGTGATCTAGGTCTTTTAGAGAGGACACACTGGGATAGTGGTATAGAAGAGGAGGATGAGGATCTCAGAAATGAGGAGGAACACATCTCTGAGGGAGAACCCATGGAAGAGGAGAGAGCAGAGGAGATGCCCCCAGCTAGTGATATTGATGTAGATGTACACATTTTTCATGCATCACCACTGAGATCACAACAGCCTCCACATGCCCACATAGAGACACCACCATCAAGGCCTAGACATAGCAAGCATGGAGAGATTATTCACTCCATGCCCCCACCATCTAGACCCTTCAATGACATCCAGGAGGGAGACCCAGGTATGAAATATGAGATTTGATTAAATATGCAACTTGATTTGAAAAAGCACTATATTAATAAATATAATTTCATTCTGCAGCTAGCATAGTAGAGTGGAGGATCTTTGTATATGAGATTTTGAAGGATACATGTATATCCTACCGACTACCAATGAGCGAGCGAGAATCCCCTCTTGGCTACAAAGATCCAAGCATGTCGATATCTTTGCATGTGTCCAATGAGAGCTGAGGATGTGCAGAGAAAGGGAGGAGAAGCTGATAGCTGAGTTATAGAGTGCCCGAGGGTGATTGCATAGTATAAGCATATTGAGGAGCCACACATAGACACATAGATCTACATCTTCCTATCATAGGCCAGAGAGATTCAGGATCCATCGGCCATCAGAGCGTAGTGATAGATGTAGTGATAAATAAGGCCATGGGCCACATATGTATTAGAACTTGAAAAACTTTTGATGAATGAAAAAATTTATTTACTAATTAGTTCTTTGTTTGATTACAATGCTTTCATCAATATAAAACTTAACAGAAAGAAAATAAGGTGCATAAATATATTCACTATGTAACTTTGCTAAAACTACATAACCTATAAAAAAAACTTTATAAGGAATACATAAATGCACAAGGAAAGAATGAATGAAATTAAGGATAATAACGTTTGAGATGCATAATATTAATAGGTTCCTTAAAAGAAACACCATCCATATCAGCAAGTTTATAAGCACCTGAACCAAAGTCTTCAATGTCAACTCCAAGCCAATTAGGGCTAAACTTTCCTTTTTCACCAGGTAAAGCATTCACATTTCGTTGATTCTCAAATAAGACTAAATCACCAACCAAAAATGTTTAGTCAATTACCTTATGATTATATTGCTTCTAAAGAGATTTATGATAAGCTTTTATATGTTCTAATGCATGTATTCATTGTTCATCCAACATTTCTTGCTATTGTAAGTGTTGTTCCTGAAAAGTATCCTTTTTTATTATCCCATGAAATGAAACATGTAAAGAAGGTATTTCTAATTCCAAAGGCATATTAGCATCAATACCATAGACAAGATTGTAAGGAGAAGTACCTGTGGCAGTACGAACACTATTCCTATAAGCCCATAAAGCATAGGTCAATTGAGTATGCCAATCTTTTGCATGCCTGTTAACTATTTTTCTTAGGATTTGTTTGATGATTTTATTTGATGCTTCAGCTTGACCATTAGATTGAGGATAATAAGGATTTGAAAATCTATGTCAAATTTGATATTTCTCCAAGAATTTTGTGACTTCTTTGTTTTTAAAAGAGGTGCCATTATCTGAAACTATCATTGAAGTATACCAAATCATGTTATGATATTGTTAAGGATGAAATCACAAATAACATCCGTAGTCATTGAACGAAGAGGGGCAGCTTCAACCCACTTTGTGAAGTAATCTATAGCAGTCAAGGTGTATGTATGTCCTTGAGAAGAAGCTGGTGAGATTTTTCCAATAAGGTCAAAACCCCAAATACTAAAAGGCCATGGAGAAACTTGATTACGAAGCTCACAAGTGGGAGCATGAATCAAATTACTATGTTGTTGACATTGAGGACATTTCTTAACAAACATGAAATAATCTTGTTCCATTCTCTACCAATAATATCTCATTCTAAGAAATTTATTAACCAGGGATTTTCCACCAAAATGTCCCCCACAAGAACTAGAATGAGCTTTTGTCAAAGCTACCAAGATTTTAGTTCTATTGAGACATCTTAATAGTAATCCTTCATAAGAGCATTTGTAAAGTATATCTCCTAAAATGATGTAACGCACTGCAAGCTTCCTAATATGATTACACGTGTTCCTTGTTGCTGATTCAAGAAAAGTACCATCTTTCAAGAAATTAAAAATATGAGAATGCCATTCATCCGAATGCAAATTGGAACAATCAGAGGTAATCTTTTTAGAAATTGCAGGGTTTTTAAGAGTTTTTATAGTAAATTGAAAGTTTTCAGCATTATTTTCAAGACAAACCAAAGAAGCTTCGCTTGCCATGGCATCCACATGTCGATTATCTTTCCGAGGTAAGGTTTGAATCGTATAAGAAGAGAATTGTGAGAGCACATCAAGAGCCAAATCTCTATATTGTGTTATTTTATCATTCTTAGTCTGATAACCTCCTTTAATTTGTTCAACAATCAATTGTGAATCTCCATATATTTACAAATGTTTGATGTTAAGGGATAAAGTTGCTCGTAGGCCAGCTATAAGAGCTTCATACTCCATAATGTTATTAGCACAAGGAAAGATTAATTTGTATGATAAACGGATTGGCTTTTTCGTAGGAGGAATCAAGATAATACCAACACTAGAACTAGTCTTATATTTTGACTCGTCAAAATATAATTCCCAAATATCATCCTCTTTAATAGCTAGAATATTGTCATCAGGAAATTCTATTGAAGTAGAGCATGTATCAGAATGAGGACAAGGAGCTTTAGCTAAATAATTTGTTAAAGCTTGTCCCTTAATAGACTTCTGAGAAATGAAATTAACGTCAAATTCTATAAGTAACATCACCCACTTTGCTACACGACCAGAGAGATCAATTTGTGAGAAAATATGTTTCAAAGGATCAAATTTAATGATCACATTGACTTCAGCATTTACAAGATAATGCCTCAGTTTTTGGCAAGCATAAACTACAACTAAGCGCTGTCTTTCCAAATCTATGTATCTTGTTTCATAATCAAGTAAAGTCTAACTAATGTAATACACAAGTCTTTCCTTACCATTATTATCATTTTGAGCTAACAGTGCACTCACGACTTTTAGAGTTGTTGAGGTATACAAATTAAATGGTTTATCAAATTTAGTTGGTTTCAAGATAGGAGGATTGTCAAGATACTCCCTAAATTACTCAAAAGTTTGTTTACATTCATCATTCCAAGAGAAAGTGGTATCCTTTCTAAGAAAGGAAGTAAAAGGAATAGTTCTATTTGCTAAATTAGAAATAAAGCGACGAATAGCTTATATTTTTCCTTGTAAACTCCATAACTAAGAAATATTCTTAGGAGGCATATTAATAATAGCTTCAATCTTTTTAGTATCTACTTCTATGCCTTGCTTAGAGATTATAAATCCTAATAATTTACCAGAATAAACTCCAAAGACACATTTCTTAGGATTCAATCTCATGTTGTAACTTCTAATCCTTTCAAATAGTTGTCGTAAAATAGTAACATGATCTTCTCTTTGTATAAATTTTTCTAGTATATCATCCACATAATCTTCAAGAATCTTATGAATGTAATTATGAAAAATCAAATTCATAGCTCGTTGATAAGTTACTCCTGCATTTTTTAATCCAAAAGGCATCATGACCCAACAAAATATTCTCCAAGGTGTTATAAATGTGGTCTTGAATTGATCTTCAAGAGGGATAAAGATTTGATTATATCTAGAAAAACCATCCATAAAAGATAACAAGGCATGACCCGCTATTGAATCCACAATCATATCAATGTTAGGTAATGGGAAATCATCCTTTAAGGATGCCTTGTTTAAGTCTCTAAAATCAGTACACATCCTTATCTTATTTTCTCCTTTTGAAATAGGCACAATGTTTGAAATCCAATCTAAGTAATCAATAGAATGGATAAATCCAGCATCCAATAACTTTTTAATTTCAATTTTAACCAATAAAGCAATTCGTGGATTCATCTTTTGAATTTTTTTCTTCACAGGTTTCATATTTGGTTTTAAAACAATGTTATGAGAAACAATCTTAGAGTCTATACTCAACATATCTGAATATGTCCAAGCAAAAATGTCCTTAAATTCAAGTAAAAGGGAAACCAACTGATCACGTTCATCCTGATTCAAACATTTCCCAATCTTTATCATCTTTTCAGAGTGATTTTCATCCATTTGAATATCAACTATCTCAGTTATTAACAGATCACTTCGTATCAGAGGATCCATCGGTAAAGGAAGAATATCATGTTTATCATGTTTTCCAAAATAAGCATTGGTACTTAAACAATAAGACTTCCATCATTTTTTATGAAACTTAGGTAAATCCTCATAAACCCCTGAGAAATCCATTAAGGCTTTATCTTCAAGAAAAATATCCAAACTAGGTGTTTGATTAATGTTAATGAGGAGTGGGTTGACCAACTTCAACTGTCCACCGCATATATGATTAATATTAGGAGGAAAAACTGATGGTTGTCTATAAGGATTAAATCCTAATCCATACGTATGATCATTAATGTCATTATCCAAAGGTACTTGTATACCTTGCTCATATTTACCACATCCTTTCCCATTAAATCCTGACTTCTTAAGAAAATTATAACTAGAACCATATCTGTCAGCCATATCAGATGGAGTCCAAGGAGCGGCATATGTCACAATATCATAACAATCAGGATTTATTGTTTCAATCATTTCTTCAATCGAGGCAGCAACAAAATTACTTTTTAATTCCTCAGAAAGTGGGGAAGGAGTAAAAACTTGTTTCTCAAATTCACTTTGTTGCTTCATGAATTCCAAATCAAAGACCTTATATTCTCTAATGAAGGTAGGATTAAAATCCAATGTCCCCCAATCATCCTCGATCAAAGAAGAAGATGGAGCTTTCGGTTGTTGTATCTCAAATTGTTTTATCTCAAGTTGTTTTTCAATTTCCTTGCTTGGTTAAAGAGGCTCAAAGATTTTAGCATATTCTGCATTTAGGCAAGGATTTGGCACATCATCCGCATGTAATGTATACATTAAGTTGTTATACATGAACCTAACCTTGTGATGAAGAGTAGAAGGAACTACATGCATAGTATGTAACCAAGGTCTTCCTAAAAGAAGGTTATAATTGAGAGGTCCAGGCATAACATGAATAGGTGTATTTAGAATAACTAGACCAACTTTAACAAGTAAGGTAATAATGCCCAAAGTTCTCTTTGCAATATTATCAAATCCACGTATAAGGATATTATCAGGTTGAATAGTTGTGAGATCAGCCTTAATTGCCTTAAGAATATCCATGCTACAAACATTAAGCCTAGATCCGTTATCAATTAACATTCTTTGAATGATACTCTGGTTAATAGAGACAACAACCATAAGAGCATCATATTGATTCTACACCTCAAGAGAAGGTAAATCTTTATTGGAAAACACAATAGGAGGTACAGAAGGCATAGTATGCATGCAATCTAAAATAGAATGAATATTCTATGATTAGGAGGTGAAGCAGGAAGAGTGGATAAAGATTTTTGCAATGCATCATGATATGTCAGAGAAGTTTGAATTAATTCCCATAAAGATATCTTACCATGAGCAGCACGTAATTGGTCAACTAAGTCGTACTCCTTAAAGGTAGAAGGAAACCTAGGAGCTTGAGGAAGCATAGGTTGAGAAGGCAGTAAAGAAATCGGAATAGTAGGCTGAGGGTTATTCCGTGTGTGATAAGCATGTGAAATGGAATCAGAATTCTCAAAGAAATTCAAAGGATCTCTTACCCTTGATCGTTATGCGAGGACATCATTTTACCATCATCAAAGGTGTAGGATATATCATTTTAGGTTTATCAATGTTGCAAACAGTGGGACATGAAGGTAACCATGCACACACCCTGTGGTAAAGGTGAATTGGAGAGGTTGTGGAGGAGAGTGAAATAGGAATAGGATCAATGGAGATCTTATCCGAACCATTTTCATCCTCACTACCATGTACCTCATTAGGGAATCTATCCTCTTGTACAATAAAAGCCTCATCAAAGTATTCAAAACAAGAATCATACATGTTGAATACAAAGAACTACTAAAAGCATGAAAATGTAAATGTTTTTGTATTTTTAAAGAGATTTTGCAATTTTTTTGTATTTTTGAAATATAAATGTAAGAAATCTAATCTTATAAGCATGCAAGATCTAAATCTAACACCAAAAAGAAAGAGTTGTCGTAAACAAGTTCACCAAAATGAATAGGTGAAAAATGGAGCTTTAACAATGCATGTAACATTCCTCCTATTCATTTGTATTTTGAATTGGAATTGGATTGATAAGTAATGTAAATCTGGAAATGCTTGAAATTAGATAAGATAAGATACATACCTCATGATGGAATTAATCTAGAAATACCTATTTTTTGATGCTTGTGTACAGTCTCAAGAAATTCTGCATCCAGATCCAGGACCAGAAAACCGCAACAGAGAAAACCCAGAAAACTTTTGTCTCTCTGGAAGCAGGTCGACTTTGAACCAGATAGCGGGGCACAATCTTACCCCTCACTGAAGATCATCCTTGACCCAAAACAAAGACTATAGATATCTGAAAATGGTGTTTTGGGGTGGCTATATAGGGTTTTGCCTTAGTTAAACCCCCATTTTGGTGATCTCCACCTCCATGAATAGCCAGTTGTAATAGAATATGTGTGTGTATTGAATGTGTAATGCCAAGATCTAATCCTCTATATTGAAAACCTAGCATGAATATGTATGAGAAAGCAATGCATAGATTTGAATTAGATAAGAAAGCATACCAAGCCCCCAAGGCTAAAGTATTCTCATCAAACTCATAATCTGTAATTACTACCCCATGATTGTATCTTTGAATGCTTGAATATTGATAATGGTGGATCAAGGAAGAAAGGATCTCTCTCTTGCTCTAAATAGATGTTCACAATGGTGTGCTCACAAAAATGCTAATTGATATCAATAATGGCTTGATCTTCTATATCATCCTCTTGCAATCTTGCATCTTCACTTCACTATTTCTTGCTTTCTTCAATCAATTAAGTCTCCTTTATGGATCCTTTCTCATGAAATTGCTTGGTCTTGCTTGATGTCCTTGTTGTGTGTAAATGAAGGCAAATGAGAGTCTTTATATAGAGGTTTCAAGGTGAGGCTCCTAGAGAAATGTGAGGACCCATAATTCAAATTTCCCCTCAAATTATGATCCAATCACAATAACCAACTAAGGAGGGAAAATAATTAAATGAATTTCAAATTAAAACCCTTTCACATTTGGATTCGAGAGCCTGACATTGATTTTGGGGCCCTCCAGGACAAAATTTTGAAAAGGGAGATCAAATCCCAAAGGAGGTCAAAGACAACCTTGGCTCTGACCTAGGTCAAGGATGACCTCACCTTTGACCTAGGTTAGGTTCAACCTTGACCTTGACCCAGGGGTCCAAATCCAGCCAAAATAGGAAACAGGAAGTTCTAGGGGTGCTTGGAGACCTAGAAATGAAGCCAGAATAGGGCAGAGTGCCAGATAGGGGAACATAGTCCTATGATGATCATGATGAAGGCTAGGAGGACCTATTCCTAAGTCCTACCTAGAAAATAGAGCCATAGAGAAGGGAAATTAAGGAGAATCCTCAAGATCCTAACCCTAATTTCACCTATAATGAAGGAATCAAGTGCAAAATGCATCCTAAATGCACTACAAGAAAGTGCTAAACCTATCAAGATGGAAGTGCTTCCATTTTAAGATGATACAATTGCAATGAAAGATGATTCAGAAGAAGAAGAAGAAAGTTATGTAGAAACTGTTGGTTCATTTTCTTTCTACTTTCAGATTTATGATTTAATTTACAAACTAATGTCACTGAATCTATCACTACTCCAGATCTCACAAGGAAAAGGGCCAATTTACAAAGATCAAGAGAATAATCCTC
Source organism: Chamaecyparis obtusa (assembly GCA_027943335.1). Lineage (NCBI taxonomy): Eukaryota > Viridiplantae > Streptophyta > Pinopsida > Cupressales > Cupressaceae > Chamaecyparis > Chamaecyparis obtusa. The sequence goes on from BSBK01009711.1 coordinate 68,730, forward strand.
CTACACTTTTAGCTTCAATGCTCAGGCAATTATACCTTTGATTCTCTTCTTAAAGGAATCAACAAATACTAAGCATTAATGTCCTTGACACATTGATTTAAAGATTTTATCATTTATATGTTGGTTGATGATGAAGAATTGCTTCCTAAGAACATACCAGTGTCTTATCCTAGGGAAAAGAATCAAATACAATACCTCTCAACAAAAAACTTAATTCAAACACAATCAAATCTAGAATAAGTTCTTTGCCTATTATTCCTCTCACTCTCACACTTGGACATCAAATTGTCCTTTAGCCATGAATTCTCTGAAACTATCTTTAAGGATTTAATCCTGACTTTGGAAGGAACTCAAAGATAATATCACAATTTACTTTGTAAACCATGCACTAACCTACTTTGCAACATTAACACATAAGAACTCAAGATCAAAACAAGAAGACATTCACAAATCTGAGATGGAATTCAAGTGTATTCTCATTAAAATTTCCAGTATTAATACATTGAAAAATAACAAAATGCTAGAACCAAACCCTAAATCCAAGCTCTCTCTATTCAGTTATCAATTTCACCATGCTTTTAAAAATACAATCAGCTGCAATATATAGTCACTAGTCATCTTGAGATCCCTCAAAACTAGGATGCAACATGATGCGAATGACTAGGATAGGGTTAGGGTTTCAACCACTTTACCAACTAGATGATCAAGAAATAACTGGAGGAAAGACATGCCAAGCAATCCAGAGCAAATTAGGTCCAAATTGACCTTCGTTCATGGCTAAAATCCTGACTGGTACATTTAGAGACTAGAAGTGTCATCATTTTAGCTCCCTGTTTACTTCACCTGCATCATAAATTTAAGTGACTAATTCATCCATTTCTCAACTTCATGGACATCCTTCACAGATAATCATCACCTCTAGACCATGCTATGACAATAGACAAGATCAAATCAGGTAGATCGGTTGCTCAAGCATTGAATAACCAGTCCTTTACTCGCAGAGAACTCTTAAATATTTTAAATTTCCTGGTGGCAATGGTCAATCAGATAAGTTTAAAATATGACCATCAACTCATCTCTTTCCTGGTAGATCAGGTGGTTCTCATTAATTGATAGCAGTCAACCAAGCCTTCATCGGTCTTTAAAATAAGACCATTGATCTTCACTAAAGAAAGAATCAACAACTGTCACAACATCGTAATGTTTAAAACCTCATACACCTCTCCATCATGGTAATGCGACAATCATCAGATCAAGGAAGATCTATGGTGACTTGAAACCTGCAGCATCCTGACCCCACTAACAAATTCCACATCACCATTGCTCACGGCTAATGAAAAGTGAACATATTAGCAACACCTGGCATCAGACCCACTTTGACCTCAGTCCTGATTTGTTGGAAGATCAGACAGCTATCGCAATGTCATGATGGATATCTTTCATGCATCTTTCCTTTGCAGCTATGTGACGACTGTCAAACTTGATCTAACTTTAACCGACCACGTAGCCTTAAGGAACTGGGGCCACCTTAATAGGTGTCATTCAGTTGTAGCCCGACAAGAAGGAAACTAGCAAAGAAGCTAGGCTAAGGCGCAGCAACCACCATCGATCAAATCTCATCAATGACCCAAATTTAATCTCCAAGCCCTTTATCTTTAACCCAACCTGGATCATGAGATCACACGACTAAATGCATTCGCCAAGTCGCTAAAGGTTAGCCTTAACTGGGGTAATCCGGTGAACAAGAGAACAAAGGCCTTCACATATTTGACAGATCCTTTCCTGGCCTGAGGTTATATCATGAGAATAAATGCTGACCACCGATCCACTTCCCATCTATGGCCATCACTGAATCTTGCTATGTTTTTAAAACTTGACCATTTTATCATGAGATTTGGCAAAAGCCCATATTCGCTAAGTCACTAAATGACTTAGGACTTAGTCAATATATCCCAAGATCCAGCGAACACTAAGGAATAAAAGACCACGTGAAGACTCAAATACTTAAGTGGCCAATAAAGTAATAGAGAAATATAATGAAGCTAGGGTTTTTGACTTAGACCAATTTTATGAAACCCTAGACATGGACTTAGACCTATTTCTCAAATCATAAAAATATAATTTCTCTCTGGTTTTAACACTTGAGCACATGCGATCTTGACTGGAGCTTGGACAAACCATGAACTAACCCTAGCCAAGGGTGCAAGCTATGAGACCTTATACATATTCTTTTCTAATAAAAACAAATTGCAGCCACAGTAAGCCAACTTCCTAGGGTTTTTGCAAGGAATAGACCATTTTCCCTTGGATTTTTGTTATGATAGGAAAATGGCCTAACAGAAACAACACTTATATCTAAAGTTAGCAATAATGATACATGGATTATTGATAGTGGTTGTACACATCATATGACTGGTGATGAGGATAAATTTAAATACCTTGAATACTACAATGGAGGATTAGTTAAAATGGGAAATGATACACCTTGTCTAGTGAAAGGAAAAGGATCCATCTTGTTGAATGATAAGATTAGATGTGAGAATGCATATTGGGTAAAAGGACTTACCTATAATCTATTAAGTGTAGCACAATTGAATAATTCAGGTCACTGAGTTGCATTTGAAAGTAGAAAGGTTAAAATATATGATGAAACTGGAAAGCTGGTCGATACTAGTGAACAATCCAAAGGTAATCTATTTTATCTTGACAATGCTGAAACTTCTTATTTGTTGGCTAGAAATGAAGATGTGTGGTTGTGGATTAAGAGACCATGTCATGTGAATTTTGATAACATGATTAATATCATTAAGAAGAGAAGAGTTAGAGGTTTACCGAGTCTAACTAAACTTGACCATGTTATGTGCAATCAATGTCAGAAAGGAAAAATGACTAAATCTAGTTTTAAAAGAAAGGACTATTCTTCTAAAGGTATTTTGGAGTTGGTACATACTGACTTATGTGGTCCTATGAGAACTTAGAGTTATTACAGTGATAAATATTTCATTTTATTTTTTGATGATATAATATTTGGAGGACATGATATTATTTGCAAATCTTTTGCTGATGAAATGAGAACAGAGCTTGAAATGTCAATGTTTGGAGAGATTAAAATCTTTCTAGGTTTGAAGATTATACAACAAAATGATGGCATTTTCATAACACAATCAAAATAGATCAAGGAAGTGTTAAAGACTTTTGGCATGGAAGGTTCAAAACTAGTAGGTACACTGATGGTGACATGATGTAAGTTAACAAAAGATGATAAATCAACCAAGGTAAATCAAACACTGTATAGATCAATGATTGGAAAACTAATGTATATGGTACATAGTAGGCCTGATATAACACATGTAGTTGGGATTGTAGCGATATTTTTTTCTAATCCTAAGGAATCACATATGGTTGATGTTAAAAGGATTCTGAGATATTTGAAGAAAACTAAAGACTATGGTTTATGGTACAAAAAGGAAGGCAATTTTGAACTCCAAGTTTACACTGATGTAGATTGGGCTAGAAACATGGATGACCAGAAGAGCACAACCAGTGGAGCATTCTTTTTGGGAGAAAGACTTGTAACATGGATAAGTAAGAAACAAGCATGTATTTCTCAGTCTACTGCTAAAGCAGAATATGTTGTTGCTACTGCTAATTGTTCAAATATTGCTTGGATAAAACAAATGTTGGCAGGAATGAATGAGGTGATCACTGATCTAGTGATTATATATTGTGACAACACAAGTGCTATAAACATTTTTGAGAATCTAGTGATGCGTTCTAAAATAAAGCACATATCTATTAAGTATCACTATTTGAGGGAACAAGTACAAGAAAATCAAGTGAAAATAGAATTTGTGAAGTCTAAAGAACATCTTGCTGATATATTTACCAAGCCCTTACTGAAGGACACTTTTGAGTACTTGAGGACTAAACTAGGGGTTTTTCCTCTATCTATCAGTCACTAAGGTGATCAGGAGGTTTCATCAACCTATACTTTATCAAAAAATCATTCATGTTGATGAATGTAACTCACACTTTAGGATTCCTAAGGTTTTGAAAGATTGTAGAAAATGGAATAGAGAATTGTATATCAGTGCATGAAGGTACTTGATCTAGACCGAACAAAAAAGATCTACTTGGCTGCTAAAGAGCTGTTTATTTTCTTTTGGCATTGTTGTCAAAGAGAGAGAGATTTCTATGAAATATTAGAAATATTGGGAGAGAAAGAATCAGAGAACTAAATAAGATCAAATCCAAGGGGAGATTCTACATGGAATGTTATTTGTAGTGATTAAACATATTAAATATCAAGCTAGGGAGAGCTTACCAAGCTACAACATTTATCTATATAGTTGTCAAACAAATGTTTGGTATGGTATGGCATATTTCATATTGTTTGTGTTTCCATCAATTCCAAAGGGAGAGATTGATGACCTAAAACTAATTGAATATCTTGATGAACTGAAGAAACAATGATTAGAGATCACCAAGCTACTAAAGTGATATGTAAGATGATTAAATTAGTTAATATGTTGTCATTGATGTCAACTAGTTTTTTACTATACTTATCATGATAGTTATAAACATTTGAACATCTGTAGAAGGAAGAAATGGTGAAGAAATGAGACACCTACATAAAGAAAAGATGGATATGATAGATAAGGATAAGGTATACATTGGGTAACTTATTGATGAGTCTATGGCATTATATTGTTGACTTGAGCATGTTACAATATTCTATTATGAAGAAGAGATCAAAATTGAACAAGTTAATATGGTCAATAATTGAAGATTTATGTATACACCGAGTCAGTCTTGTGTATACCGAGTGACAGTAATAATCAAGTTAGTTATCACTAACAGATTCAATATTAACTAAGTATGGATGAAAATATTAAATGTTATAACAACCTACCTAAATTGATGAGCTAGAAATTGCTTATGATTCTAAGGTAAGAGATGAAGCTTGTTATAAGATCCACGACTAACAAAATTTAGAGATGATCGAAGAGAAGGAAATGAAAAGTGTTATTGATACATGTACCGAGGAAGCTTGAAGTAGCAAAATGGATGAATAAGATTAAGAGGCAAAATCTAATGGCTGATATGAAAATGGTTTACGTGTCTATTTAAGAGACATGAGATTCATTATTGAACTATGCCAGATGAATAGTGACTGCAGAAGATTTCATGTGAAGACATTTTTCATGCATTCCTAATCAAACTGGCTACAGACATAATCAATTTGAATTGCAGGCAAAACTGGGTGTCAAAGATATATACATAGAGTGAAGTAAGTTGAACGATATGATGAAGTGAATTGATTATTGATCAAATGAGTTATTTTGAGCTTAGCATAGATCTGAATACTTGCAAATTGAGTTGTATTTGAATCAGATCACTATTGTATCAGTCTAACCATTGTTACAAGAAAATCTCTTAACCTAGTGGACTTAACAGTCTTTTGTATTTCCATATGACATTCAAGGCATATTAATTATTTTCTTGATGACCCCATAGTGAATGCTAGTCAAAAGTTAACTGTTAGTGATAAATCCTTTAACTAGGTAAAACCTGATAGTGTGCATTGTAACCTTTAACAAGGTTGGCTCCTAACCGAGCTCACTTCAGAAAAGTCAAATATTTGGGGTTACTGGTGTTAAGATTAACAAGATAGAAATAACAATTACAAGCAAATAAAACCAATTATTAGAAAAATACAAACCACACAGAAGAGAACAAAAGACACAAAGATTTAACATGGTTCACCCAATCCCTTGGCTATGTCCACCAACAACGAGTCCAATCTTATTATTATCCAGTGAATACAACCTGATTACAATCCATAATCCCTTACAGCTCAATTATATTGCAAGTACTAAAAACCATACATCATGGAATCCCTAACCCTAAGCCATATTATACAATATTTTTCCACTTTAGGGTTAGAATGAGTTACAACATGTCGGCCCTAAAATAGTTGAAAAGTGTACAATATTTTCCTGATCAGTCACCACAAGCTAACAATCTCCCACTTGGTGACTGATCAGTATCCACACTAAAAAACCTCCCACTTGGAGACGGATCCTGTAGCAATACTGCTACCATATGAGGCTCCCATTGGATCAAACCACCCTAGACTCAGTTGTTCCTTTATTATGTTCAGTCTAGAAGACCAACTGAAGCTGAACATGAGTTCAAATTCTCCCTTGCTACTACCTTTGTAAACATATCTACTGGATTATCATCTATATGAATCTTTTCTAGATGTAACTTCCCATCAACCAAAACTGACCGAATGAAATGGTACTGCAACTGTATGTGTTTTGTCTTTGAGTGCAAAGTAGAATTCTTTGCAAGATGAATGGCACTTTGGCTATCTGTATGTAAAAAATTATCCATCTATGGATGTCCCAATTCTTCCATGAATAATTAAAGCCATATCATCTCCTTGGCTACCTCTCTAGTAGCAACATACTCTACCTCTGTAGTGGATAAAGAAACCACCTTCTATAGTTGAGAAATCCAACTCACTGTTGTCCCACCAATAGTAAATACATCACATGTAGTACTCCACCTGCTATCTATATCTCCTACCAAATCTGAGTCAACATAGCCTTGTGCAGTAGTAGTAGATCCCCCAAAGTGTAAACACTTACTGGATGTACCTCTCAAATATTTGAGAATCCATTTTACTGCATTCCAATGCTCAATACCAGGGTGACTCATATATCAGCTAACGACTCCCACTAGGTGTGCAATATCTGACCTAGTACATACCATAGCATACATTAAGCTCCCTACAACTGAAGCATAAGGTACCTTAGACATTTTAGCCTCCTCTTTTGATGTCTTAGGACACATCTCCTTAGTCAATTTCAAATGACCAGGCAAAGGTGTGTTGACAGCTTTGGCATTCTCCATAGAGAAACATTGCAACACCTTCTCAATATAATCAACCTAAGATAAAGTTGACTTCCTATTTTTCCTATCTCTGCAAATTCTCAAATGAAGGATTTGTTTTTCTGCCCCCAAATCCTTCATAGAAAAAGAATGTGCTAACTGTTGTTTCAATCCCTTAATGTGATTCATGTTAGACCTAGCTACAAGCATATCATCAACATATAAGCATAAAATAATGTAGCTATCATCATCCAACCTCTTAAAGTAAACACAATGGTTAGAATGATGCTGAGTGTATCCATGCTCATTCATAAAAGTGTCAAATTTAATATACCATTATCAAGGTGCTTGCTTCAAGCCATATAAACTTTTCTACAATTTGCACACCAAAATCTCCTTACCCTTGACCTCAAATCCTTGTGGTTGTACCATATATATTTCTTCATCCAAATCACCATGAAGAAAAGTTGTTTTAACATCAAGCTGCTCTAAATGCAAATCTTCAGCAACCACAATACTTAAAACAGTATGAATAGAAGTCATTTTAACAACTGGAGAAAATATCTCATCAAAATCAATGCCCTTTTTCTATGCAAATCATTTTACAACTAACCTGGCTTTAAATCTTTTCTTACCTACATCCTCTTCTTTCAACCTGTAAACCCATTTGTTCTGTAAAGCTCGTTTACCTGTAGGTAACTTGCATAAATCCCAAGTTTGATTTTTCAGCAAGGAATCCATTTCCTCTATCATTGTAGACTCCCACTGAATCTTTGTATCCACCTGCATAGCTTTATTATAACATTTAGGTTCACCAACATCTATTAACACAATAGAATACAAAGAGAGAGAGAGAGAGAGAGAGAGAGAGAGAGAATCTCTCTGGAGGTCCACTTAGCCTTTTTGATCATCTAACATTCACTGGGGTGTGTGTTATTTGTTGTTGTTGTTGTTGTTGTAGAGCATAAGGAACTACTGTAACATCATCTTTAGGAGTATCATCCAGTACTACATAATCATTTTCTTTCTTCTCATGCTGCTGCAACAGATCTTTGTACAACACTTTCTCATTGAATATGACATTCCTGCTTCTTACAATTTTATGATTTTCAAAATCCCAAAGCCTATAACCAAATTAATCAATGCCATATCCAACAAATACACATTTCTTTGACTTAGCTTCTAGCTTGGTTCTATTTTCAGAATCTATATGTGCAAAAGCTTCACAACCGAAGGTTTTGAGAAAAGAATAACTCACCTTCTTACCACTCCATGCTTCCTCTGGAATACCATAGTCCAAAGGAGTAGAGGGGCCTCTATTGATTAAATAAATAGAAATTTTTATAGCCTCTTCCCACATGTTTAAGGGCATCCTAGCATGCAACCTCATACTCGTTGCACGTTCCATTATTGTCTTGTTCATGTGTTCAGCCACTCCATTTTCTTGTGGAGTCTTTGGTACAATTTTTTGCCTACAAATACCATTAGAAGAATAATAATCTTCAAATTATGTGCTACAATACTCACCACCATTATTAGATCTAAGACATTTTAACCTTTTACCAGTCTCATTCTCAACCAAGCATTTCCATTTCTTAAAAGTTTGAAATACATCATATTTCTATCTAAGGAAATAAATCCATAATTTTCTTGTTGCATCATCTATAAATGTAACATAATACATAGAGCCACCAAGGGAAGATACCTAAGCTGGTCCCCATACATCTATATGCACAAGCTCTAATATCTCATTTTTCTTTTCCTTCCCACTCTTTACAAAACTAACTCTTTTGTTTTCCATAAACACAACTTTCACAGAAATCCATATTGACACATTTTAGACCAAGTAAAACTTTCTTTGAATGAAGTAATTTCATACCTTTTTCACTCATGTGCCTGAGTCTGTTGTGCCACAGTGTTGTATCAAAACCTACAACAACAGTTTGATGTTCTTCCTACTCAACTGTAGCCACTATTCCTGAACATTCATTATCTTATGAAACAATTAAAGTAGAAGGAACATTATGACCTGTACAAAGATATAAGGTGCCTACTTTCACACCTTTTTCTACTACTAAGGAAGCTTTTGAAACCTTCCAATTTCTACCATTAAAAGTAACTGTGCAACCCTCATCACCCAGTTGCCCTGCTGAAATTAAATTCCTACTCAGCCTTGGAACATGTCTTACCTCTTGTAGTAGCCAATGATTCCCACTCTGTAACTTAATCTTAATTTTTCCCTTTCCAACTATCTGACAGGGTTCATTATCACCCAAATAAACTTGCCCAAAATCCCCTTGGACATAATCAAGAAAGTAACCTCTATGGAGTGTACCATGAAATGAAGCCCCGGAATCTAAAACCCATGAATCATCAATACTTTCTAAAGCAAGAAGCAAGGCATCCTCTTTGAGTTTATTAATTACCACATTTTCCTCCTTATTACCTTCTTAAATTCCTACTCACCCTTGGAACATGTCTTACCTCTTGTAGTAGCCAATGATTCCCACTCTACAACTTAATCTTAATTTTTCCCTTTCCAACTATCTGAAAGGGTTCATTATCACCCAAATAAACTTAACCAAAATCCCCTTGGACATAATCAATAAAGTAACCTCTATAGAGTGTAGCATGAAATGAAGACCCAAAATCTAAAACCCATGAATCATCAATACTTTCTAAAGAAAGAAGCAAGGCATCCTCTTTGGGTTTATTACTTACCACATTTGCCTCCTTGTTACCTTCTTGTTTGTCTCCTTCTTTATTCTTTTGAGACCAGCAATATTTCTTCTTATGACCTACTTTTCCACAGTACCACCAATTGTTTGGCCCTTTGGATTCAAACCTCTTTCCCTTTGATTTTCCTCTTGATTTCCCATGATTTCCAGAGTTGTTTCCTCTCTCATTGGTTCTACCTCTGCTTTGTGCGTTTAAGACACTACCTGATGTGGATCCATCTGAACTTTTCCTATGAAATTCCTCACTCAGAATAACACCAATAACATCATCAAATTTTAGGGTATTAGAACTAGAAACAGAGTTACTAACAGCCATTACCAATCCATTCCAGCTTTCAAGTAGAGAACACAAAATCAAGAGAGCCCTGACTTCTTCATCAAAAATAACATTGATAGAAGTTAATTGACTGGTAACTATATTAAACTCATTTAAATGATCAGAAACTGACCCACCTTCCACCATTTTCATATTAAACAAACGCTTCATGAGAAATACCTTATTTGAAGTGGAGGGATTTTCATACAACTTCGCTAGTGTTTTCATCAAATCTTTAGTCGTCATTGCTTGTGTAGTATTGAATGCCACCGATTGTGCTAGGCATAATCGAATACTACCAAGAACCTTTCTATCAAGAATTGTCTAGTCCTCATCAGAAATGCTTGTCGGTTTGTTGGCTTTTCCTTCCAATGACTGCCATAGATCCTTCTGATAGAGATAGTCCTCCATTTGCATTTTCCATGACTAAAATTTCTACCCATTAAACTTGTCAACCTTTAGCCTACCCTCATCTACCATTTCTCCCACTCAACTGTGAGACTCCCACTAAACCACAAGATCTTCCTGTAGAGGAAAACTGAAAAACAACCTCGCTTTGATACCACTTGTTAGGATTAACAAGACATAAATAACAATTACAAGCAAATAAAACCAATTATCAGAAAAAAAAAAAACCACACAAAAGATAATAGAAGACACAAATAGTTAACATGGTTCACCCAATCCTTGGGCTACGTCCACCAACAATGATTCCAGTCTTATTATTATCCAGTGATTACAACCTGATTACAATTTGTAATCCCTTACAGCTCAATTTTGTTGCAAGTACTAAAAACCATACATCATGAAATCCCTAACCCTAAGCCATATTATACAATATTTTGTCACTTTAGGGTTAGAATGAGTTAAAACATATCGTCCCTAAAATAGCCAAAAATATGTTAGCCCCAAACCTCGGTGAGGGCAAGAGGAAAAGTGTACAGTACTTTCCTAATCAGTCACCACAAGCTAACAACTAGTCCCAAGTGGTTTTTCCCTTGGTAGGGTTTCCACATTAAATCTTTGTGTTATGTGTTATTTGTTATAATTGTTTTTCTATCATACTTTACATATTGCATATTTGATTAATCGGTAAAGACAGTTTTGGAAATTACTGGTATTCAGTAAATGAACAGAAAGATAGTTATTTTATCTTACCGAGCTGTTTGATTTGTTGAATAAATTTGAAAAAGTACATCTGAGAGTTTGGGATTGTAGGATAACTGATTTAACTGATTCACCCCCCTCTCAGTTATCTAACAGTTACCTAAAAGCTAGGGAGATTAATTATATGCTTAGCTATCTACATTGAAGTATATAGGCTAGCATAGATCTAAATAGAAGACTATTTATTTGAGTTCATATTGGATTTTAGAAAGAAAAAAATGCAAGAAGGATAATTAATTTTCAAAAGTGGAATTGCAAGTAAATTCAAAAGATCTAATTATGTTGTTTGCATGACCTAAAAATTTACTGATGTATTGCTTAAAAGCATGTTGAAGTATGTAGACATTTTGTGTAGGGTTCAAACAGGTTTTTGCCCATCCTCTTTTCATTTCTTTGTTATCTCTCTTTGAGCATTAAGTATTGTCATTAGTATCAAATGAGTTCAGTTAGTAATTGAAGATATTCAATCAATAAGGGTTGGAATAAGGATTTAAACAAGTCAGTCAGTTGAACTTACAAATGTCTTCACACCGAGCAGATACAAGGAAGAACCTTAAGCTAAAATATTATAGGTTTAACCGATCATGTTTACTGAGCATCAGGTATTACCGAGTACTGAGTCAGTACACACTGAGCATTCTACACACCGAGCATCATTTATTCACCGAATAGTGAATGCAATTTTTACCGAGTTATTTAGGAAATGACATAGTAATCGAAAATGGCACATATCTCTATGTAAACCGGTTTACACAGATCTACAAATGATTTACCAAGATTGAGACATATTTATTATGGATGTAATCATTTAATTTTGTGATCATTCCTATGTAACAGTTAGATCTAGATTATTTTGTACACTGTTGATCTTAGGTTTTCTAAGATGTTGTAAACCTAATTAAGTCAAATCACTTTGATAAAAAATGGTAAAAGATGTCATTTTTAGTATGCATGATAAGGAGATCATGAAGTAGTAGTTGTGCACTGGACATCAGAGATCAAACAAGGGTTTACATGACAGAGAAGTTATTCAGAGACAGTATCAGTTTATCATAAACATACAAGGTTACTGAGTAGGAAAGAAGGTTTTATTCTACACATTGAGGTGATATTTGATTGATATTTCATAGATCTGATTTAGACAAGCATAAGTTATCATTTATAGATATTATAATGTTATCAATTTGACCATTGTAGCAAGTTTTTAAATATCTTAACAGAGTATTGTATACACCTAAAAATGGTCATCTAGACTATTAGTCCCTTTTGCTAAAATCATCAATTGCTTGTTCTTGATCAAATCCTAGTCCTATCATTTATTTGATTATTTTCTATGGGCTAACCATCTTATCCTAAGTCTTTATTTATTAAAAGGAATATTTCCTCCCATTTTATTAAATAAAAAGCCCCACTTTTCTTCTTATCCTAAGTTGCACAAATAAAGCATTTAATTCTTATTTATAAAGAAAAATAAAATAAAAAATAAAAGAAAAGAACTTTTTGTCTCACATGGACATAAAGTAAATGCTCAACATAAAGTAAATGCTTCTAATTTTCCTATTGGAGGATATTTGTGCACAACGATCAAGCTTCTTTTTTTTTCTCCACCGTTGATTAAATCTTTTGCCTCTTAATCTCCATGGTCCATTGATTTTTCACCTCCTATAAAAGAAGAGCTCTCTTCCTCATTTGCACACACAAATTTTTATGCTATTGTTATGCTACAGGTTTTCTAGGTCATCTTGGAGCTTTTGGAGATATTCTTGCATCTAAGGTTTGAAGATTTGGAGCATTGTTGGCATTCGTCTTGGATCTTCATCAACACTCTATCTTCTTGTCTTCATTCTTGCATCATCATGGCTTTCTTGCTTCATAGTTATATTTCATTTCATGCATAGTATTTGCATTTTCATAGCTTCATTCTTAGCTTAGATTTCTTTTTATGCAATAGATTAACTTGCATTGTCATATAGATTTGCTTTGCATTGCATACATTTGGCTTCATTGGAGATATTGGAATTCTTTCCCTTGTCTTCCTTGAATCTCCCATTGCATGGTTTACTAGCAAGGTTATAGGCTTAATAGCTCTAGCTGAGAGCATTATTAAAAACCCTTGCACTCCATGCCTAAGGAGCTATGGATCGATTTGTGAGGGCTCATTCTTGAGTTTTCTTGCATGTAAGGATTCATATAAGTGTGACAATATTTTAGCACACATTTTTGGTGCCCACCGTGGGGCAACCCACTTTTACATGCTGATTTTTTTATTATTTTTGAAGCTAACCCTTGTGCAGATTTGTTTGGAGATGGAAAAACCCTAGATTTGAAAGATTTGATCATATCTCCCAAAAATATTAGTATTTTGGTCTAAAAATTTTTTTACAAGTTGGTGACATATTAGAAAAGCTCCAAAAAAAATTTAGAATTTTCGGAGGTGATTTGTATTTTTTATGATTTTTTCTTGATTTTTCATAAAAATTTGATTTTTGGCACAAATCAGCATATTTTTCAAAAAATTTTATATTTCTGGAAACGTCTTGGAATTCTATAGGGGCTCCATTCATTGTGTTTTTAATTTAGAAATCCTATCATAGCTCATTTGGTCAATTTATTAAAACTGGTCTGTTTTGGTAAAATATGTCTCTAGGGCACAAATGAAGAGATTTTTTTGAAATTTTTACATTTTTGGAAAGTTCTTTATTTTTTGATAGAGGTCTCTTTTTTGCATTTTGGGTCTAGGGTCTGAATTCATGTGGTAAAAATCAGATCTTGTTGACTAGGTCAAATGCAAAAAAAAAAAATTTGTGATGGGTATGCACTTATTTTTCATTGTTCAATGCATGATATGAGTTATCATTTGGATTATTTGCTGGTTATCATTGCTCCTAAAAATTGATTTTCAGATCTAACCCTACGGTTTGCATAAGTTGGATATACAATGCATATCTTGTTTGCTTGTTTTCTTGTCTTGTTCATTTGAAGGTGCATGACTTGCTTTCATGAAAAATGCTTAAAACAAACAAAAAAAGGGTGAAATCCACTAAGCGCGTTGCGTTGGACTTGAGGTATTTTGTTACAACTCTACAACATTTGGATCTTGGGATTAAAATTGAATCTCTCGTATGTTTGGCTTGAGTGTTTACATGCTTTCATAGAACACATTTCAATTGATGCTCTTAATGGGAAATGAATGAACATAGATTTGCTTTCATACAAGTTTGTGTAAGTGAATGTTTGTATTTAAACCTTAAGTAATTCTTGGTTTCAATATCAAATATCTCATTGAGTGATTGAGGGCATGGATTCATTCTTTGTTTACATAGGGAGTTAAATGCACCACTTTGTGGACTCACTCTATGTTTGCTTGGAAAGTTAAATATTCCATTGATTCAACCCTTTGTCATTTGTGAATAGTATTGATAAGCAACTTTAGATTACTTGTGATTGATCTAGATTGCTATCTTGGGTTATTGGACTCACTAATCTGTCGGCCCCTCATTTCTGCCCCGTAGTTGCAAGATCAGTGCTACATTAAAGGGGAGGGGTCTACAGGAAAGAAGCGTTAATTGCTCCACTAGGCAACCCTTTTGTGCTTTTTGGAACTCACTTATTTTCTAAGGTGTGGACTCACTTTGAGTTGATGTGAGGAGTTAAATGTTCCACTTTTGGGCTCACTTTGAGTTGATGTGAGGAGTTAAATGTTTCACTTTTGGACTCGCTTCACATTCACTTGAAGGGTTAAGTGTCCCACTTTTGGACTCACTTTGCATTTACTTGAAGAGTTAAGTGTTCCACCTTTAGTGCTCTAAATACTTTTGATAGTGAATTACTTAGCTTTTATTTTAGAAGGCCTGCTTAGGGACACACCACCTCAAGGGACGACCTTAACTCCTGTGTTTCGGCGGAGTATAAATAGCGGATGGTGAATCGAAAGACACCTCTCTTGGGAATTGAGTTTGATATCACTCTTGGCTAAGCCTCAAAGAACTTTATACCTTTGAGAAGTGAAGGAGGAGATTTGGGTTACCGTCTCCCCCTGGCTGTGTGATTTTGGATTCTTCTCATCTACGGATTTGGGCCTCACATACCTTACGTATATCAAGGACTCCCTTTAGAAAAGCTATTTATATCCTTGTAGATAGCTTGATAAGGTGTTGTTGTGTTCTAAGTGCCTACTAAAACATTTTCAAGAACATACACAAGTAGAATATTTAAGGAGTAGATATACTAAGTCACTATTCTTGTTCATGTGCAAGGTTGTTTTGCCCCTTGCTCATTGTTTGAAGACAACTTCTTGCTTGAACTCCTTGATTACTGTCTTATGTGCTTGATCCATGATAAAAATATATTGATATACTTACTTGATCTTTTAAAACACTTCAAAACTAAGATTTTTATGTTCATTGGTCATAGAGTCGTATGACTCTGCAATAGTGTCACCCAAAACCTTTTTGTTGTCTTGTTGCTGTTGCAATCTAGAGCTGCTAAACTTGCATTTTAACCGGTCGTAGAGTGTCTTTTTCTATTCTTACCTGAAGCTGGTCTGTTATCTACATGCTTAGACTTGTTCTAGACTGAAACAAATGAGCTAAAACTATTGGATTTGAGCTTAACAAATGCTACTCTTGATCACTTGTCACATCACGGTTACCTCTCTAGCTACTTGCTTATTGAGCTTCTTGCTCACTGCTCGGCTTTAGTCAATTGATTGTTGTAAGTGCTTGAGCACTTTTGACAAGCCATCTCTCTATTGTTCTACTTTGACAAGTGATCTTTATTAGCTTTACTTATCTCAAATCTGAGAAACTTTATCTCATTCTATTAGTCAACCAACATCTCTTTTCATGCCAGTTACAACTCGGTCTCAATTTGAGCAGGAGAGTCCTCCTCCGTTCAATTATACATAGTTACCTTCTCCAACTAGATGCTCACAAGCGCCCATTAGCAACAACAGTTCTAGTTCTAACCAATCTGAGGATTCTAAGGCTACCCCATGGTACAAAGGAGGTTTCCTCTTTTCCACATTCAAGACCCCCAAAAACACAGATAGTGTCTCACTCACTTTGATGGAACAGGAAAAATTTCAACTCTTGCAAGAACACTTTGAGCATAAGGATAACCAAGCACGCTTAGAAAAGGAACACAATCAACAAAGGATGGATGCTACTAGGCGCATGGCTTATAGAGGGACATTTCATGAGCAACTTGAGACTAGTAATCATGAGCATAGATCTCTTTTCAATGGAAATAATGGCAACAACACGCCACCAAGATCTCCTCCAAGACCCACTTTTGGTATGCCTTCTTCACCTCCTAAACCTCCTCCCTCTCAACATGAGGCAGAGGCTAATGATGAGATTTCTAGTGAGGATCTTATGAGATTTGAACAAGATGTGGTCTCTCAATGAATGATGCATAAGCTTTTAGAGCGTAATGGCGATCAGTACTTTCAATTTATGACTTCTAGAGGATACAAGCTTCCTCCCGGCTATGATGTCAGACAAATTGTCCAACAAAGAGTACCGACTGAATTGGAAGTTCTTCAAGAAGAATTAGGTCAAACAAATCAATGCCTTACCCAAATGGCATTAGAAAGAGAGCCTCCAAAGGTCTCTTTTGTAGAATCAATTTGTGCTCTTCCTTTTGATAAAGATCTATACATGGTCCCATTTCTTAAGGATATTGAGGTTCCTAAATATGACAAGTATGATGGAAATGGTGACCCTCATGACCATGTGCGTCATTTTTATGCTCTTAGTATGAACTTTCTTCATGAAGACACATATCTTCTACGCTTATTCCCTCGAAGCTTAAGAGGCCAAGCTTTAGAATGGTTTGTGAAATTGACACCACCTCTTAAGACTTTTGATGAGTTGGCTATGCGCTTCACACAACACTATTCTTACAACATCCAACAACCTGTCACCATGATAGATCTCGGTAATCTAAGACAACATCAAGGTGAGCCATTTGCAACTTACTTACAATGTTGGAGGTCCTTGTATTCTCGATATCCTTGTCAGCTACCTGAAAGAGAAAAGGATGACATTTTCGTTAATACACTTGTGCCTGAGTTATTTTATGATCTAAGGAAGCAACTATTCTCCTCTTTCAACGAGATGGTTGAGAGTGCATATCGCATTGAGGATGTGGCCATAAGAAAAGGGGATATTGTTATTAATAAAGATGCTAAAGGCAATGGCAAAGACAAGAACAAACCTTGGAATAAGAACAAGTATGTTGTTAATGATGGGGTTGTTGACGCTCCTAAAGTTAAAGAGCTTGCTTTCAATCTTTCCAATGCTATCTATGTAGCAAAACAATAAGAAGCTGCCAATGCTCATAGTGCTCCTAAACCTCAATATACAGATAAGCCTAAGAAGTCATTTTGAAAGTGAGTCTATACCAAGTTGGTAGAACCTTACGATGTAATCCTCAAGACTTTGGTTGACAATGGATATCTTACGCTTCCTGATAAACTTGGTAACTGGGATCTGATAAATAAGCCTGATTGGTGGAGAGAGGATCATTACTACCATTATCACAGAAACAAGGGACATCCAACAGACAATTGTTTTAGGCTTAAGGATGATATTCAGGATCTCATTGAGAACGGCACAATCTCCACTGATGGCTTAACTAAAAATTTTGATCACACAGCTTTCAAAGATCCTCTACCTAAGCATGATAAGGGGGAAACCTCTCAAGCACATAAGAAGAATCATGATGCTAAGATCAATTACACGTATCCTTCTAATACACCTATGATCAACAAGGTAGAGCCCATTGAGAGCATTCTAATGATGAGGTCTCAAGATGATAATAAAGCCAATCATGGTAAGCCAAAGTTGATCTTGCAAACACATGATAGTTCATCTTCCCAAAGTGAGACACTGAATGCTGTTACTAGGGGGCACGCCAATATTGTCCTTAAAACTATGCAAAATCCCAAACAAGCTTTACCTTCCAAACAAGCGGCTCCTTCAGCCACCCCTAGCTATGATCTTGTCCAACATTTGCACAAGACACCGGCTCAGATATCAATCCTTGAGTTGCTTTGGTTATACCCTTCGCATAGAGAGATTCTTGATAAGGCTCTATGTACAACATGTGTTCCTAATGACATTGATCCAGATCAATTTCAGGCTATGGTCAACCACATTTCATCTCCACTATCTCTTTCCTTTTCTGTAGAAGATGACATATCTATTGCTCACCCACATAATCTAGCTTTACACATTGACGTTCTAGTCTACAATACCCGAGTCTGCCGAGTCTTGATAGACAATGGTGTAGGGTTAAATATTGTTTCTTTCAATGTCATACAACAGTTGGGTTTGTCAGAATTTGTTGTGGATTCTAAGAAGAAGATTACTATAAAAGCTTATGATGAAGTGGAAAGATCTTCCAAAGGTCTTGTCACGTTGCCTGTTCGAGTGGGCCCTATCACAAAAGATATTAACTTCCAAGTATTGGACGTTCCACTCGCATATAACATTCTTTTGGGTCATCCTTGGATCCATGACATGTAGGCTGTTCCTTCCACTTATCATCAGTGCGTCAAATTTCCATACAATGGCACTCAAATTGTGATTCCTGGAGACCATACTATTGCTATTAATGCTCTTGCTGCTACTGAAAAATTTGTTCCTCACAATGAAGCTACTGATGATCCTAGTACATCTCTAGTTGCTACTGAGAAATCATTTAAGATGATGAGCCTTGGTATGGGTGAATATAAACTAGATTCCTTTGCTTCTATACCTATTTCTCCTAAGTCATATGGGAAACCTTCTGATCCGATGAAGCCTTCCACTTCTGCTATGGTGATCTCTGATACTTCATCCATTCCTTTAGAAGCAGAAAGGGAAGAACAAGCCATTCAAGAGTGGATCTATAAAGAGGAGGAGGGTAATACTTCCATGCTTAGTAATTTAGACATAGATACAGATGAGTCACCATTACACACTATGGCTCAAATGGGAGATGATCTTCCTTCTACTTCATTTCTTTGGGGAGAAGAATGTATGCCTGCTGATGATATAGCTGGGGCCTCTATGTTTACTTATCGGCATCTCAAGCCTCTTCCTGAAGATTCTTCCATGAGAGATGTGGATGTTGATGTAGTTCATACTTATGGTGATCAACCTGATGTAGTTGATGAGTCTCGTGTAGGGTCTGATGAGTCTATTCCTCATATTGCCTTAGTAGACTACATTGGTCCTTCTATGACAAGTCTAGATCTAGCTACTTTTGGGGCTTACCCTATAGGCTCAACCTCTCTTGTTACCAAAGATGACACCCCTCGCATAAATGCTATTGAACCGGTCACTTCATTTCCTCTCGCATCAACACCTGTTACTTCTACCACCAGTGAACTGGCCACAAAAAAGATTGAATCAGCAATCAAACATCACATTCATCAAGTCAAAAGAAAAGAGCAATGGTTGGATGGTGAAAACCACACTGTGGTAGTATCCGAACCTAAGAAAAGTAAAAATAAAAATCTGCTAAAAAATATTGATTATCAAATAAAAGATGACAAGCTGATTCTCTACAAAAAAATGATACACTACTTCAAGCATGATCTCATATCTATTATATTTCAGCCTATTCCTAAAGCTAAGAACAAAGTTGGTAATGCCTTGGTTACTTCAACATCCATCTTACAAATGAAAAAGCATAAATTTCACTTCAAGTTCCTAGTGGATGAATTACGCTATCCTGCTCACAAATCTTACAATCCTACCATCTTTTCATATCTTCCACCTCATATTCCTCTTGCAAATCCACCACGCCATTCCTTCCACCATCCCTTACACTTTGCCTTTGTCTCTAGTGACTTGTATAGGAAGGGTCTAGATGGAACTCTCCTTAAGTGTCTAGAAATAGAGGAGTCAGAAAAAGTGCTAACTGAAATCCACGATGGCATATGTGGATCACATTCTAATGATCCTTCGCTAGCTCAGACATTGCTTAGGGCTAGTTATTATTGGTCAAACTAGTTGAGACCTCCTATCATCATAGTTGTAGCATTTGGGCCTGGGGCCTATCAGTTCTCTACATTAGAGGAAGCAGATTCTTGATCCCCATTTCTGTCTGGGGCATCCTTTGTACATATTTCATGATCCTGAAAAAATACCAAAAAAATTCATATATGATGCTGAAAAAATCCTAAAAATCATAAAAAGTACTTAAAAAATGAGCATCCTAGTGAAAACCTAGAAATAGGCACTTTGATATCTCACCAAAAAAATCAAAAAATTCAAAACATCAAAAAAAAATTTGAAAAAGTGCCTTGGTGAAAACTTGGAAACAGGCTCCTTGGTAGCAAAAATACAAAAAAAATTATAAAAAGTCCTGAAAAAATTGCAATAAATCTATCAAGTGGTGAAAACCTGGAAACAAGCGCTGCTTGAGACCCTCTACACCTATGTCTATCAGTCTTGTGTGGCGCTCCTTCGCTCCACTTCTCTCTTTGCCTCTCTTAGCCTGGAATTAACTCTTGTCTTAGTCTAGGGGGCATCTGTTGTTTTCAGCTTATCTTGGGTCTCTTTGTGCGTCTGGGTTTCTTAGGCACCTTGTAAACAGTGTTTTTCAACACCAACTCAACTATTTTTTTCAACACTACCCTAGCTTCAAGTGTTTCTTAACACTTATCAAATATTCTTCCCGCCATCTTGGATGATGCAATATTTCTCACTGGCAGATGTGATACTCAAAGTTTGACTCTATGACCTACACACACACACTTGACTCGCTGAGATTTGTTTGACTTTATTTCTTTGCATGCTATCTATGATGATTTCTTTGCTAAGTGGTCTCTCCCTGAGAAGTTTTCGATGATGCATAGCTAGAAGACTGAGGGTATGAGAACATGTTTTATTTCTTTATCTGCTTGGGGGTATATTTTGTTGGTCCTCACTGTCATGAGCATTTATGCTGGTCTTACTTGACACTATGGACCTACAAGGTATTATCCTTGACTGTTTTGCAAGTGCATGCTTATAGTCATCTTGACTTTCTTATGTCTCGATGCGAGCATAATCTTGCTATATCAAACTTAGGTAATCTCACTACACTAGTCATCTTGACCTGCATGTCTTTGATGCTTAGGTGGGATTCCCAAATTTCTATCTGATATAGATCATATTCAGATCCACATAGTTATGCTAGTGTATTGTATGATCTTGTGACACTACCAATAATGCTCAATGATGAATATTAGATGTCTATTGGCTTTGTGACCTTGTAAGTAAACCACTTTTCATGTAGCTTGCATTCTTAAGTTCATGTTAGTTAGTTTTGCATCTTGCATATGGAGAGAGCTCTCCTTTATCTTTCATGGACTTGTTAATCAACTGCGCTCACCTTTTGCTTCTTCCTGATCATGTCTTTCACTTCTTATCTTTCATATCACATCATTTTCCTTTCATTTCGGGATCCAAACCAAAATCCGAGTTCACCTTGATCACCCAAATCATCTTTTTCCTTCTTCCATGCAGTTGGTTAACCTTTTGAGGCCTAATCCTTCGATCTTCACTGGGGCATTCTTCACCTCTTCATCCTCATCTCTCTCAACTTCCAGTCTTTCATTCACTTTCAAATCCCAAGTTCAAATCCCCCTCTGTGGTGTTTACGGGTTGAGGGACCGATAGGTTCATGCCCCTTGTCTCATGTGTGGGGCATACCCTCACTGCTTGATGGTTATTCTATTCTCTTTCTTCGATTATGATTTCTAGTGATTTGATCATGTTGCTCTTGCTTCTACATTCCCTCCACCTGGATTTCACTTTTGATCCCGAGGGGGCAAACACATCATATATTATTGGTTATCTCTTTCCTAAGTGTTTACTACTATTGCTACTAGGCTGACCATGCAGGATTTGCTATCTCTCTACACTTCATTCTTTGGAGTCAGACCGCTATTTGCTTGCCTTCTTGGCTATCTGCTTGCCTTCTTGGGTATCTCTTGCCTTCTTGGCTAATCTATTCTTTGACGTAATGTGTTCCCAAATTGATCACACATTAGTCAAAGAGGGGCAAATGTATACACCTAAAAATGGTCATCTAGACTATTAGTCCCTTTTGCTAAAATCATCAATTGCTTGTTCTTGATCAAATCCTAGTCCTATCATTTATTTGATTATTTTCTATGGGCTAACCATCTTATCCTAAGTCTTTATTTATTAAAAGGAATATTTCCTCCCATTTTATTAAATAAAAAGCCCCACTTTTCTTCTTATCCTAAGTTGCACAAATAAAGCATTTAATTCTTATTTATAAAGAAAAATAAAATAAAAAATAAAAGAAAAGCACTTTTTGTCTCACATGGACATAAAGTAAATGCTCAACATAAAGTAAATGCTTCTAATTTTCCTATTGGAGGATATTTGTGCACAAGGATCAAGCTTCTTTTTTTTTCTCCACCATTGATTAAATCTTTTACCTCTTAATCTCCATGGTCCATTGATTTTTCACCTCCTATAAAAGAAGAGCTCTCTTCCTCATTTGCACACACAAATTTTTATGCTATTGTTATGCTACAGGTTTTCTAGGTCATCTTGGAGCTTTTGGAGATATTCTTGCATCTAGGGTTTGAAGATTTGGAGCATTGTTGGCATTCATCTTGGATCTTCATCAACACTCTATCTTCTTGTCTTCATTCTTGCATCATCATGGCTTTCTTGCTTCATAGTTAGATTTCATTTTCATGCATAGTATTTGCATTTTCATAGCTTCATTCTTAGCTTAGATTTCCTTTTATGCAATAGATTAACTTGCATTGTCATATAGATTTTCTTTGCATTGCATACATTTGGCTTCATTGGAGATATTGGCATTCTTTCCCTTGTCTTCCTTGAATCTCCCATTGCATGGTTTACTAGAAAGGTTATAGGCTTAATAGCTCTAGCTGAGAGCATTATTAAAAACCCTTGCACTCCATGCCTAAGGAGCTATGGATCGATTTGTGAGGGCTCATTCTTGAGTTTTCTTGCATGTAAGGATTTGTAGAAGTGTGACAACATTTTAGCACACAAGTATACCTAACCATCTTATGTAAATCTCTTAACCAAGTGCACACATAATTTGTGTTGCTAAAATCATTTCACAAGGTAGATCTATTCAATCTTATGTTACTCCTAATAGGGTAAGATCATCAGAATTGATCACAATTTTAGCCTTAATCAGCATACTTTATTTACTACAGTAGTGAATAATTTGAGGGTGTCATCCCCACTGCAATTTTTACCTTCTAGACAAGGGTATTTGTGTAACCAAAATACTTGAGTCATGAGTTAACAATTTCATGTATGTTATATTATTTTGTTTTCACACATTTTACATTTACAAATTATTGGAATGTATGTTACAAACAATGGACTTGGCCGGTTAGTTAAGCACTACTATTGTAGATTGTTAAGTGATAAAAGTTTATGAGGGTATTGATTCACCCCTCCCCTCTCAGTACTATATCTTTCCTATCCCAATAATTGGTATCATAGCTAGATCTCTTATAAAGAAAGTTTAACCACTAAAGAGGTAAAGATCTCAGGATGGAGAGATATAGGTTGGACAAAACTATTGAGAATCAAAAGATACAGATGTAAATCTTCATTGAACAATAAAAGAAAGCCAAAGATGAATTGAAGAAGCTACTGATTAAGAGAAATGATATGGATATTTGGTATAGTGAAACTGACTATCATGAAGAAGATATTGATGATCCATTTGAAAATTCCAAAATCTGGATCAGGCAATATATCTGACATATCTGAAGGAGCAATTTCTAATTTATCTGAGAAGAATCTACAACTTGCTGAACAAGTTAAAGCTTTGTAGATTGGACAAGAAACACAAATGGTGAGAATGATTCATGTCATGAACAATGCTAGGCAAGTCGAACAAGAGAGAAACTTGGTTGTTGATGACAGAAGATAGATGACTGAGAAACTACAAGAGAAAGAATCTGAGATACTAAGGCTAACCGAGCATCACGTTGAAATTTCTAATCAGATGGTTGTTATAAGTCAAGAATTCAACTGAGTGAACAGTGAGCTTACAAAGAAACTAGAAGACATCGGTGAACTTAGAGAAGAAAATAAGGGATTGAAAAATGAAGTCAAGATGCAACACCAACATAATGAAATGATTAAGAAAGTTGAAGATAGTTCTAAGAAAATTGATGAATTTCTAATCAGTCAAAGAGGACTTGGAAGTATTACTAGATTAGGCTACACCGAGCAAGGAGAATCATCAAGACAAACTGAACAAGTGAATGCACACACAAATCAAAGACCAAAGAAGCTATCATGTTTTCATTGTGGAAAACCAGGCCACACATCTAATGTTTGCAGGAGTAATGCTAAAGGTATCCCTAAATCCACTCCTAAGTTTAATGGTCATTGTTATACTTGTAACAAGTATGGACATCAGGAACATGAGTGCAAATCTAAGTTGAATAGGACTCCTAACAAACCTTACATGGAGAAATATTGTCACACTTGCAACATGCATGGACATATATCACAAGAATGCAGGACTAAGATGAAGCAAGTCTGGACACCAAAAGGACAAAACAAGACCTATCAACTGAGAATACAAGGTAATGCTTATACTTGGGATTATAACACATGGTTTAATTGCATAGCATGTGGAAGGTATGGACATATTGCAGCTAATTGCATGAGGAATAAGTTGGGAGGTAGATCTCGCAATTGGACAAACACTAGTATGGCATGTTTACATTGTCACAAGGTCGGTCACTTAAGTAAAGTTTACAAAGACCGAGCACCAGAGACAAAAACTTATGAAAATGGAAATACAATCAAGGATATCATGAGGATAAAAAAAACTATGTGGAGGAAAGCATCAAGTGATAATGTTGAGTCAAGCAATGCAGTCGGTGACACCTCATCCATTGGATTGGGTTACATAACCACTTCCACCTAAGTTGAAAAGGTATGTATGGAACTACAAATTATAATCGGTTATATCTTACATACATTTCCTTATATCTAATTTTCACATACCAAATCTTCATGAAACAAGATGCAGTATGGTTTTATATGCTTTGAGCTTTAAATCTATACATTTGGTATAAGCTAGACCGGGTGATAAATTGTCATTCGGTAACTCTTTTCAAGGTTAACCAAGTTATGGTATTAACCAAGTGATATCTTATGTGTTAATTGAGCTTTGGATATTTTGGAGTATACACCGAGCACAATGTTCTTATCGAGCCATGTTAGGTTAAGCATTTATTACGAAAAGTTTAAGCAGGAATTTGAAATGTGCTATAAATACATGATGGACTTAGTTTATTTTTTACATTGAAAACATTAAGAGCTGAGAGATTTCAAGAGTGAATTTGAGCGAAGGATTTCCAAAGCAATTGATCAAAGATTTGAAGATTTGCGAGAAAATTCATCACAGTTACAAGTAAGTTCTATCTATGCCGAGCTATTTTGTTGCTATTTCTCGAAGCCCTAAATTGAAGAAAATGGCATCCTCATCAAAAGTTAAAAAATCTAAGAATGTAACTAAGGAGGATGTTAAGTTAATTATATTAGCAACATGTGATGAGCCGAAGTACAAACTTCATCCTGAAGTTGCTTCACAAACTGATAAAACTGGAGCTTTTTCAAGCATACCGCCTAGGGTTTTACTGGTTGAGGACATATGTGCCTATATACATTGTAAAATTAGTGAGATTTGTGATTTTGAGCTCATATCCATATTTCAAGAGCTAAGTGTTGACGGCAAATTGAAAGATGATCACGAACACTTGAGAGTAAAGGGTTTACTAAATGCCCTACATTTATTGAAAGTTTTCAAGAATGAATGGATAAGGATAGTTTTCAACTGTGTACATGATGGAAAACTATGGTTGGATGAACCTATTAAGATCACCATGGATATTATTCATGCAGTTACCAGTTATCCTATAACCGACAAGGTGAAAGCACTGAGGAGTGCATCGAGAATTGAGATAGAGAAAGCTACTGGAGGTGAATGGGATGGAAGAGGTCTAAAAATCAATACTATTGTTGATCTTGAAACTAGGTTCGGTGCATATTTTATTGGGTGCAAAATATTTCAATCAAGTAGACCTAATAGTGTATTGTGTGGAGCTGTGGACATAGCGTACAAAATTGTGAAGAAGGGATTTCAATTGGATCTTGTCAAGTTATTATTGAAGCAATTAGAAGAGAACATGAAAACCATTTGGTTGGCAAATCAAACACATGTAAGTTTGGATCATTGCTACTTTGCATATTCTTCTATGTGCAAAACTTTTTCCCCTCCATCAGTAATGTTGATTGGACTACTGACAAGCTAGTTACACTACAAGTTAATAAATTTATTCAAAGTCTAGGATAGAACTTTGTGAGTATAATGGATGTTTACTTTGAACAATTCAAAGATAGAATGAATACAAGAAGCAGCAGGATATCGAGACAGTTGGTTGAGAAATTTGAGCATGATATTTGTTTCTTAGTTGACACATACTATACACTGATTAAAGTAGTTGAACCAAGAACAAAATGGTTAGCACCAATGGGATACAAGATTGACATTGACCGAGCATCTAGGTCAATCAAGGATTTATTGGTAGAGTCTAAGGATCAATAGGCTACTAGGTTTGGAACCTATGAGGAATCCAAACAGAGAATAAAAATGAATCTAGTCATTGGTAAAGTTACAAAGAAATCAAGAAAAATGATGCATACATTAGTAAAACAATTTGGAGATGATGTTGATACATCTGAGAATATTTTGATTGAGGTAGAAACCAAGGGTCAGTTACACCTAGCTGACACTGCATATGATGAAGAGGCAATCGAGTCATAAAAAGATATACAGTCTACATCGGTTAAGGCCACTCCAAAAAGGAAGCAAGTAGAAGTACAAACATGAGCAAGAAAAATAACTACCATTGTTGCTTCACCACCTTCGAAGAAAGGAGTTGTAAAGATAACAAAGCCTACACCCACTAAGACTTATCAAAAGAAGAGAGGTGCACAAGCCACCTCTGAGGCACCAAAGAAAAGGAGAAATCTAATCAGAGGTAAGGATGATATTAATGATGAAGAATAGGAAGATCCAAATCAATTCAAGGTAGTTGTACATAAAGATCAATCTATTGATGAGCTAGAAGAAACAATAATAGATATTGGAGGCCTTAGAAACCCATAGTTGAGAACCAGTTTGTCCATATGTCAACCGAGGATCATAATAAGATAAAGGAGGCTATCATCCAGATGATGATAAAATTCAAAAAGGTACCAATCAAAATTTCTAAACATGTACCTAAAATTTTATATGAGAAAGTATTTTCTAAATGGACATATTCATTGAGTATAGAAAAGAAGATGAGGGAACACTCCCTGATATTGGCAATGCCCACATTATCAATTCCTGAGATAGAGGATATGATGAAACAAAACTCTAAGAGATCTTTAGTTAAAGGAAGAGCATTAAAAATTTTGGCTGGAAAAATTGTAGAAGTAGATGAGAATAGTCAATTATTATGGACTTTTATTCTCCAATCTCGAGCTGAAGTTGACAAGTTAGCATTGGTGGTGATACCCGAGAAGAAGAGAAGAAGAAAAGGTAAAGGCTTACACTCGAATGATGTTAATCTAGCTACCAAGGACCCTTAGAACTATCTAAAACTGAGGTACCAGACACCACCATAGTCATTGATTTCTATCCAGCAGGCTAACAAGAAGTATACTAGGATCCTCCCAAGAAAACTATAATAACAGGGACTAATGATGTTCTTATTGAAGACATAAAAAATGATGATCCTGATGATGTGAAAGATGATGAGGATGTTACCATTGTTGCAGATCAAATGTAGGAGTCATCACCTACCAAAATAGAACAAAGCACAAAATTGTGTGACCTTCCTATATTAGTTCAAGCAGTTGAGATAATTTCTCAAAAGGAACCCGAAGGCTCAACTCCTTAGCAATAGAAGGACACATCAGGGGAGCAAGGATCAATTGCACAAGACACATCTAAGACATATAAGACTAAAGAAAAAGAGGTTGAAACTCAAGCACCAGAAGACCTGAAACTGGTAGAAACCACAACAACTAACACCACAACCAAAGCCCCTACTCGATCGACCAAGACTCGGGTCACCCGAAAGAAGAAGAAGGAAGAGAGTGTGTCAACTGAGCCCGAATAGATAAATATAGAGGTTAAAGCTTTAGTTCCATTTGTAAAAATATCACCACAAGAGAAAAAGAAGAAAAAAAAGTATGGAAAAGGGCCAGTCACATTAGATGAGATTATTGAGATCTCGAAATGTGACCCAAGGACATTGGACCCTAAGAAACTAAGGAAATATGGGTAATTATGCATGAGGAAGGAAGCACATGAAAAATTGAGGAAGGAAAGTAAAAGGAAGCAGATTTTAGAGGATGTTAGAGATATCCTTCAACAAGTTGTTCCCAAGATCACAATAAGTGAGGACACTCCCATTTAAGATCAACTTGCATCTCTAACAAATCATATCAATGCCCCTGATATAGATGCATAGAAGAGAATTGAAGAGAGAAATGAAGAAAAAAAACAATAGAAATTGGCAGATAAAATGAGTCAAGAAGTAGCTATAAATAAGGTGAAGCTTTCTGAGGTAATTATAGAGTTACAATCTATTACTTAGAAAATTGTAAAAATTTTGTTTAAATTATGCACTATGGACCACTTCACTACCAAGATCAGTGAAAATATTAAGAAAATAAATGAGGAAATTTTGGTTAATTCAAATTCATCTCTAACCGAGCCTAATGCTTTTCACAAGCATATATTGAAAGTTCAAGAAGTTAGGTGGTTGAGATCGGACTTAAGGAAGTAGGAAGACATCATAAGTGACCAAGTCACCGAGCCCCAAGTTGAGGTGCTTCCACACTTGAAATTATGGAGAGACATATTGAGAAGGCTAAAGCCTTAGTAGCTACCCCAAAGATACCAGTTTTGGAAAACATTTTTGATATGCATGCACAAGTTGGTCTAGAGAACATTTCTCTTGACAACTTGAAAGAGGAATGGGAAAACCTCTTGGCTTCATTGCAAAAAACCCACAAGCACATTTTTGACAAGTTTTAAGTACATTTTTGTTTTGGCATTAATTTCAAAAAGGGGGAAACAATGTATATGCCACCATATACTTCACTATATACCAGGAGCCTGCACAAAGGGGGAGTTAGTCAATTTTTGGAGAGTATGTATATATTTTTGTTGGAAAGTTGGCTATACTAAAGTATATGACTTAATATAGTGTTGTCATTATGGAAAAAAAATTCATATAGTAGTTTGGAGTCAGCACACTTGATGAGAAGATCATAAATCGGTTAACTATTGAAGATTGGATAGTGTACAGAGTTCCTGTAGCTCAGAGCATCAGCACACGTGCGTACGATCAAGTTATGGTATGGGCCCTATAAGATAAGTTAGTTATAATATATTCATGCTTATTATATGAGCGCATGATTAGATATGCAAGTATGAGAAAGATACAGACAGATGAAGTTACACAGCCAGTGAGTGCCAGTGAAGAACAGAGTAAGCAGCCGATTGTTATCATTTTGAGTTGCGATTATATTCTATTGATGTAAAGTATATGCACCTATTGTAATTAGATTACCAACACACAGATATATATATATATATATATATATATATATATATATATATATATTTGTTTGTTTGTTTGTAAACACGCTTGAGCCAATTCATTTGGAAGCGTTGTATGTAATAGGTCTAAGGGCTGACCTAGTTGTCTATTTTGTATGCACATATAAATATGAGATGAACCCATTGTAATTAGCAAGGATGATGATATAGAGTTTTGATAAGCAAAGCAGAAGTGTGTGAAGATTCTATAAGATGTATTAGAGCTTTGCAAGAGGTCAAAGTGTCAGCACATCAAAGGAACTGATCTGACAAGCAGTGTCACAGTAATAGTTCATCCAGTAGATATAGTGTGTATTTGAGATCAGAAGGTTGTAGCCTTCACCACTTGAGAAGTGAGCTCTAGGATAGTGCGTCCACTCCCCTAACAAGAACTATTGTAAAAGACTCCGAACAAGGTTCGACCCTTACTAAGGTCTACTATACTTAATACATTGTAAAGCAACTCATAATAGGGTTAAGGATCTTCTAACAAGGATCACTAAACACTAGTACATAATATTAGTGGGTGTCAATTCCCACCGAGGTTTTTACCTATTTGGGTTTCCCTGTAACCATATTGGTGTTATGTGTTGATTTCATGTTTCATGTTTATATGGATGTTCATTTCAGTACTTAAGCATTTAAGTTCAATTTAAAGATTAAAGTAAAAAGATAAAATACAGTGAACACTGATTCACCCCCCTCCCCCCTCTTAGTGTTCCCATTCCTAACAATTGGTATCAGAGCTCTGGTCCTTAGTAAAGAAGTTTAACCACTTGAGGAGATCATGGACAAAGTAGAAATGAAACATCTGAAAAGAAATCTGGAAGCTACTCTTGAAGACCTGGACAAATCTGAAAGAGAAATTGAAGAACTAAAAGAAAAATTTAGTGATGCTCAATTAGTTATCAAAACGTTAAGAAGGGATCTGAAAGAATGTTCCACCAATGAATTGGGGATAATGGTCAAGAAGCTGAATGAAGAAAATGCATCCTTAAAAGATCAACTTGAAGAATTTGATGATAAACTCATTAACAATCAGGAAGTCTATAACGAACAAGTCAAAGATAACCTTCAACTCAATGAGGAATTAAGGCAAACAAACATGGAAATCTTGGAGCTAAGGAACAAAAAAGAAAGCTTGGAATCTGAACTAAAAAAAGAAAAGAATCACATTGACCAATTACACACAATTTTTGATCTAATAGAATCTCATTTATATGCAAGAAGAGCTAAAGGAGATAATAGCTACATCGGATACAATGAAGCATAGAATTAGATTGACAACATGTGAGCAAGAATGAATGCACTAGAAGACTCCACTTATACTAAGAAGATTGAAGATCAAACCAAAGATAATGATGAACCACCTAAGAATGAGCACAAGCTAGTAGACCGCACTTGTTTTGCAAGTAAAAATCATGGACACATAGCAAGGAACTGTACAGAGGCAAGACCTTTTAATGATTACTATTATTCATGCAATAAATTTGGTCATAGAGCTATGAATTGCAAGACTAGTAAAAAGAACAAGATTTAGCATGATCAGAGAAATCAGAATCAAACAAATATAAGAAGTTCTCAGAATGTTACATGTTAGATATGTAACTATAATGGTCACTCAGCTAAACAATGTAAAATGGTGACTCATGTCAATGCGCCAAGGAATATAAGGCCTCTAGTAATTTTTCACTCTTGTAACAAGGTTGGACATATCTCAAAGTTCTATAGATCAAGGACGCAAGGTCAGGAAAGCCCTAAAAAGACCAATGAACCAGTATTGGATCCCAAAGGAAAAGTTAATTTTGTAAAAGCCTCAGATGATGTGAGCTTAATTTGGTCAGAAGGAAAGAAGGAAAAAGTTGATGAGTATGTATTGGATACATCCACAGTGGACGCACCCTCTACATCTGGATGAATGACCCTCAGGGTCATAGGGGGAGCTAATTTAGCTCTAAACCCCTATGTGGTAGGTATACTCACTCTCTAAGTATGTGCCTTTGAACTTAAGCTTTCAGAGACTAAGGGAACCTTCATGCAAGAGCGCATTATCTGATTGTCAACAAAATGAAAGATAGAAATCTTTAAGTGATAGCCCGGTTTACATGGCAAGCATTAATGGCAGAATTTTCACTTTAAGTTCACAGAAAGCTTTTTTATTACTCATTGCATTCAAATTCAGAGTGACTGGAGAGTAGAAAGAGCTTTAGAAGTTATTTTTAAGACTTGCAGATTCATCTATCCATGAGTAGCAATACATTTGATCAGTTGCAGAAACCCTAGTTCATCACGCTAATTCAGAAGTCTTCAGATTATCTCAGAGAACATTTGGAAAGAGATAGAACAAGTAAGTGAAGGCCACTCCCATAGTATTTGATGTTGTAGAAAAGAAAACATATGTGTTTAAGAA
This sequence comes from Chamaecyparis obtusa, assembly GCA_027943335.1. Lineage (NCBI taxonomy): Eukaryota > Viridiplantae > Streptophyta > Pinopsida > Cupressales > Cupressaceae > Chamaecyparis > Chamaecyparis obtusa. Next base: position 100,951 of record BSBK01009711.1, read on the forward strand.
GCATCCATTTAAATCTACCCTAGATGATTTAGAGGGAGCATTCTCCCGCATGCCCATGGGTGTTATGCATGTCGAAGACATTAGGGCATACATTTACTGCAAGAAGGAACCAGTAGGATTGGAAATACTAAAGGCACACGTGGAAACCATGTTAAAACCAGACAAAACCTTCTTAGATGAATATGCAAAGTGGGATGATCACCCTATAGTGGAGTATGCTACGGCATATGAGTTCTATGAGACAGAATGGATTAAAATACTTCTGAGCAGAATTCATGATGACCTATTTTGGATAGGTGATGTGCTAGTAAGAATCACTAGTGACCTAATATATGAGATGACAAGCCTATCTAAGACTGGGGTCATCCTTCCTATGGGCAAGGATGTTAGAAAAATTGTTGAGAAAACATGTAATTTAAGGAGTGATAGGTGCGGGATGACAATTGAGCCTATTGAGCAAGCCAACATCAAATTGATGTCCATGATACTTGGATACATGTTTCATCACACCAACAGGGTGAATAGTGTGTTTGTGGGCACAATTCTAATAGCCATTAGACTTGTGAAGGAAGATGGAGAGCTCAATTTGTGTGAGATCTTGTGCACACAATTGATTGATAACATCAAGGCAACCAAGCATGATAAGACCAAGATATTCAGGTTTGGGTCTTTGATCATTTACATGTACCTTCATATAGTTGGGAAAGTATCAGATTTTTATTTGGACAAGTCCATTCCAACTATGCCACAGATATCTAACAAGCAATCCACTAAGAGCAAATTGAGAGATTACATAACATTGGATTTGAAGACCTTCAGGGCCAAGATGAAAATGAGGTACAAAATTCCAAAAAACATTATTGAAAAATATAAGGATACTATATGCTTTATGGTTGAAATAGACACAACATGCATGGTGGTAGTTGAACCAAGAACAAAGTGGATCCATCCACTTGGATATGAAGTTGAGGAACCAATCTTGGAAGCTTATGCACAAGTATTACTTTCTGCACCTAAGGACCTTAATGAACCTAGGTGGGGTACTTATGAGGAAAAGACAAGGGAAATTGATGCAGTTCTGAACAGCGCAGCAACTAAGAGGAAAGCCTCTAAGATTACATCTAAGATACTTAGAATTCATGGAGTAACACAAGAAAACCTAGACAAAGCAAGGGAAGAAAATATTTCTTTGGAAATTGAGAGCGCATCCACAATGGAAGCTAAGTCTGATGATCCCAAGATGAAAAGGTAAAGATTGAGAAGACTAATGATCCAAAGGATAAATAGGGTAAAATTGATGATATTAGTCCTATGCCCACTATTACAGTTGATGTTGAGTCCAGAGATACATTTCCTAAGATGCCCAAGAGGAGAAAACAAACTGCCACAAGTCACCCTTTAGCTAGAGCCACAAGAAGCAGATTTAAAAATGTGCAGCCACCTCCGGAAGTAGGATTCCTACCTAGTCTTCAAGTGTTAAGGACTAGAGTAGTAGAAGATGGAAGGCTAGATCAGATAGCCAAGTTTTATGAAAAATATCATGAAATTGATAAGTCAGAGATTCATGAGATGCTAATCAAACACATGATAAAATTCAAGAAGACAGTTCCTGAATTGAAGACAGTTATCCCAGATAAGGTATGGGAGATTATGGATACCTTGAAGAGACAAGCCATTGAAGAAGACTTCAAAATTAGGGAAAAAACATTGGATTACAATCTTGCAGTATGTTCTATTGAAGAAAAGACACTGATATTGAATTTGGTGAAGCCACACTTAAGGACAAAGATTTTGAACACTACACATTATGAACAAAGACTATGAGCTGATAACAAAGGAAACAGAGAAGGCCTTTGAGAAGGTATTCTTAGAGCAACACATGAAACCTCCATCTACGTCCATCACTCAAGCACCTAGTGAGAAAGACAAAGCTATAGAGACCACCAATATACCATTTACAGGTCCTTAGGATTCAACACCTATAGTGGTAACATCTACAGAGCTAGTAAAGTCTGTGCCCATGACAGAAACACAAAAAGATGATACAATCTTCATTGAAAATGTAGATATTGCAATGGTGGCCATAGACAATGACTTGGATAAGTTTGAAGAAGCTTTTGTGAGCACACAAGAAGCTGAAATTTTATGCAGCAACACACCTCCCACTCATCAAGAAGAAGTATTGATTGAAGATATAACAGATAAGAAAGAAAAAGAAAAAATAGAAAAAGAAGAAGAAAAGAAAGAAACAAAAAAAGAGAGTAATGAACCACCAGTTGAACTAGTCAAGGTAAAACAAGAAGTAATGGACAACACTCTCACCAATCCATCACCCTCTACATTATTGTCAAGTTTGACACCGGACACAACCAGTTTGGACTCTTGGGGAGAAGAAGATCTAATAAAATTCAGCATCCTAACCAAGGAAAAGGCCAAAGAAAAACAAGTAATGAGGAATCCCCTCCTGGTAGAATCAGTAAACATTCTAAAAAATCTATTTCCAGAGGACAAGAAAGTGTCAAAGATACACTCTATTGATGATGTAAGTACAGTCATCTCACATTTTAAAAGTAATTTCTCAATCCTTGAAGAATCTGCATCCCTAGTTGTAGAATAAAAATACCTAAAGAAGAGGTTGAGTGAATTAATGAGCAACTTTTCACTTGGCCTAAGCTCACTCAAGACTGGTCAAGCATCCTTAAAAGAGTTTGTAGATCAAGCAAGAAGAATCATTGTTGAATGTATGGATCAGGATAAGCTTATTGATGCCCATTTCAAGAAAATAAAAGAGGCAAAAGCTATGATTGAGCAAGTCAAGGGTTCAACGAAAGACACATCCACAGATGTAAACATGTGTAATAATGTATACCAAAGACAAATAGAAAAGATTGAGCAGGAAGAAAAAGAAATGTCAAAGATCAGCACAAGGAAAACAAAGCTCAGGAATGCTCTTGTGCCTTCATTAGATATATGCAATCAGAACATCAAGGACATAGATGCCACAATGGTAACATATGATTATGCTCCTAACACTAACTTGAAGAAGATGGAGAAACTACATTATGCACTATGTGCCCATCTCCAGATAGTAAACTCCTTGATCGCATTTTGGAAGAAGGAGATCCAAAACCTAAAGGTAGCATATCCAAATGTTTTCCCTTAGTGGGTATATGTAGATACATTTTTTGAAACACCTATGTCATTAATGTCAAAGGGGGAGTTGTGTATAGAATATGGATCATAATATGTGTATGGAGATATAAGTATATGTATAGAAGACAAAAAAAAAAATTGTATTAAGGACAATTAGCAACTTGGCCATATTCCTTTGTTGCCATCAATGACAAAGGGGGAGATTGTTGAAAAGTTGGCTATATTGATGTATATGACTTAATATAGTGTTGTCATTATGGAAAAAAAGTCATATAGTAGTTTGGAGTCAGTGCACTTGATGAGAAGATCAGAAATTGGTTAACTGTTGAAGATTGGATAGTGTACAGAGTTCCTACAACTCAGAGCAATGGCGCATGTGCATACAACTAAGTTATGGCATGCACCCTAGAATATAAGTTAGTTAGACTATATTCATGCTTATTCTATGAGTGCATGATCAGATATGTAAGTATGACAAAGATACAGATAGATGAAGTTACACAACCAGCGAGTGCCAGTGAAGAACAGAGTAAGAAGCCGATTGTTATCATTTTGAGTTGCGGTTATATTCTATTGATGTAAAGGCTATGCACCTATTGTAATTAGATTGTCGACATATATATATATATATATATGTTTGTTTGTAAACATTCTTGATCCAATTCATTTGGAAGCATTGTATGTAATAGGTCTAAGGGCCGACCTAGTTGTCTATTTTGTATGCGCATTTAAATATGAGATGCGCCCATTGTAATTAGAAAGGATGATGATATAGAGTTGTGATAAGAAGAGAAGAAGTGTGCGAAGAGTCTATAAGATGTATTACAGCTTTACAAGAGGTCAAAGCATCAGCGCATCAAAAGAGCTGATTTGACAAGTAGTGTCATAGTAATAGTTCATCCAGCAAATATAGTGTGTATCTGAGATTAGAAGGTTGTAGCCTTCACCACTTGAGAAGTGAGCTCTAGGATAGTGTGTCCACTCCCCTAATAGAAACTATTTTAAAAGACTCCTAATAGGGTTTGACCCTTAATAAGGTCTACTGTACTTAATACATTGTAAAGCAACTCCTAACAGGGTTAAGGATCTTCTAACAAGGATCACTAAACACTAGTACATAATATTAGTGGGTGTCAACTCCCACCAGGGTTTTTACCTATTTGGGTTTCCCCATAACCATATTGGTGTTATGTGTTGATTCCATGTTTCATGTTTATATGGATGTTCATTTTAGTACTTAATCATTTAAGTTTACTTTAAAGATTAAAGTAAAAAGATAAAATACAGTGAACACTGATTCACACCCCCCCCCCCCCCTCTCAATGTTCCCATTCCTAACAATTTTGTATTCATATGGAGTTAGTAAATTTTGTGAGGTTATTCGGTACATATACATAGAGTTTTGATACTAATTCCAAAGGGGGAGATTGTTATCTTTATTTGAGCATTAAGTATTTTCATTAGTATCAAATGAGTTCAGTCGGTAATCTAAGTTATTCAGTTGGTAAAGGTTGGAATAAGGAATTAAGCAAGTCAGTTGGTTGAACCTACAAATGCCTTCACACTAAGTAGTTACAAGATATAACCTTAAGCTAAAATATTACAAGTTTAACCAAGCATCACATATTACTAAGTACTGAGTCAGTACACACCGAGCATTCTACACATCGAGCATCAATTATTCACTGAACAGTGAATGCAGTGTTTAGCGAGTTATTCAGGAAATAACATAGTAATCAAAATGGTACATATCTCTATGAAAAATGGTTTACATGGATCTACAAATGGTTTACCAAATTGAGACACATTTATTATGGATGTAATCATTTAATTTTGTGATGATTCCTATGCAATAGTTAGATCTAGGTTATTTTTGTACACCATTGATCTTAGGTTTTCTAAGATGTAAACCTAATTAGGTCAAATAACTTTGATATATAATGGTAAAAGATGTCATTTTTAGTATGCATGATAAGAAGATCATGAAGTAGTAGCTACACACTGGACATCATAGATCAAACAAGGGTTTACATGACAAAGAAGTTATTTAGAGACAATATCAGTTTATCAGAAACATACAAGGCTACTGAGCAGGATAGATGGTTTTATCCTACACATTGAGGTGATATTTTATTGATATTTCATAGATCTGATTTAGACAAGCATAATTTTTCATTTACAAATATTCTATTGTTATCAATTTGACCATTGTAGCAGGTTTTTAAATGTCTTAACAATGTATACTTAACCATCTTATGTAAATCTCTTAACCGAGTGCACACATAATTTGTGTTGCTAAAATCCTTTCACAAGGTAGATCTAGTTGATCTTATGTTACTCCTAACAAGGTAAGACTATTAGAAGTGATCACAATTGTAGTCTTAACCAGCATACTTTATTTACTATAGTAGTGAAGAATTTGTGGGTGTCATCCCCGTCGCGGTTTTTATCTTCTAACAAGGGTTTTTGTGTAACCAAAATACTTGAGTCATGAGTTAACAATTTCATGTATGTTATATTGTTTTGTTTTCATGCATTTTACATTTACAAGTTATTTGAATGTATGTTACAAACACTGGACTCAGTCGGTTAGTTAAGCACTACTATTGGAGATTGTTAAGTGATAAAATTTTATGAGGGTACTGATTCACCCCTCCCCTCTTAGTACTATATCTTTCCTATCCCAACATTATTGTGTTCATTTTGACACATTGCAAAGAGAACATTCAAGTCTCCATATGCATCACCTATGTTTTTTGCATTCTCTGCTTAGTATGAATGTTTAGAGATTTTTGAAAGAATTTGTTTAGCTTTGTGTTTTATTAGTTCTATAAGGTTTGATTTTCATTTTCATTTGTGAGGTTTTTTTTGAGACATTGGGAGCTTTTGAGTCTTTAAAAGATTAAATCATCATGTTTACATGTACATTTGGGAAGAATAGTTTAAAGGTTTGTGTCATCAAAAACTAAGATGGCTATGGTTTTTTTGTCTCTATTATTGACATGTAGAATTGATGTTTCAATGGTTCTCTCTCCTTTCTCTTGTGTATTCCTAACTAGGAAAAAGGAAAAGTTTTTGCAGAACTTCTCTAGTTTTTTAAAAATATTTAAATTTGTCAATATCTTTTTTTTTGCATGGGTTTCTTTACCCATGTCTTTCATTAGTGTTGCAGGGTTTTTTTTGTATTCCCATTTTTTTATAAATTATCTTGTTGTAGCCAGAGAAGTTCTACAAAACCTTTCCCATTGTAGCTTTCAATGGCCTAGCTCTTAAACTTATTCCTTCCACATGCAACCTAAAATATTATCATTTGATATTTCCTAGTTACAAACACAAAAGAGAAAGAAGAAAGAGTCATTGAAAGCTTATATGATATTTTTTTTTAAACACATTAGCTAGACATTTTGAGAAAATTAGACTTCTCCATTTTGAAATGTACAAAGAAATAACAATTCTACCTATGAATAATAGGAAACAGACCTTTGCAAAACAAAAAATATTGATAAATTTAAAGATTTGAGGAAAACCAGAAAAGTTCTACAAAAGCTTTCCCATTTTAGCTTTCAATGACATGGATCTTGAACCTATTCCTTCTAGATGCGACTTAAAATATGATAGTTTAAACTTTCCTGGTTACAAATTCACAAGGAAAAGTAGAAACAGACATTCAAAGCTTTAATTGTTTTAAGAAATGGTTTTAAGTTCTATGTCATTTAGAGCAAGTATGTGTTCAACTCACTTGAATTAGACTATTTATAATTAAGGAGTGATAATAATTGAGTTTGAATGTTTGAGTTCAATCATGAATAGCTATAGAAGTTTTAAATAAGACCTATTATTTTTTATAATATTTGTATAGTAATATGCAAATGAAGATGAGAATCAATTGATCAAAGAACAACTACCACATTTTTTAGTTGAAAGTAGAAATTTAGGTACATGTTTGTGTTGCTATGATTTTGGTAAATTTCCAAAACTCTGTTAGTTGAGAAAAAATACACCATCTGTTTTTCTCCACTGTGTAAGTGAATGGTATTCAGTCGCAATGAAAAATTGCAACTATCAAGTGAAAAATAGGTAGTTGTTCTTGTGTTTAACCATTAGGACTGTCCACATGTTGTAAACTACAAAAGATAAAGTTTGAACATTATAAATAGTGAATGATAGGTGACTGAAAAGTGAAAACTAAAAAAAAGGTAATGGAGGTGAGATTTTAATAAATGGACATAGGGTACAAGAACTGAATTCATTAAAGAACATATTGCTTATGCAAGAATCTTAAAAAAATAATTAGTTCTTTGAATTGTAACAAGTTATTAAATTTTTATAAGTGAAGCCTATGATTAGATTAGAAGGACAAAGAGAAAATTGGAGGCTTTCAATTCAGCAATATTCATGCAAGAAGCATTTGGCAAAATTCAACTTCTAAAAACTTTGTTGCAATTTTTGTTTCAAAAATTGTTTTTTTTCTAAACAAACTTGGCAACACGAAACATAGAATCTACATGTTACTTGTAAATTGTGGAAGTGGTAAATATAGTAGGAGTAGGTGTTGGCTATCAAGCAATAAGGAACTATAGCACAAAAGGTTATATTCGCCAAATTTATTTTAATTCAAAAATTAATTTAGCATGCGGTCTATGAATACAACATCTTATGTCATATTTTCATGTTATAATGAGTAGTTGTCGAAAACATATCTCATAAATATGTAATGTCACTCCAATCCTATCACAATAAGAAGTTAGCAATGTGCATAATTATCTGTATGTTTTGTGTTCTCAAATTCATGCTCCATAATTGGCTATATATATATTTTAGTTAATATGGAATATGAGAATAGAAAAAAAATCTCAGTGATATGAATTAATTTATTGCATTTAAGATCATGATGTGTGAGCGCTCTCTCTCTAATGATGTTAACATTTGAACAATCAAATAATGGCGGTGAGAATAGTTAATATCATCGATTAGAAAAGGAATCTACCCAAATAGAAAACATTCATGCAAGGTATTGGAAATAATGAATAATATAAACCAACAACTATTATCACTATGTGATGATTCCAACAAAGACAAGACATCAAGAAGATCAAATCTTCACTGAGCATTAGAAATCATGGCATTTATATTTATAAAGGAAGATATTAATATCAATTCCATTACATTTTTGCTAAAGGATAATCCATGCATAAGGAAGATCATGACAAGAGATACAAAATGAAGGTCTAATCCCAAAACTATTAGAGATGATAGAAATATGACCACACATCAGATTTGTGGGAAGAGGAATGGAGAGGGTTTTAGCTTTACACCTGCTGGTTGTGTCATCTTGAGAGTTTATATAGACTTCATTTGAAATATCACCTTTGGGGGAATCCCATACAAATGATTTTTTTTTGGTTTTTTCTCCAACCCCTCTGCCTTTTTTATAAGCATTATTATTTTAGAATTGATTTAATTATCATAGGGTTTTGTTGAGTTTTGGATGGTTTTAGATAGAATTTAGGAAGAGTTGGATAAGAAAAAATGTGGTCTATCATAAATAGGAAGGTACTGGTGGGTTTGTGATGAGTAGGGGTATTGTTGATAGTGTAAAAGAGGAGGAAGACAATTAAGGAAGAGTAGATGTAGACTGGATTCAAGTGCTTCCACCATCTCAACCTTATCCTCCTAAGGCCACACACCCTCTCACATGCCTCAAGTTTCTACAATTAAGGAACTGTAAGTTCTTCATCATTGGGTATGTTGATAATTCCATTCTTGAGTGCTCTCTTTTCAATTATTTTTATGCATATGCATTACACTCAGTTAGGAACATGACCATGTCAAGATATTAATCTTTTCTCCATATTAGGCACATATGCAGTTGGTAGTCTTGACATAAAAAATTTACCTAGTTATGGGTTGTAGGTTGAATCATTTGGTTATAAATATAGACAATGTCTAAAGTTAGAATTATAAAGACTATCATTTTCTAAAGATAGAATTATAAAGATTATATATATACCATATGCATTGAATCTTGATGTGTAGCATATATTTTCTTTCTATCCAATGCTACATTTAGTCGCATATAATTATTTATTGATGTTCTTAATAATTAAGCATAGAACAATTTATTGTTATAATTATTTAATATTGTTAGAAATGAAAGAAGAATAAGTATCTTAGCAATTATTGAAACTACAATTAGTAGTTATATAATAAAAATATTATAGAATAGAACTACTTACAAAGATTCATTAGAAATACACATTAAAGAACCCATGGTTTTAAAATAATTGTTTAGTATGTTACAAGGAAACTATTATCATGGAAGTTTAGATTTTTAAAGGTAGGTTGTTCTTAATTAATGCAAGTGTACTAGTAGTGTTTTTATATGTAGGATAGTGGTATATGAATGAAAGGGAGAGGTTAATGGTGTATATTAGGGTTTAGTTTATAACCTTTATTTATTTTGTAGGCTTTTGTTATGTACAGAAGATCTAAATTTGTTACTCAGATGTTGATAATAACAGAGACAAATTGGGGAATATAGTTTAATATATTTTATTCTTATAGTTTTTATTTGAAGCTCAATTAGACTTAAATAAATGGCATCTAGTACCCATAATTTTGGGTCATAAGTATTGGGATATTTAATAATTACCTATATTGTAAGTTACTAGTTGATAGCTTCGATATCATGTTGGTATCTATTATTGTCATATTTTATAATGTAGAAGGGAGCAAGTTATTGACTTGGTATGCTTAACTTCTATATTTTTTCACTTAACAGACTAATGTTCAAGTGACATCATAGCTTCTTATAGTAGGAATGCAAGTAAGACATTGGTCTTAAATATTGTTAATAAGGATTTTTATTTCATAAATTTTGAAGAGATATAACTGTTCTTTGATTCTTTTTAGAACAATATTGAATGTAGAAGAATTCAAAACTAGTGGTGATTATATGGCCTCTTTGGTTGATCAAGGAGAATTAAAAAATATTTATACTAGAGAAATTTATAACTAAAATGCTTCCACAACGATACACATTGGTAATAATGGTAGAGATCAATTAGGGGTTGACTTTGTTGGCAAGTGGTGTTGTGGAGCACTAGGGATCACTTAAGGGTTTCCATTCATGGAAACACTTATGCTAGAGTTATTTCATGATGAGAGGTTTAGCACTGGAGTCATAGTCATGAAAATGACTAATTCTAGAATCAGGGTAACAGGGTACAGTGTTACAGTTTTGGTTAGTGATGGAAATGTATGAGTTATTTGTTAGAAATAGGAAATACTGAGAGGGGGAGGTGAATCAATATTTCACAAACTTTTACTTTTGCCTAATTATGGATATAACAAATTAACTTGAAGCTTGCAAACCAAATTAAACTAAGAAAATTGAATAACAAGCATAGAAATAAACTAAATAAACTCATAACACCATGTTTGTTCTCGAGGAAACCCTGGCCAAGGGAAAACCCCAGTGGGGATGATACCCACAATTGATCCACTATTCAAAAGTATATGGTTAAGGATGTTGACCCTGTTAGGAGCCTATTACATAAATATACTGTCTATGTCTTTCTTAAAGGATTTTAGGCCTTGTTAGAAGCCTCAACCCTGTTAGGAGTTGGTACTACAAAATAGGATGTTTTCAAGATGAGCTCACTTCCCAAACATGCAATATTTAATGATATCTAAATACAAAGGTAAAGTACATAACCTTTTTCTACTACCGAATAGCTTTTCTATTCTGATTTAGCTTTCTAGGCTCTTGCTTTCATATACAGAGTCTTCTTTCTTTCCTTCTTACAATATACAACTTTGCATTACATAACATTACAACATTCATACTCCTTCACATTACATGCTTCTTACATATATACAAGTTATTACAATTAATAACTTTCAGTCAGCTTACAAAACATAGACTCTTTCCAAAATACAAAATTAATTCATTGTGCCTAAGGGTTAACATCTAGGATGTCATCCCTTATATTGTTAAGTCATTATTTTGGTAAAAAAAAAAATCCCTTAACTTAATATTCTCATTCTATCTTCTTGCTTTGTTCAGGTTGACTTCAACATTGTCTCTATAATTCTTTAATATCTTCTTCCGTACATGTTGTACAGACTTGTGCTATCATATGTAGCTCTGATACACATATAATTATCCATTTTCAAGTGTGCATGCACTGAACCTACTTCTATGGATGTCTCTAACCAAAATTGTCTCTGATTAGACTAGTGAACACTGTTGTACTTAGACAATTTTCACTTGTGCTCATAAAAAATTGATTCCTTCTATTATGCGATCATCATGGTGATTATATGTTGCCATAATGACAACAATATAATATCCTACTTATCCAAATTGCCAAAAAGATTGTGGTTGGGGGTGTAAGGAATGTTTAAGAGCATTTAAGGTTGACAAGTGAGAAGGATGTTGGGATTGGACAACTAAGTCTTCTACTATTCCATCAGGTTTAAAATGGAGCTATCAACTAGTTGTAGGGCAGTAGGTGTAGACCTTAGATTTTTTATTTGAAGATGTTGCATGGTATCCTTTATCATGACATTTATGGTTTCCCCTAACTCTATCATATAAATTTTGACTTGAATACTATTAATAATGACTCCAAATATAAGACTACCAAAACCATAATACTTGGGTACTACCACCTTACCAAGCATAATATGTGCTAGTTGAGCAAGAACATGGACTATCTATGGATCTTTCTTTTTCCTACCCAATTTTTGTAGGCAAGCTTCTTTAATATCTTTACCATAGATTGGAACATCCTTTATAACTTAGAAGGGGGGTATCTTAGCACATATATATTTCAGATGGTCTACAATATCAAATATGGATTCCTCTTTTTTGAGTTATTTCAACCTCTAACCTTTTTGGAAATGGAGGAATTGTACTAGATTGTTTAGGTACCTCAGTTTATTGCATTAATTCTAGTTGGGAAGGTGAAATAGGAAGACTTCCTTGCTCTAGTTCCTCAGTATGAATCTCGGTTATAAATGGAGGGGTTGGTGTTGGAAAAATTGTTCCAGACCTCAAATGGATATCATTGATATTTAGAGCATAGGCAGGGTATTGGTTTGGGTCCATAAAGTAAATAGGCTACTACTGCTTCTTGTTGTTAGGATTAGGAACAGGTTGTGTAGGTAATTGAGTAGGTTTAGAAACATTATCATTGGCTAAAGGAGGTGGATATAATGCTAGTTATTGAGGTTGTTGAGGTGGCTAAAGATAATCGGCTAAAGGATTTGGCTATTATTGATTGCCTCTCCATTGTGGGGCATGCTTCCAATTACCATAAGGTGGCTACCATGATCCTTTAGGTTGCTGCCAATTCCCTTGAGGAGGTGGCCATCAAGATAAAGGGTTTGAATAATTTGGCTAGGTACTTTGGGGATTATTCCAAGGCTGAGGAGGGTAGCCTTTAAGGTTTGAATTATATTGGGATTGCCATTTATTATTATAATAATTTAAATAAGGAACACTAAAATTTAAGGGGTCTTGTGGCATATCTTATCTTGGAGCCCATGGCCTTCTTTGAGAAATGAATAACACTTGGTCATCATCTCCTTCTACCGGCTTGTATTCAGTAGGAATTGGTTTTCTCTCTATATTGGCCACCATCTTGCATTTTTAGTCTTTCTTCTTTCATTTGTAATGAGGGAAATATTCTTCCATCATTGCCTCTAATTCCTCATGCTTCTTTTTGACTTGCATTGTATCCAACTATGTAGCCATATTTTTTATGATGTCCTGCTTGAAGTATGACAATAAGTGTGTTATTTTTATCCTTAAGACTCCATTGGTGGATGAATTGCCCATAATAGTTTGATAACCCCTACCCTTCTTTGCACTTCTCTAGAGTAATTCAAGAATATCTTCTTGATATCATCCCAAGATACTTTAGTAGTGTACCCTCCTCCCATGAGGTCCAATGCTTTAGTAAAACCTCCAATGATTCCTCCTAGAAACAACAACTTTTGAGACTCTTCATTAAGCTCATGGTGTGGAGACTTCTTCAAACTAAATAGGAATCTTGAACTATAGTCCTCCAAACTCTCATATTCTTTTTGCTACATTCTAAATATGTCATTCTCTTTATCCCCTATGCAATAATATTTATACTTGTCAAGGAACATTTCCTTCATACCATCCCAAGTTCTTATAGTATCTCTTCCTAAGCTCATAAATCATCTCAATGTCAATTCCTTCAAAGTAGTAGGAAATAGATTAAGCCTACGAGCATTAGTGGTATAATCATAGCTTTTCTAGAGGATGCCAAATTCAAACAAGAATGTATATGAATTCTTAGTTATCAAGCCATAGAACTTAGGGAGTACTAAAGTAGGAATGTTTTTTAGATTATTGTTATCATTTTGGTCACTGATTGGGATTTCAAAAGTTAGCTGAGCCATCCTTGGTTGATAAACTACCAAATCTAATTGATTCTCAACTTGATTTGGGAAAAATGGGTTCATTGGTGGAGGTATATGCAAATTGGAAAATATGTCAGCAAAAGGATTTTAATCAATTGGTTCTTCTTCTAAGGAAGATGAAGAGGGTGGTCAATTTGGAACAACATCAGCAAAAGGATTCTCCTCTTCTTCTTATTCTCCTTGTTGGTGAACAAAAATCTCACCTTGTTGGTTACTAAGGTAAGCCTAATTAGGAAGGAATCTTCCTAAGGTATCTCTTATTCTATGCATGCCTATTTTAATGAATTTGAACTAACTTGAGCTGGAATGAAACGTTAAGAATAACTGAACTAAGGAAAACTAAAGATAACATGAAATTAATTGAAAACTTTAATTTGTGGCTACAATAGATCGTTAGTCTGACACCATCCCGGAAAATGGTGCCAAAAATGTTTGACTTCCCAATTAGAGAAATAACAAGGCTATGAAACATAACACAGGGATTGGACATCCAAACCGAGTACATATATTTCTTGTAGAGAAGGCCCATTTACTTTCTCAACCCATGGTATGTGAACTTGAAATAGGTCAGCATTGTATGTGCACTAAGTTCCTACTAAGGCCATTCTATGCTATAGATTAAGGGAAATAATGCTAAGAGGTAAATGCTTGGAATGGAAATAATTCAAATAATTGATAGAATCCAAATACTAGAGCTAAAATTATGAAAACCACTACAAAAAAATTTCAGGATATATGCAGACAAGAACTACTTTTCCTACCTTGGTTGTAGGAACAAACACAGGAAATTACTTCCAATAGCTGCAAGAACAGACAAAATCCAAAACTTGCAAATAAAGCTGAAGGAAACTAATACTAGAATTGAAAGAGATTACTCATCAAGTGGTCCCGCTTGGATGAGTATCCAAAACTCAGTTAGACACTATGAAATCAAAACTTCATTCTTTATTCATGTTTCCAAAAGTACTTGATTAAAAAACATAATTGGAACTTAACTAAACTATATTGAAAACTAGAAAGTGTTATGACATTGAATCTTTATCTAACTAAGCTAACCTCTGAGGAAGTTTTAGCTTCTTATTTATAACCAAAAGCTTCTAACTAAATACTCCTAACACTTCCATTCCTAAAGGAATAGACATATGATAATTATTACTAAACTAGAAAGGAGAGTCAACCATCAAATGAGGAGCATATAACTATCAAGTACATCAGGAGTAAATATAGCTTTGTCTACTCTTTCCTAGATCTACTCCACACTTAAGAATGGTCATTTAAAGTCTTGACTGGTTCTAACAAGCTACAACTACTTCATCTTTGACTGCTTCCATGATGATCCTCGCTGAACTGATTTGACTTGGTCCTCATAAATGACCTCCTTGAGTCCAATGCTTATTGTACTTCTCTATTAATCATCCTTCATTATAATGTGGAGGAGAGAAGGAAAAAGGTAGGAGGAGGTAGTGGTTTGATTTCAAGTGCAGGCAAGAAACCTACAAATGGCAGAATTTGTGCAGGTGCAAAAGTAGAGAAGAATCAAAAGATTGGAGGTAGTAATGGTGAGGGCTCCACAAAGGTATTTAATGAAGACAATGAATCAGACAAGGATCTTTCCTGAGGAGATGGGACTGAGAACATCTTGACTTTTCCTATTGGTGGGAAAGACCCAGTCAACTCTGTTGGGAATTTTTTCTTAAGGATTATTGATGAAGGCCACACCACCCTTACCAACTCATAACCAAAGAGATAACAACATGGAGACAAAGTGAAGACAAAATGCTTTACAAAGCATATATTAATACTTGAAAATCATTACAACTTGAGAGATTTTACAACATGAGAGATCTTACATCCTCAAAGCTTAAAATCCAAGAGCTTACAACTTGAGAGAGCTTCTTCCCCAATACAAGATCCTACAACTTGAGAGCTTCAACTTGAGAGCTTGCTTATGAATGCTCTTATGCCTTCTTTATATAGGCACTTCCTACCCAAGATATTACAACACAACCAATGTGGGATAAAAAGATAGATGCAACTACCTTGATACAAATATTAAATGCCCATCCAATTAATATTAAGCACCACCGTGTGGGCCAATTACAAAATTACATTGCCTTTGTGGGCCAATAAGAAAATAGAAAGTTGTAACTACCTAGCTACAAATATTAAATGCAAGAACTTTCTACAAATTTCTAAAATGCCACCTACACACCTCGATAAATGAAATGTTTTCTTTTTAAATTTATTTTATTTTATTTTTCTTCTATTCCACCTATGCACCTTGGAAAATGAAATAACTTTTTTTTTCCTTTTTTTTTCTATTTTTTTTTCTTTTTTTTTCCTTTTTTCTATGGGTAAATGAAGATGGTCTTCACTTTTTGGGTTCAAGCCTATGGGAAAATTGTCTTTCTCAGAGGTTAAAAACATATCAGAGCCAGAGAAGGGTTTCTTTTGTATTTTTATACTAAACCCATTGGTGGACCATACCGTTTTAATAATGGCTCTAACCCTGGTTGGAAAATTTGTTGGGACGAGACCAAACATAGATGTGGTCAGAGCCTTTGCAACTAAGAAATGGAGTATTAAGGGTCAAGTTGACATTGCTATGATGCCGAAAGGTTTTTTCTCATTCAAGTTTTCTAATGGGGAAGACCTTTCTAGAGTCCTTTGTGGAGGCCCTTGGATGTTTGGTAAGTCATCTTTGGGTTTACAAAAATGGTCAACTAATTTGGATTTAAACGATGATTTTTTTCATTTCAACCCTAGTATGGGTAAGATTCCTAGGTCTCTTTCTAGAATACTAGCATGAATATGTTTTTGTTGGTCTAGTGTGGGTCTTTGAGGAACTCTTAACCATTGATCCCATGACTATGGCGAGGTCAAGGTTGATCTACGCCAAAATTTGTGTGAATGTTCATCAATCAGTAGATCTTCCAAAGGTGATAACCATCATGTCCAAGTTGGGAAAATGTATTCATCCTGTGGAATATAAATCTATTCCCTTCACTTATTTTGTGTGTAAAAAAATGGTCACTTGGCGAAGCAATATCCCCAAAAACCTCATAAAGATAAAAAATCTAACCAAGAGAGGATTAAAGGAACCAAGAAAGAATGGAGGGAAAAAATTTGAGAAGATACTAATAAAGGGAACCCCAAGTACTTGGAGAACCAAGAAGAGGAAGGAAGTGCTAAAGAGGAAGGGGATAACATTCTAGAGGTGGATAATCTTGAGGATAAGGAAGATCAAGTGTCCATTTCAACTAAAAATAGGAATGAACACAAGGATAAAAAATTACTAGAAGATAATATTGTTAATATGATTTAGAACAACAAAGAGGGGGGGTGTATCAGTTATTCTCAGGTCTAGATGTATAAAAACAATCTTTAAACTCTTCAAAAAATTAGATCTAATAACCAACACCTACTCAATCATTACTGATTGCATAACAGAAACATATAACAGTGCAGTCCACTTATCCAATAGCATCTAACTTGTAAAACACGAAAATGTTCAAACCAAAACATTCACACAAGTATCAACACTAGGATTTATAGTGGAAACCCAATTTGGGAAAAACCACTTTGTAACATGTTACTATTATGTTCACTCTTCTAAAGTGAGCTCGGTGAAAAGCCAACCCTATCAAAGGTTACAAACACACTTTCAGGTGTGACCCGGTTAAAGGATTTAAACCACTATGTTAAAAGTGTGCCTTGTTATAGGACTTACATACACTCCATTAGAATGCAACCTTGTTCAAAGGATTTATACCTATGACTGTTAGGTCAACCTCTGTTAAAAGGATTTTGACTATTACAAAGGTTAGAAAGTAGCAATAATATTGATCTGAGAAACATACAACTCACTTTGCAAATATCAGATCCAATTTTGTACACATATGTTGGCTTACTGACTGTGAATATTTTCCATCTCCATCATTGATCTTCTCGGAACCCTTCAAGTGATCACAACACTTCTCCTTCAGCCTTTTCTGCTTAGACAGTCAATAACATCAACAACACTTCCAGCATCCACTTCTCTCTCTTTTCAACCTCTCGCTTAGGTTTCCTTAATACTACCTCCATTAGGTCAATACATCTTTTGTTGCTTAATCTCCTTCGTAGATCTTAGGGTTAGGTCAGATTCATTGAATCTTTCCTACATTATGTTCTTCGGCTATCCTTTTGAAATATCTCAAATCTCTTAAAGATTTACAATAAAATGTTTTATAGTGCATTAAATGCTTTCATACAATCAATAAATAAAGTCAACACATTTTACATAATCCAAGAATTCAATGATGTCGGCTGGAAATCTGAATTCTTCATCAAATGCAAAATACTGACGCTCGGTCAATACTATGTCCAACTTCTTGGTCTTCTCTGGAAAGCTCAGTCACCACATAAACTATTTCCTCGGCTAACACTATCTTCCTTGGCAATTAACTGGTGTTCGGTCAACACTAATTTTACTCGGCACATACTAGCTCGGTTGACACAAACAACACTCGACTTAAACTAGATTTCTTCACTTTTGCTCTGTTAAGCCTACCAGTTCAGTCTTCATTCTTACTTAGATAAAAAATACATTGTCTTATCATTGTGCCACATAATCAAGTACTCATTGAAGTATCAAGATAACTCAACCTTTCCTTAGGTGATGTTGTTACCAACCTTGCCTATCCCCTTAGCAACACTCAAATAGATATAGTACTTTCTTAAATAACAATAGTCTTACCAATTAAGGTTTGACATCAATGACAATACAACAATTGCTTCAATTGCAGTTTCCAACAATCTCCCTCTTTAGCATTGATGGCAACACCATATGAATATCACATGAATTACCAACCAATCCAAAAACTTATATGTCTATCAGAGAAATTTATAATATCCTTAGCTTCATTTTGATATAGAATCAATTAGCCATGCTTGACCATCCACTAAATTTCTCCCACTGTCTTTATCTTCTCAATCCTTGTATTCATCTATCATCATCTCCCTCTTTGACAAAAATGCTAAAGCAACAACAAAAACTTACATCCTGTAGATGTAGATATCATCCTTTCAATTCAGTAGAATATTTATCCTTCTATCATCTTGCTTATGATTGATTCTGACTTTGTTGTGCTCTTCACAACTCTAGGCTACTCCTAAAGTGTGACCTTTCTTTGCATCAATTTGTTAGATGTTCTTTGCAACACACTTGATGCAGTGCTCCTAGCTTGACTAGGCAGCCTCAGTTAGGGGAAGGACCCCTAATTGACTTCTCAGGTATTCATGAGCTTCTTTAGGTAAAGCTTTAGTGAATATATCTACTAATTGTTCCTTGGTATTCACATATTCCATGCATACCTCTTTATCTTGTACCAGTTCTCTCAAGTAATGATACTTGATGGCAATGTGTTTGGTCTTTGTGTGCACCACTGGGTTTTTCTATGTTGATAGCACTTGTGTTATCACAGAAGATGACAACTAGTTTAATGATTTCTTCTTTCATGCCTACCAACAATTGCTTTATCCATATCAAATTTGAACAATTCATAGCTACAGCCACATACTCAACTTCAACAGTAGATTGGGAAATGCAATTTTGTTTCTTGCTTGTCCAGGAAACTAATCTCTGTCCAAGAAAGAAAGCTCCACCACTAGTACTCTTTATGTCATCTATATTTCCTACCTAATTAGCATCTGTATACACTCTTAGTTCAAATTTTTCATGCTTCTTGTAGTACAATCCATAGTCAGCAGTTCCCTTCAAATATCTCATGATTCTTTTAAATGCCATCATGTGAGTTTCCTTAGGATTGGCAAAAAATCTTGCCACAATCCCAACAACTAATGCAATATCTAGTCTGCTATGTATAGCATACTATAGCTTTCTAATCATAGATCTATACAAAGTCTGGTTAACTTCTATAGCATCATCATTCTTAGAAAACTTCTATCCAGTAGCCATGGGAGTACTTACTGGTCTTGAGTCTTCCATACCAAAGGTTTTCAGTATCTCATGAACATATTTAGACTGGGTGATGAAAATTCCTTTCTCCATCTAATATACTTGCAAACCAACAAAAAATTTGATCTCCCCAAACATACTCATCTCAAATTTAGTTTGCATTTCATTTGAGAATTTCTTACACAAGGCATCTTGTCCACCAGATATAATATCATCTACAAAGATCTTGGCTAACAGGATTCCTTTACCTTCTTCATCTTTCATGTATAAATTTCTTGTGTCATTTGTACTTGAGAATCCAATCTATATTAGTTAGTTGTGCAATCTCTCATACCATGCTTTGGGAGCTTGCTTTAGTCCATACAGTCCTTTATTTAGTTTGCAAACCATGTGTCTCCTGTTTAGATCAACAAATCCTTCTAGTTGTTCAATATATACTTCTTCTTCCAATATACCATTTATAAATGTAGACTTGACATCCATTTAGTATACCTTGAAACCTTTATAGGCAGCATATGCAAGTAGAGTTCTGACTCCTTCCAATCTTGCTACAAGGGAAAATGTTTCCCCATAATCTATTCCTTCTTCTTGTGCGTAGACTTTGCAAACCAGCCTAGCCTTTTTTTTTGTGATTTGACCATGTTCATTCAGCTTATTACGAAATACCCACTTTGTCCCAATGACATTCTTATCTTTTGGTCTCGACATCAGAGTCCAGGTATCATTCTTCTCTATCTGGTCAATCTCTTCATTCATTGCTTCTATCCAGTCTTCATTTTCTAATGCCTCCTTTGTTGTCTTAGGCTCATATTCACATAGTAAACATGTTGGATCTCTTGCCTTGCTTCTTGTCTGAATTCCAATATCTTTATCTCCAATAATTTGTTTAGGCTTGTGATGTCTCCTTACATATTGTGCTAGAATAGGTTCTTCTCTTCTTTCATTTGGCTCATCGAGTTCACCAACAAGATTGTCAGATTGAGCTTCTGAATGCTTGGCAACCTCTTCCTAAAATGCAGCAGCTTCTTCCTGTTGCTCGACATGTTCTTCTTCTCTCTCTCAGCATTGTTATCCTAATGCTCAGCATTGCTTACCCAGGACTCAACATTAGGTGCAAGTCTGTCACTTGCCTCTTCTTCTTCTATATACACAAAAGATTTGTAATCTTCTGGTATTCTATTATTGTTAGCTTCAGTTTTCTCTGCATACTCATCAACTTTGACATTCACACTTTCCACAATTTTGTTAGTGTTAGAATTCAAACACTTATAAGCTTTACTTTTTGTGGAATAGCCTAGGAATACACCCTCATCTCTTTTAGCATCAAATTTTCCATTCCTACTATCCTTCAATATGTAGCACTTACTTCCAAAAATTCTAAAGTACTTTACATTCAGTGCATACCCATGCCATAATTCATAAGGTGTCAGATTTGTACCTTTTTTTATCTGTACTTGGTTAAGAGTATAAACAGCTATACTTACAGCTTCTTTCCAATACTTCTGTGCAACATTCTTTTCAATCATTAACATCCATGCACAATCCAAGATAGATATGTTCCTTCTCTCTACTATACCATTCTATGGAGGAGTTCTAGGTGCAGACATTTGTCTTTTGATCCCTCTATCATTACAAAATAGATTAAACTCATTTGATGTAAATTCTCCACCTCGGTCAAATCTCAGACACTTCAGGTTTTTACCTGTCTCTTTTTCAACCTTAGCCACATACCACTTAAAAAATTGGAAAGCATTAGATTTTTCCTTTAAGAACATTACATGTATCATTCCGGTATAATCATCAACAAACAAGATAAAATATCTAGCACCACAATAGCTTTGTACACTCATCGGTCCACAAAGGTCAATATGAACCAAATCTAAGATATTCTTAGAAGTAAAGGTTTTGCTCTTGAAACTAGACTTAGTTATCTTACCCAATTGACATTCTTTGCACATTACATTCTTAGGTTTCTTCAATCTAGGTAGACCTCTCACTTTCTTTTTCTTGCTAATTTCTACTAGATTGTCAAAGTTAACATGACATAGCCACTTATGCCATAACCAAATATCATCAAGTTGTGTAATCATACATGTTTCTTTAGATAGGTCTAGATAGAACAAATTACCTCTTGTCTGTTCTCCACTTCCAATCAGTTCACCTATGGCATCAAATATTTTGGCCTTCCTATGATGAAATTCCACTCAGTAGCCAATGCTATTAAGATGTGCAACACTCAGCTGATTATAATTAAGACCCTCAACCCAATAAGCATTTTCACAAGAGATCTTATCAGTCAGCTTAATCAATCCTTTTCCTCTAACAGGACATGGTGCATCATTTCCAAATTTCACACTCCTACCTTTATAATGGTTTAAGGTATCAAACTTACTCTTATCTCCAGTCATATGATGTGAACAACCACTATCAATAATCCATTTATCATTTTTGGTCACATAAGATATCAATGTAGTTTTCTCATCCTCATCAAATTCATCTTTCATTGCAACATAGACAACTTTAATTTCAAGATCATCACTATCAGTGTCAGTCTTTTCTTCGGCAATGTAGTAGGATTTCTTACCTTTCCCTTTGTAGCCCTTGTATCTTCGGTAACCTTTATCTTCTCTTTTGTCTTTGTGCTTGTTGTCTCTTTCTTCATCCTTATTATCCTTGTCAGGACATCTAGTAGCTATATGACCAACTTTATTACATGAAAAACATATAATAGGGAGTTTACCTTTGTACCTTCCTTTTCCCCTTTTCAGTCTTCTAGCCATAAGAGCTTCTAGATCCTCAAGTTCTTCCTCAGATGTGCCACTTTCACTATCACTATCACTTTCACTTTCACTTTCACTTTCACTTTCACTGATGCATCTTTCTTTTTCCTTATTTGACTTATTCAAAACCACTTGTGACTTAAAAGTAGATTCAATACTACCAACAGTGAAGCTATCATAGTTAGAAAGTTCAAAAGTAGTAAGCTTACCAACCAAACTTTCTAAAGTAAGGGCATTAGGGGAGTTACATCTAGATTCCTGGATTGCAGAAATTTTGATTGCATAGATAGGACACAGAGTTCTCAATACTTTTCCTATTACAGTTTCATCCTCAATAGTTCCATTTGCTCCTCTAATAGCATTTACAACTTCTTTTATTCTACTGCAATATTGTGCAATATTCTCACCTTCTTGCATTATCATTTCATCAAATTTACCTCTTAGGCTCTTAGATTTTGCTCTCAACACATTCACATCACCACCATAAATGCTTGCAAGGGTGTCCCACATTTTCCTTGCAGTACTGCAATCTTTGATGTCTTCAAATTCTAGATAACTTAGGGCAGATGCAATCTCCAACATTGCTTGGTTGTGCTCTTGTTTAGCTTTCATTTCCTCAGCAATTAGAGGTGCAATAGGTGTGACATAGTCATGCTCAATGTAATACTTATTAGAATCACCAATATTGGCCAGATGCAGCTTCGTCAAGCTTTTCCATGTAGGAAAGTTTTTCCTTATTCAGCTTTGGTACCTCCTTCTTATACATCTTGATCATTTGCTTCAAGTACCTTCAAACTTGTTCTTTGTAAGCACCAACTACTCTGATACCAATTGTTAATATGATTTAGAACAACAGAGAGGGGGGGGTGAATCAGCTGTTCTCAAGTCCAGATGTATAAAAACAATCTTTAAACTCTTCAACAAATTAGATCTAATAAACAACACCTACTTGGTCATTACTGATTGCATAACAGAAACATATAACAGTGTAGTCCACTTATCCAATAGCATCTAACTTGTAAAACACATAAATTTTCAAACCAAAACATTCACACAAGTATCAACACCAGGATTTATAGTGGAAACCCAATTTGGGAAAAAAACACTTTGTAACATGTTACTATTATGTTCACTCTTCTGAAGTGAACTTGGTGAAAAGCCAACCCTGTCAAAGGTTACAAACACACTTTTAGGTGTGACCTGGTTAAAGGATTTAAACCACTCTATTAAAAGTGCACCTTGTTATAGGACTTACATACATTCCATTAGAATGCAACCTTGTTCAAAGGATTTATACCTATGACTGTTAGGTCAACCTCTGTTAAAAGGATTTTGACTATTACAATGGTTAGAAAGTAGCAGTAATATTGATCTGAGAAACATACAACTCACTTTGCAAATATCAGATCCCATTTCATACACATATGTTGGCTTACTGACTGTGAATCTTTTCCATCTCCATCACTGATCTTCTCGAAACCCTTCAAGTGATCACAACACTTCTCCTTCGGCCTTTTCTGCTTAGATAGTCAATAACATCAACAACACTTCTATCATCCACTTCTCTCTCTTTTCAACCTCTCGCTTAGGTTTCCTTAATACTACCTCTATTAGGTCAATACATCTTTTTCCGCTTAATCTCCTTTGTAGATCTTAGGGTTAGGTCAAATTCATTGAATCCGTCCTACATTATGTTCTTCAGCTATCCTTTTGAAATATCTTGAATCTCTTAAAGATTTACAATAAAACATTTTATAGTGCATTAAATGCTTTCATACAATCAATAAATAAAGTCAACACATTTTACATAATCCAAGAATTCAACGATGTTGGCTGGAAATATAAATTCTTCATCAAATGCAAAATACTAACACTCAATTAGTATTGTGTCCAACTTCTCGGTCTTCTCTGGAAAGCTCGATCACCATATAAACTATTTCCTCGGCTAACACTATCTTCCTCGGCAATTAACTGGTGTTCGGTCAACACTAATTTTACTCGGCACATACTAGCTCGGTCGACACAAACAACACTCGGCTTAAACTAGATTTCTTCACTTTTGCTCGGTTAAGCCTACCAGTTCAGTCTTCATTCTTACTTAGATAAAAAATACATTGTCTTATCATTGTGCCACATAATCAAGTACTCATTGAAGTATCAAGATAACTCAACCTTTCCTTAGGTGCTGTTGTTACCAACCTTGCCTATCCCCTTAGCAACACTCAAATAGATATAGTACTTTCTTAAATAGCAATAGTCTTACTAGTGACATCAATGACAATACAATAATTTCTTCAATTGTAGTTTCCAATAAATATTACTATAGAAAAGGAGGCCCAAGATGAATAAAATGGGGGCAGCCTTCCTATCTCCAATAGGGAGGAAAGTGTGGGCTCCTAGGAAGTGGAAGCTAATCCCTCAACTCCTGTATCATAGGTGGAAGACTCTTTTTAGGATATTTTTGAATCATGCTCGTACTTGAACATCTTTGATGCTCAAGGATGTAATATCTTGGATGGAAAAACACACAATGAGACTCTAGAAGATAGAGGAAAAGATGAACCTCTATCCCCATCAGAAGCTAGAAAATGGAAGGAAGAAACTCTGGAAAAATAGACTATCCCTGAAGAACTACAAGAAGACACTTGGATAGTAGCGAGTGGTAAGAAAAACAACATAAACTTTGGTAAGAAAGGGAATGTTGTTACTCAGGGAGTTTCAGTGCCTACCTCTTCCAAGAAAAATGAAAATCAAAACCTAGGAGGAGTTCAAACAAGACGTCAATAGAAGGCCGATGTGGGCTCTCCAAAAGGGGATAGTAGAGGTAGTAAATAAGCAAAGAATGTAAGAGATAGGAAGAAAAATAGAATATTGCATATGGTTGTCAGTTGATAAATTTTTGTTAGCTATTCCCTCCCTGGTTGATAATGAGATTAATAAATGGTTAAAATTATTCCTTCTGTTAAGGAAATCAGGGTTGTTTTTTATTTTGAAGAAGAAAAATTGTCAGGTTTTGATGGCTTCCCTGTATTTTTCTTACATCATTTCTAGGATATTGTTGGTAAAGAGGTGGTTGCAGTTGTGAAGGAATTTTTTGGTACTAAAGCCCTCCTCAAAGATCTCAATGCTACCTTTTTGGTTTTGATCCCTAAGAAACCTTGTGCAACTTCTATTGAGGCCTTTAGACCTATCAGTCTCTACAACTCTTTGTATAAAATTATTTCAAAAGTCATCACTTCAAGGATCCTTACTATTCTCCCTTCAATTATTTCCCCTCAGTAGAATGGATTTGTGCCTAGAAGGAAAATTTTGGACTCTATTATTGTTTTTGCATGAAAACATTCATTCCTTGGAAATGGCTAAAAAATAGGGATTTCTTGCAAAATTGGATCTATCTAAAGCCTATGATAGAGTGGATTGGAACTTCTTGATGCAAGTTTTGGAAGCCTTTGGTTTTGACAAGGAAGTGATCAAACTTGTGATGCAATTAGGGTATTTTGTCTATTAGAATAACTGAGAGGGGGGTGAATTAGTTAGATCAGTTATCTTACAGTCCCAAATACAAAGATGTAACACTCAAAACAATTCCAAAAAATTTTACAACTTGGTAACATAAACTATTAAACTATCTGTGTCTTTTATCGATTACCAGTTAATTAACTTACTGTGATTAGTAACCAAATCAAATATGCAATATGTAAAGTATGACAATAAAACAATCATCATAGAAACACATAACACAATGATTTAACATGGAAACCTTGCTAAGGGAAAAACCACTTGGGACCGGTAACCCAAAATAATTTTCACTCTTCTAAAGTGAGTTCAGTGAAGAGCCAACCCTATTAAAGGTTACAAACACACTGTTAGGTGTGACCTTGTTAGAGGATTTAAGACTAATAGTTAACTTTCAACTAGCATTCACTATGGGGTTAATAAGATAACAATGTACATTCCTTGAATGACATAGGGGCATAATATAAGACGGTTAAGTCCACTCGGTTAGGAGATTTTTCTATATCAATGGTTAAACTGAAATAGTTGTTGATCTGATTACAATACAACTTAATTTGTAGATGTTTAGATCTATTCTAAGCCCATACAAATCCTCTGATCAATATTTTAATTCACTTCCTCAACTTACTTTCACTCAGTAATAGCTCTCTGATGCTCGGTACTGTTCTGAAGTTCGGTTCTTCTTCAACCAGTCTAATCAGGCATGCATGAAACTATATTCATGCGAAATCTCTCCAGTCTTCTTTCTTCTGGCATAGTTTCAACAATGAAACTCATATCTCTTATATATACTGATAAATTGTTTTGATATCAACCATCATATTTTTCTGCTTATTCTTCTTTGTTGATTTTGCCTGTTAAACTTTCCTCGGCAGTTGTGTCAATAACACATTTCAATTCCATCCTTTAGATCTTCTCTAAATTTTTTAAGTCATGGATCTCATAACAAACTTTATCCTCAATCTCAAAATCATAACAATTTCCATCTCATCATTTTCTGTTGGCTAAACTATGTATTTAATACTTTCATCCATACTCGATTAACAAAGAAATGTGTCAGCGAATACAAGCTCAATTAATATTGTCGCTCAGTATACACTACACTGGCTCGGTGTATATTGATGTGCTTCATTTCCTGACCACATTGCCTTGTGCAATTCTTCTTCCTTCTTCATAAAAAATTAATGCAACATAATCAAGTATACAATATGAGATCATAGACTCATCAATAATTTACCCAAAGTATTCCTTATCCTCATCTGTCATATCCATCTTTCTCCATGTAGATATCTCAGTTCTTCATCTTTTCTCTCTTTTTACAGATGTTTAGATGTTTGTAACTAACATGATAAGTACTGTCAAAACTAGTTGAAATCAATGAAAACATAATGACTTATTTAATTATCTTACATATCATTTCAGTAACTCGGTGATCTCTAATCATTGATCTTCAAGTCATTCAGGTATTCAATCAGTTTTAGTTCATCAATCTCTCCCTTTGGCATTGATGGCAACACAAGAAAAATGAAAATATGTCATACACATACCAAACATGTATTCTACAACTATGTAAGTAAATGTTGTAACTCGGTAAGCTCTTCCTAGCTTGATTTTTAATATGTTCAATCACTACGTTACATAACAGCATTACAGGTGCAGACTCTCCTCTATGAATTTGATCTTTTCAGCTCTCAGATTCCTTTTGTTCTTAGTAACAAATATTCAAATCTCTCCCTGACTTTATCAGATTATCTCTCCCTTAGATAGATATTCCATTGATTTCTCTGTGTATCTCTCCTACTATTTATCTCTCCCTTTGACAACAATGCCAAAGAAAAACATAAAACATACAGCTTTGTAGTAGCCAAGCAACTCTTTGTTGTTTGGTGAAGACAATGCATCTTTGTATACTGATATGCAAATTCTTTGTTCTAGCTCCTCAAATCTATCACAATGTTAGACATAATCCAAAGTGTGAACTATGTTGCATCAACATGAATGATCTTCTAATAAGAATAGGCTGATGCAACCTCCAGATCACATTAGTGACCGGTAGATAGGGGATGGACCCCAAGTCTAGTCCTCAAGTATTCAAAAGTGTCCTTCGATAGAGGCTTGGTAAAAATATCAGCAAGTTGCTCCTTTGATGTAACATATTCCAGTTTTACTTGCTTCTCATGTACTTGTTCTCTTAAGTAGTGATACTTAATTGATATATGCTTTGTCTTTGAATGCATTATGGGATTCTTAGAAATATTTAGTGTACTAGTGTTATCACAATATATAATCACCGGCTCAATGATTACCTCATTCATCCCTTCCAACACTTGTTTGATATAAACAATGTTTGAATAGTTTGTAGCAGCAGCAAGATTTTCTGCTTCAGTAGTAGACTAAGAAATACAAGGTTGTTTCTTACTTGTCCAAGTTACAAGTCTTTCACCAAAGAAAAATGATCCTCTGGTTGTGCTCTTTCTGTCATCTATATTTCCATCTCAATCTGTGTCAGTGTAAACTCTTAGTTCAAATTTTCCTTTCTTAGGATACCATAAACCATAATCCTCTATTTTATTCAATTATCTCAAGATTCTTTTCACTACAACCATATGCGAATCCTTTCAATTAGCAAAAAATCTAACCACAATCCCCACAACATGTGCAATATCAGGCCTCCTGTGTACTACATACATCAGTTTACCAATCATAGATTAGTACAATGTTTGATTTACCTCTTTAGATTCATCATCTTTTGTCAATTTGTAGCCTATAACCATCGGTGTTCCTACTGGTTTAGCATCTTCCATGCCAAATGTTCTGAATACTTCCTTAATGTACTTTGATTGTGTGATGAAAATTCCATCATTTTGCTGAATAATTTGCAAGCCTAGAAAGAACTTAATCTCTCCAAACATTGACATTTCAAATTCCTTTCTTATCTCATCAACAAATGATTTACAAATATGATCTTGTCCTCCAAAGATTATATCATCCACAAATATTTCAGCAATCAAAATAGTATCATCAAATCCTCCTTTCATGCATAAATTGTAGTTTTCACCAGTTCTTACAAAACCAATACTTAAAAGATAAGTATGTAACCTTTCATAACATGCTCTCAGTGCTTGCTTTAATCCATATAAATCTTTGTGCAGTTTGCATACCATGTCTTTTTTATTTGGATCAACAAATCCTTCTGGTTTTTCTATGTAGACCTCCTCCTCTAGTATTCCATTTAGAAAAGTTGACTTAACATCCATTTCATAGACATTAAATTTCTTATGTGTAGCATATACAAGTAACATGCAGACTCCTTCTAGTCTAGCAATAGGTGAAAACATTTCACCATAATCAATACCGTCTTCTTGTGCATATCCCTTGCAAACAAGTCTAGCTTTGATCCTTGTAACCTCTCCATTTATATTCAGCTTATTTATGAAAATCCATTTAGTACCAATACCATTTTTATCTTTCAGCCTAGGTACTAAAGTCCATGTCTTATTTTCCTCAATTTATTCAATCTCTTCATTCATAGCATTGATCCATTCTATTAGCACCTAGAAAAAATTTCATGGCTTCATCATCTTTCCTCTAGTCTCTGCAGGTTTTTCTCTGTCTCTAGCTTAAAACCTAGGTCAGAATTTTGAAAAATCTAGCCATTGGGATATAAAACCCTAATTTATCCTAGCCTGATTCTATCTGAGCATTACCTTTTTTGGTCACTAAAGTCCTAAAATACCCATGTGTTAAAAGGTTGTGTCCTCTTCGTGTGTTACGTGGTTAGGTTTTAATAGTGGGACCCCTTTAATATTTTATGTCTAGGCCTAAGTCTCCCGCAGTAATTTTTCCTAAGTTTTGCCTTTTAAAAATTGTGTGGCTATCGTTGTTTCTCAAGACTTTTTGTTGTTAAATTTTTTGACATGCGGTATAGCGATGAGGTGCCATCTATCCCAGCGGGCCCAGTATCTTTGCTTGCCTTTAGATCTTACGGTAGTCACATGATCTCATGGAATATTCTTCCCCCATGAGATCATGCGCTGGCCGTCCAATTTGAAAGGCTAGATAGTGGGACCGTTTGCTAGGTGTTGCCGATTTGTAGTGTTCTGATTGGTCAGGGTGGATGGGTGACTTGGTGGTTGTCAGTGGGGCCGTTGTCAGAGGAGTCTGCAGGGTTGCCAGTAGCATAGGTAGATCTATGGTGGTCATATGATCGCATTGAATCTTTCCATGCTATGCGATCATACGCCGACCATCTGATTTGAAAGCTTCTAAGTTGTGGGTCCGCTGTCAAATGGTGCTAACTTGCTTGATTTTCATTGGTTACAGTGTGTTGATGTGGCTGGAGACTTTTCAAACAGCTTTGTGAATGTTGTAGAAATTAACAAGGACTGCTTGATCTACCGAGCAAACATAGGAATCGACAGTCACATTTTAAACCTTGTCGATCGACCATTGCATTTCAAATTTGAATTTTTAGAAGGGATTTCAGAGACAAGAAGGACTGAAATTAATTATTTTAGCAGCTGGATTTGGTGGAACTAGTGGCGCATGTTGCTGCAGTGTGGCCAAACAAGTTGATAAATATGGGCAAATCCATGGTTTTCAGTACTTTCTCAGGGAATTACTATGATTACAGATCTTTCTAGGATCTGCTTTCTTGAGGCTGCTTGGTTTTCCCCCAAATGGAATAAATTGTGATTGTATTTTGGTTGGTTTGGTGGGTGAAAACCCTAACCCCTTGCCCTAGTCATCCGTAGCTTGTTGCATCCTATTTTTGGGATTCCAAGATGACTAGGGGGTATATATGGTTGAATTTTTTATTTTGCAAAGGGTGGTTGATGTATATTGAAAATCAATATAAAGACTGAACAAGGAGAGCTTGGATTCCAGGGTTTGTTTCCTAACATTTTGTTATTCTGATAATGTGTTGATTCTGAAGATTTTAATGAGAATGCACTTTAATTCCAATCTCAAATTCTTGTTTGTCTTCTTATTCTAATCTTGGGCTCATATATTTTAATGTCACAAAGTGAGTTAGCATATGGTAAACAAAGATTATTGTGGAGTTATCTTTGAGTTCCTAACAAAGTTAGGATTAAAGTCTTTAAGGTGATTTCAGTGAGTTCATGGTTGGGTAAGAATTTGATGATCAGGTTTGGGAGTGAGAGGGATAATAGGCAAAGCACTTATCCTAAGTTCAGGAGTATTTGATTTAGGATTTTCATTTGATTTATATTATTGGGTGACTCTATGCCCTAGATTAAGGCACTGATCCTTTCTCTAGAATCAGTTCATCATCATCCACCATACATATAAATAATAAAATCTTTAAATCAGTTTGTAAAGAGTATAATGCATAACATTTTGTGATTCCTTTCAAGAAGTGAATCAAAGGTACACCCGCCTGAGCATCTAGGCTCAAAGTGTAGGAGGATCTCTTTGATCCTTGTTAATTGGCCCTTTTCCTTGTAGACTTTGGAGTGGTGATAGAGTCAGTGACATTAAGTTGTCAATCATAGTGTAAACCTACAAGTAGAAAGAAAAGATAACCAACAAAATGGTGACTCCGCTGGGGAGAGTCTAGAGATAAAGTTTTTAGGTGGACTCTTGTTTTCCTGTTGTATTCATTTAAAGATTTCCCACTTTGGTGGGTGGCGACTCAAAAGGTTAGAACCAGTGTTATAAACTACAGATCATGGACAAAAGAAGGAATACTAGGTCCTTTGTCAAGAAAAATCTGGAGGTTACCCTGGAACAATTACCTAGACAAGAAAAGAAGATTTGGATCAGAAGAAATGGTGAGTCTACTAGTGCTCCCATGAGAGAACAAAGAAATACCAGAAATAGAGCACCACTTGCATCCTCTCATGAAGAAGATTCACAACAAAAGAGTCCTAGATCAGATAGTGGCCACTCTGAAGATAAATTTTATGATACCCCAGAGGCAATATTTCAAGATAAGGGTTCATTACCTACAGGTCAGGATGAACAAGCTAGAGAAAGAGGTTTTGAACCAAATTTAGATCTTGATGAAGATATGTTCAGAAGGAAACCCATGAGACCGAGACAGGTCCATTTCCCATATCAAAGTCTCACTAATATGAATGTGTCATCAGGTTCTGATGATATTATGATAGACCTAGATGATTTGAGTGCACTAAGGTTTCAGTTGGTAGAACAGGATGCCATACATAAGAGGTTACAAAAGGAGAGAGAAGTTGAAAAAGTGAATGCTCTAATAGAAAGAGAGTCTCTTCTTAGAAAGATTAGTGAATTGAAGGAGAGGAACAAGATGCTTTCTTCTAATCCTAAGACTTTGCAACATGATGTCTTTGGTGATCTTGATGCTTTGAGAAGTGAGTAGGAGCGCCTGCTGCAAGACCATGAGTTTGATAAAGAGGGCCCTGTGGTTAGACAGGTTCAAAGTTATGCTTCCCTCCCTAAAGATAAAGATGGGCATGAGATCACTAGGCCTATTGTTGCTGTTGGTCAAAAAGGAAAGCAAAAGATGGTGGGACATCAGACAAGAAAATCATTGACAATATCGAGGGTCCCACCACCTAATTCAAATAAGGATATAGAGATGGAAAGAAGAAGAAAAGAAGATGAAGAGCTAGCAAGAGAATTAGAGAAGGCTGAAGTTGAAGCTTCCATTGTAGAAAAAAGAAGAAACATCCAATTCTTGAAGGCTTCATCTGCAAATGCTCTTGGCCCATCTGATACTGAACAAGGTATGCCATCTATGACTGCTACTATTCCACTTAGTAATGCTGCTACTAGTTCAATTCCTTCTTCATCTACTAAGATAGGTGTTGATCCTAGGCAATAGTCAAATGCACAAGTAGATAGGAATGTAAATGTAAATGTTGATCCTAGGGTTAACACTAGTTCAAGTTTTCAAAGAAGACCTATGCAACTAGAAGGCTATAGGAAAATTAGTTTTGATGGAATACTTGGCTACCCAAATGCTTTTCCAA
The DNA here is from genome assembly GCA_027943335.1 of Chamaecyparis obtusa. Lineage (NCBI taxonomy): Eukaryota > Viridiplantae > Streptophyta > Pinopsida > Cupressales > Cupressaceae > Chamaecyparis > Chamaecyparis obtusa. Next base: position 133,794 of record BSBK01009711.1, read on the forward strand.
CTGATATAAGAGATAAGATACCTACTTTGCTGGTAATAATGCTATTAGTTGTGAAGAACACCTTAGGTTATTTTTTGATGTATTAAATGATTATGAGGTAGAGCATGAGGATGTAGTCATGAAATTATTTGTTCAATCTTTGGTGGAGGATGCTAGAGATTGGTTTAAGAGACTCCCTGACAGATGTATTGACACTTGGGATTCTTTTGAGAGATGTTTCAAAGAATAGTATGGTGATAGGCCTAATGCTAGCTTCATGTTGAATGAGTTCAACACTATAAGGAAAAATCAGAATGAGTCTGCAGTTGAGCTCAATATGAAATTTCAGAAGGGTATGCATAAGCTATTTCAAGTTATGAGGTTAGATGACAATGTTTGTCTGACCACATACTTCAATGCATTTGATGGAAAGATGGGATATTTGTTGAGGGACAAGGAACCAAGAAATCTTAGAGATGCTTTTAGGATTGCTGTCAATATTGAAAACAATATGAAAATATCAAGAAAATTGGGTGGAAAAAGAGATGATCCAAAGTTGTTTGGAGACAAGAAGTATAAGTGGGATAATGAAAGAAATGTTGGAAGTAAGAAACAAGAGGAAGATAAATTGGATAAGGTGTTGAATGCATTGAAGGATTTAAAAGCACGTGCTAATAGAATTAATAATGCTCCTACCAATGAAAAGCCTCAATTCAACAACAATTTCAGTAGGCATAATAGATTGCAGAATTATCCCTACAACACCCAATGGAAGGATGGCAAGCCTATTGTCCCTGCTGCAAGAGGAAGTAATGATAAAGTTGTCCCTGATCCTTAACAAAGATCCTTTGTAAATGTTATAGAAGATACACCATGGTGTATAGCATGTCAGTCTCCTCATTCTGCAGGGCATTGTGTGGTTGCACAGTCCATGTCAGCATATCAAGATGGTAACAATGAGGAGTTAGATCAAGAAGAAACTCATGATGATATTGGATGCAACATGGAAACTTCATATTTAGGATATGAAGATGATTCTAATATTGATGAAGAAGCAGATGTATGTTTGAAAAGACACAATAGGGCATTTTTCCATCAAGAGGTTTTTTCTGATAGTGATGACATTGATGAAAAGATATGTAACATGAATTCCTCCTCAGAAATAGTAAATTTGAGAAGACCTTCAAAGGAAGAAATGGATAGAATTACTGCAGAAATGATTGCCCAAGTGCAAACTAGAGGCATGGTGGCAAGGAATACAAATGGGAAAGTTGCAGGAATGTTTATGAAGAACACCAACTCAAGGGAATTCAGTGGAAATAGATCAAAGGATGATCATTTAGTGAGGTTCAAAAATGTAAAAGGTGAGAAGTGGGAACCTAAGGGGGTTGGAGTTGAAAATTTTTCTAATAAAATAGAAAAGCCAGTTGGCACAATGGCTAAGGTTGAAAAAGTAAAGGTCACAGCTACAACGAATGTATCAGATAAACAAAAGGACACTAAAGCAATACAGATTGAGATTCCTCCCTCTGCTCTTGTTGATATGTTGGTTGTGTTATCTCAGATAACTATCAAGGTTCCATTGTCAAAATAGTTGAGAATCCCTGAACATAAGGATAGGGCTATTGCATGGGTAGATAATGTTCATAGTAATGATATTGCATGCAATGAACCTCAGGATAAAGTTTTGAAAGAGGTGGAGGTCCAAGGATTGGTATCTCACATACCACCTATTTACTTGGATAATTCTATCAATGCCAGCCTTGAGAATATAGATCCATTCTTCTTGAGTATCCTTGTGAATGGAATGAAATTAAGAAATTGTATGATTGATTTTGGTGCTTCCAATACTATCATGCCTTTCAAAATTATGGAAAAGTTAGGTCTCAAAGTTGATACAAATCAAGGTAGATGTTTTACAATGGATCAGAGGGAAGTACCAGTCATTGGAACTATAAATGCAATGCCATATAGATTGGCAGCTTATCCAGAGAAAGAATTGACCATGAGTGTCTTGGTAGTAGACATTCCACCCCATTATGGTATGCTATTATCTAGGAAATGGAGTGCTTCCATGGGTGGGTGTTTGCAATGTGATCTCTCTTCTGCAACCTTCAAGATTGATGATCAGTTTGTTAGGATTGAAAGAGAACCAAGGGTAACTTATATGATTGAAAAGGATATTGATAATGAGGTTACCTGCTTTATAGATACCAATGTCAATGCTTTCAGAGCTGAGGTCATTATGCTTGAAAAGGAGCCTGTATTGCCATGTATTGCTAATGAGGTTGGTTCTAGGTCTGTGAAGGGTGATTTGTGGGTGATGTACTTTGATGGTGCTAGCTGCAAAGATGGAGTAGGAGCAGGTATTTTACTCATTTCTCCTAATGGGAGCACCTACAAGTTTTCTTTCACATTGAATTTATTTTGTACCAATAATATAGTAGAGTATGAAGCATTATTACTAGGATTGAGATTGGCACAAAAGCATGGAATTAAATGTATAAAAATTATTGGGGATTCTGAATTGGTGGTGTCCCAAATAAGATCAGTATACACTTCCAAGAACAAAAGGTTGAAGCAATACATAAATGTTGTTTGGGATTTGATTGAGTGTTTTGATGCCTTCAATATTGAGTGGAAGGATAGAAGTAATAACAAGATGGCTGATTTGTTGGCCAATATTGTAATCAATCCCAGTGATGTTACTTTTGCTGGCCTCTCTAAAGTTGAAATTCAGACTAGGCCTAGTATACCAGATAATGTTGAGAATTGGCAAGTTTTTGAAGATGACTAGGATATCTTGAGATTTCTGAATTGTGAAGATCAGTATCATGGTCAGGAGTTAGATTGCTCAGCCTTGGTTGAGACTGCAGAAGGAAAGGAAGTTGTCCTTGGTAATGAGGTCATTCAACTTAAAACTAACAAGGTTCCTAAAGGACTTGTTGTTCTAGAAACTATATTTGATAATCAAGACAAAGTTCAAAAGGATATTAAAAGGGAAGATCATATAAATTTGGAAGAAATAAATCTTGGAACACAAGAGACACCTAAGAAGGTTTACATTGGTAAGGATATGTCTCATAAAGTGAGGAAGTCCTTGATTGAGCTACTGATAAAATTTGGGCATGTTTTTGCATGGTCATATGATGACCTAAAGGTTTATAGAGAAGACTTGTTCCAACATGTTATTCCTTTGAAAGAAGATGCTAAACCCTTTAGGCAAAAAAAGAGGCCAATAAATCCTACTTTGGCACCTAAGATGCAAGAAGAATTAATGAAGCTAAGAGATGCTAGTATTATCAAGCCCATTAGGCATTCTTCTTGGGTTTCAAATTTGGTTCCTGTCAGGAAGAAGAATGGTGACATCAGACTTTGTGTGGATTTCAAAAATTTGAACATCAACTTATTGAAGGATAACTATTGTCTGCCCAATATGGAATCTATGTTGTAGAGAGTGATCGGATCTAAATTAATGTCTATGATGGATGGTTTCTCTGGTTATAATCAGGTAATTGTGAAAGAATTAGAACAATTTAAGACAGCTTTCACTACACCTTGGGGGACATATGTTTATGTGAGGATGCCTTTTGGTCTCACAAATGCTGATGCAAATTTTCAAAGGACAATGGATGTTGCCTTTTCAAATTTTATAAATGATTTCCTTGTTGTTTATCAAGATGATTTAACTGCCTATTCCAACAAGGAAGAAGACCATTGTACTCATCTAGAAAAAATATTTGTGAGGGCTTTGGAATATGGCATTTCATTAAATCCAAGGAAATGTGCATTTGGTGTCACTGAGGGTAAGTTACTTGGCCACTTGGTTGGAAAGCAAGGAGTTAGAATTGATCCTAAAAGGGTGGCAGCCATTGATAAAATCCCTAAGCCAAAAAATGTTAAAGGAGTTCAGTCTTTCTTTGGTCAGGTGAATTTCTTGAGAAGATTTGCTACAAATTTTGCTGAGGTTACCAGGCCAATATCCAAGATGTTGAAGAAAGGATCTGAGATCAAGTGGGAAGGTGAGCCTAATGAAGCTTTCAAGAATATCAAGAAGGCTATCAAAGATGCACCTGCGCTTAAGGCACCTAATTACAATATTCCAATGCATGTCTTTTCTTTTGCATCTTTTCATACTATTGATGTAGTTTTGTTGCAGAAAAATAAGGAGGGTTATGAGCAGCCCATTGCATTCTTTAGTAAATCTTTGCAAGCTACTGAACTGAAATATGATATTAATGAGAAACAAGCTTATGCACTGGTGAAGGTAGTCAAGGCTTTTAAATGTTATCTGATGGGAGCAGTTGTGATTGCTTTTGTACCAAGTGCAGTAGTAAAGGATATCTTTTCATAGAAAGAGGTGTCTAGAAGGAGGTGTAGATGGATAAATAGAATTCAAGAATTCAATATTGATATCCAGATTACCAAATTGGTTAGGGGACAAGGATTGGCAAAATTGATGACTCAATCCAATTTTGATGCAAATCAGATAAATCAAGCTAAGTTTGATTACACATGTGATATGAATGATTGCATTTGGCATCAAGATATTATCTATTACTTAAGAAATCTGAAATGTCCAGCAAGGATGGATGATAACAAGAAAAGGACATTGAAATTACAAGCCATCAAGTATGTGATTGTAAAATGCAAATTATATAGGAAGAATTTGGATTGCATACTTTTAAAATGTGTTGATGAAAGTCAGGCTGACAAGCTATTAAAAGAAATGCATGAGGAAGTTTGTGGAGGACATTATATGGGTAAAACTACTACTCAAAAAATCTTGAGAGTAGGATTCTGGTGGCCCACAATCTTCAAGGATGCAGAACAGTTGGTAAGGAGATGTCATGCTTGTCAGAGATTCTCTAGTAAGCTTAAGTTTTTAGGTAATGTACCTTTAAGGCCAGTTGAGGTGCAAGCTCCTTTCCAGCAATGGGGAATAGATTTCATAGGGGAAATACCAAACAAGTCTAGTGGGGGACATTCATGGATATTAGTTGCTACTGATTATTTCACAAAGTGGGTAGAAGTTATACCTACAAGAAATGCAACTAGTAGGGTGGTGACTGATTTCTTATTGAATAATATTGTCACGAGGTTTGGTTGCCCTAAGAGGATAGTTAGTGATAATGCAATGTGTTTTAGGTTTGCTAAATACAAAGATTTATGCAAAGGTCTAGGAATTCAAATGTCATACTCCTCACCCTATCATCCACAAGGGAATGGATAGGTAGAATCAACAAATAAGAGCCTGATAAAAATCCTTAAGAGGATCCTTGATAAGAATAAAAGAGCATGGAGTTCAAAATTGCCATTAGCTATATGGGCTGATAGGGTAACTATGAAGAAGGCAATTGGTTGTGCACCATTTGACTTAGTGTATGGGATACATGCAAGGATGCCTCAGAAGAACTTATTGGAAATGTATAAGTTTGTTCAGTTATATGATGATGATATAGATGATGAAATGCAGTTAAGGATTGAGGACCTCATCAGGTTGGATGAAACTAGAAGAGAATCAGTTGCAAAAAATGCTAGGTTGTAGTTACAAGTTAAGAATCTGTATGAAAAAAGGACTGTTGACAGGAGGTTTGTGCCTAGTGACTTGGTATTAATTTGGAATGCTAGATTGGAGGATAAGGGGAAACATGGAAAATTTGACCCAATCTGGTTAGGGCCATATCTAATTCATGAAAAATGGGGCCAAGATTCATACATTGTAAAAGAATTAAATGGTGATATTCAAGAATTGCCAGTTCATGGACAATTCTTGAAGAAATACTTCAATTGAAGGTATCATTCTTTCCATGAATAGTAGTTAGGTCTGTATATTTTGTAAATTTTGTAAATTTGCCTGCCCCCTGTCTTGTTTTGTCTTGGTTTGTAGGGTTTTTGTCCTGTTACTCTCTGTTGTTCAGATTTTTCCTATGGGTGGTCTGCTTTAACCAGTGATTCTAGATCCTTGCTATGCCTGCAGGAGGCTTACATCCCTAGACAGACCCACTGTTAGCACCTAGAAAAATTTTCATGGCTTCATCATCTTTCCTCTTGTCTCTGTAGGTTTTTCTCTGTCTCTGGCTTAAACCCTAGGTTAGAATTTTGAAAAATCTAGCCATTGGGGTATAAAACCCTAATTTATCCTAGCTTGATTCTATTTGAACGTTACCTTTTTTGGTCACTAAAGTCCAAAATACCCATGTGCTAAAAGGTTGTGTCCCCTTTGCATGTTACGTGGTTAGGTTTTTATAGCGGGACCCCTTTAATATTTTATGTCTAGGCCTAAGTCTCCTGCAGTAATTTTTCCTAAGTTCCACCTTTTAAAAATTGTGTGGTTGTCATTGTTTCACAAGACTTTTTGTTCTCAAAGTTTCTGACATGCGGTATAGCGATGAGGTGCCATTTGTCCCGGTGGGCCCAGTATCTTTGCTTGCCTTTAGATCTTACGGTAGTTGCATGATCTCATGGAATATTCTTCCCCCATGAGATCATGCACTGGCCGTCTGATTTGAAAGGCTAGATAGTGGGACCATTTTCCAGGTGTTGCCAAGTTGTAGTGTTCTGATTGGTCAGTGTGGATGGGTGACTTGGCCATTGTCAGTGGGGCCATTGTCAGAGGAGTCTGCAGGGTTGCCAGTAGCATAGGTAGATCTATGGTGGTCGTATGATAGCATGAAATCTTTCCATGCTATGCAATCATACACCGACCGTCCAATTTGAAAACTTCTAAGTTGTGGGTCCGCTGTCAGATGGTGTTGACTTGCTCGATTTTCATTGGTTGCAGTGTGCTGATGTGGCCAGAGACTTTTCAAATGGCTTTGTGAATTTTGTGGAAATTAATGAGGATCGCTCGATCTACCGGGAAAACACAAGAATCGATGATCACATTTTAAACCTTATCGACCGACCATTGCATTTCAAATTTGAATTTTTAGAAGGGTTTTCAGCAATAGGAAGGACTGAAATTAATTATTTTAGCGACTAGATTTGGTGGAACTGGTGGCACCTGTTGTTTTAGTGTGGCCAAACAGGTTGATAAATATGGGCAAATCCATGGTTTTCAGTACTTTCTTAGGGAATTACTATGATTACAGATCTTTCTAGGATCTTCTTTCTCGAGGTTGCTTGGTTTTCCCCCAAATGGAATAAATTGTGATTGTATTTTGGTTGGTTTCATGGGTGAAAACCCTAACCCCTTTCCCTAGTCATTCGTAGCTTGTTGCATCCTATTTTTGGGATTCCAAGATGACTAGGGGGTATATATGGTTGAAATTTTTATTTTCCAAAGGGTGGTTGATGTATATTGAAAATCAATGTAAAGACTAAACAAGGAGAGCTTGGATTCTAGGATTTGTTTCCTAACATTTTGTTATTCTGATAATGCACTTTAATTCCAATCTCATATTCTTGTTTGTCTTCTTATTCTAATCTTGGGCTCATATATGTTAATATCACAAAGTGAGTTAGCATATGGTAAACAAAGAGTATTGTGGAGTTATCTTTGAGTTCCTAACAAAGTTAGGATTAAAGTCTTTAAGGTGATTTCAGTGAGTTCATGGTTGGGTAAGAATTTGATGATCAGGTTTGGGAGTGAGAGGGATAATAGGAAAAGCACTTATCCTAAGTTCAGGAGTATTTGATTTAGGATTTTCAATTGATTTATATTATTGGGTGACTCTATGCCCTAGGTTAAGGCACTGATCCTTTCTCTGGAAGCAGTTCATCATCATCCACCATACATATAAATGATAACATCTTTAAATCAGTTTGTAAAGGGTATAATGCATAACATTTTGTGATTCCTTTCAAGAAGTGAATCAAAGGTACACCCGCCTGAGCATCTAGGCTCAAAGTGTAGGAGGATCTCTTTGATCCTTGTTAATTGGCCCTTTTCCTTGTAGACTTTGGAGTGGTGATAGAGTCAGTGACATTAAGTTGTCAATCATAGTGTAAACTTGCAAGTAGAAAGAAAAGATAACAACACATTCATCATTCTCAAGTGCAACCTTAACATTGTTTGGTTCAAACTCACAAACTAAGCATGTGTTTTTTCTTAACTTACTTCTTGTCAGCATGCCAGCTTGCTTATCTCCAATGATTTAGTTCTCAAGATTATGTCTTCTGATAAATCTTGCCAGCACTTGATCTCTTCTTTGTTCTTTATTTTGTTCAGGTTCATTTATTTGCTCAGCAGCTTCTTCCTAATCCTCGGTTTCCCTTTTCTGTTCCTCGGTGTTGTTTTCCTGATGCTCAATTGACTCAGCCTATGGCTTTGGTAGGTACTCTAGATCCTCAACATAAGCAAATCTACCATAGTCTTCTGGCTCCTTAGTAATTTCTTCATCATTTTTATCAGCAAATTCATCAACTCTAGCATTAGCACTTTCAATCATCTTATTAGTAACCTTATTCAAAGACTTGTAAGCTTTAATTTTAGTAGAATATCCAATAAATATTTACTCATCCCCTTTAGAGTCAAATTTTCCATTCCTATCATCTTTCAGAATAAAAAAATCGATACCAAAAATTATGAAGTAACTTACACTTGGTGTGTATCCAAACAATAATTCATAGGGTGTCTTGTTTATGTCTTTCTTTAGTTGAACTCGATTCAGTACATATACAACTATGCTAACTGCTTCTCTCCAATACATTTGTGCAACATTTTTCTCTGTCATCAGTGTTCTTTCACAATCAACAATAGATATGTTTCTCCTTTCAGCAATTCCATTCTGCTACGGTGTTCTAGGTGCAAAAACTTATCTTTTGATGCCATGCTCATTACAATAGTTAGTGAATTCATTAGAAATAAACTCACCACCTCTATCAGATCTCAAGCATTTTAGTTCTTTTCTGATTTCTTTTTCTACTTTAGCTTTGTACCATTGAAACATCTTAAATGCCTTAGATTTCTCTTTTAAAAATATAACAGTCATCAATCTAGTATAATCATCAACAAATAGAATAAATTATCTATCACCATAGTAGCTTTGAGTTCTCATGGGACCACATAGGTCAGTGTGAACTAACTCCAAGATTCTTTTTGTTGAATAGACTTTACTTTTAAAACTAGATTTTGTTATCTTACCTTTCTGACATTGATGACACATAACATGATCAGGTTTAGTTAGGCTAGGCAATCCTCTAAATTTTCTCTTTCTACTAATCTTAATCATGTTATCAAAATTTACATGACATAAAATTTTATGCCATAACCATGCATCTTCATTTTTCACCAATAAACAAGAAGTCTCAGCATTGTCCAGATAAAATAAGTTACCTTTTGATTGCCCTCTTGTTTCGACAAGCTTTCCACTTTCATCATAGATCTTTACCTTCTTGGTTTCAAATGAAACTCGGTGACCTGAGTTGTTAAGTTGTGCCACACTTAGAAAATTGTAATTTAGTCCTTTTACCCAATAATCATGATCACATTTGATTTTATCATTTATCAATAAAGATCCTTTTCCTTTAACCATGCAAGGTGTATCATTACCCATTTTTACTGATCCTCCATTATAATGCTCAAGATGATCAAACTTATCTTCATCACCAGTCATGTGATGTGTATAGCCACTATCAATGATCCAAGTATCATTTTTACTAACATTAGAAATGTGTGTTGTTTCTACATACCTTTCCTCTTCTTCAGAATCATTTGTCATTGCAACAAATACTACCTCAACATCATCATCGGTGTCGGTGTTGGTGTCCTCATCTTCAACTAAATAACATGTATTTTTTCCCTTATCTTTGTGATCTTGGTTATTTCTTCTTCCATAGCTTCCATCACCAGATCGGTCTTGGTCTTTATCTTCCTCTTTCCTATTGGGACATCTAGCAGCAATATGGCCAACATCTTTATAGTTAAAACAAGGTAAAGGTAACTTTCCCTTATATCTACCTTTACCTTTAGGCAGTCTCTAGGCCATAAGAGCTTCAAGTTCATCAAGCTCATCATCAATATTATTATCACTGTCATTCTTTATATTATGTCTACTACTAGATTTACTGATCTTCAGAGAAGACATAAAAGAATACTTAATAGATGGTACAACACTATTATCAAAATTGTTCAGCGCAAAACTTGTTAACTTACCAATAAGACTATCAAGTGTAAGAGTGCTACCAGGTGCAGACCTCATTTCATGTATAGAAAATTTTATGATTGCATATGTAGGCAACAAGGTTCTTAGAATTTTACTTACCATTGTATCTTCATCAATGACACCACCATATCCTCGAATAGCATTGACTACCTCTTTGATTTGGTTTGAATATTGTGTAATGTTTTCTCCTTCCTTCATTTTCATATCATCAAATCTACCTCTCAAGCTCTCAGCTCTAGCTCTCATCACATTTGCATCACCACATAGACTTGAGCAAGTTTATCCCACATTTCCTTTGAAATAGTGCAAGTCTTAACATCCTCAAATTCAACATCAGATAGAGCAACAACAATCTCTATCATAGTAATGTTGTGTTCATGTCTGTCTCTCAACTGATCAAGAGTTAAAGGTCCATTCATTGGTACTATGTAGCCATTTTCCAATAAGGTTATAGCAGAATCACAATTCTAGATATGTGAAGTTTCATCTAAATTTTCCATATAGTAAAGTTGTCCTTATTCAGCTTTGACACTTCCCTCTTATATATCTTGTAATCTTTCTGGTGAAGTCCTTAAAACTCTATTCCAAGAAACCAATGCTCTGATACCAATTGTTAGAATAAATGAGAGGGGGGTGAATCAGTTAGATCAGTCATCCTACAGTCCCAAATACAAAGATGTGACACTCAAAACAATTCCAATAAATTCTACAGCTCGGTAACATAAACTATTAAACTGTCTGTGCCTTTTACCGATTACTAATTAATTAACTTACTGTGATTACTAACCAAATCAAATATGCAGTATGCAAAGTATGATGATAAAACAATCATCAAAGAAATACATAACACAATGATTTAACATGGAAACCCTACTAAGCGAAAAACCACCTGGGACCGGTAACCCAAAACAATTTTCACTCTTCTCAAGTGAGCTCAGTGAAGATCCAACCCTATTAAAGGTTACAAACACATTGTTAGGTGTGACCTTGTTAGAGGATTTAAGACTAACAGTTAACTTTCAACCAACATTCACTATGGGGTCAATAAGATAACAATGTACATTCCTTGAATGACATAAGGGTATAACATAAGATGGTTAAGTCCACTCAGTTAGGAGATTTTTCTATATCAATGGTTAAACTGAAATAGTTATTGATCTGATTACAATACTGTAGACACCGAAAAATCCTTCAGAAAATAAATTATTTTTGTTTTCTGAAAATCCTTGATGACATCATCATTTATTAATTAATTATTTATTTAATTAATTAATTAATTTTTATGGCATTAAATCCCTCTCTCTTAATTAAAAATCTTTAATTAAGGAATCTAGCCTAAAAATGTCATTTGGACATTATCCCTAATTTATTAATTATTTAATTAATAAATTGACCAAAAAACTTCAAAAATAAATTAATTTATTTTTAATTTATTTTTTATCCCAAAGTTTGCAAAAATTCTAAAGAGCACTAAACTATTCTAGAAAGTCCTAAACCTTCCTCTAAATGGGTCAAATCCCTAATCTAGTCCCTTCAAACCCTAAGCCTAGATATTTAATATTTATTAAATTTACCTTTAATAAATATCTAAATCTCACCAAAAGCCACTTGCCCATCCCTTTCTCCTAATCCTAATCCTAATCCCCTTTCTAATCTTGTCACATTCCATTAGCAAAAGGTTTACCAAAACTTATGCTAACCTCCTCTTAGTCATCCTTTTTGGTCAACAAAGAGGGACACCTCTTTGGCCACCTCTTCAAATGCATTTAAGAGTTTCTTAAGCCTTCTTGGCCACCTCTTCAAATGCATTTAAGACCTTCTTATCCCTTCCTTGCCACCTCTTGGCCTTGGGCACATTTACCAAATTGTGCACATGCCCTCAAACTTTCAACTCAATCCTCCCTTGACACTTGTCAGGACACTTGTCCTTGACTCAACCCTAACCTTAGCCCTAACTCTGACTCATCCTTTTAACCCAAGACCTTTCCTTTTCCTATAAATAGCCTCACTTCTTTGAGCAAACCATCCTCTCTCATCTTTCAACTTTCAAACTCAATAGCAAAGTTATAATGCCATTTTCATTCTAGCATAAGCATAAACTCATCATTTTAGATCATTTCCAAGCTTAAATCACATCTAAATTAGCTTAATTGGATTAACATAGATTCATTTCTTGTTTAATCAATCTTAGTTCATCATTTAGCTTTGCATATTTGTGTGTTCTTGAGGCCTTTGAGGCAAAATAGGTTCCTCATACCTATTTTGTGTCATTTTGGATCTTCTTGATCCTCAAATCATCCTAATTTGCATGCTCCAAGTGCTTGAGTTTGCACACCCACATCCATCTATATCCAAGCATATCAAACGGTGCATGGGCGCATCCGTTTTAGGCTTAAACTGAGGTGGCTTTGATTTTAGTTTGTTTTCCATTAAATTTGATTTGATTATATGCTATGACGTTTGTTTGTCTTTGGCCTTCAAAATAGGTTTAGGTGCACACTCAAATCCTAGTCTACAAATACAACTTAATTTGTGGATGTTCAGATCTATTCTAAGCCCATACAAATCCTTTGATCAATATTTCAATTCACTTCCTCAACTTAATTTCACTCAGTAATATCTCTCTAACGCTCGGTACTATTCTACACTTCGGTTCTTCTTCAACCAATTTGATTAGGCATGCATGAAACTGTATTCATGCAAAATCTTTGTAGTCTTCTTTCTTCTAGCATAGTTTCAACAATGAAACTCATATCTCTTATATATAATAATAAACCATTTTCATATCAACCATTAGATTTTGCCGCTTATTCTTCTTCATTGATTTTGCCTCTTAAACTTTCCTCGGCAATTATGTCAATAACACATTTCAATTCCATCCTTTAGATCTCTAAATTTTTTTAGCCATGGATCTCATAACAAACTTTATCCTCAATCTTGAAATCATAACAATTTTGAGCTCATCATTTTCTGTCAGCTAAACTATGCATTTAATACTTTCATCCATACTCAGTTAACAAAGAAATGCACCAATGAATACAAGCTTAGTTAATATTGTCACTTGGTATAAACTACATTGGCTCAGTGTATACTGATGTGCTTCATTTACCGACCACATTGCCTTGTATAATTTTGCTTCCTTCTTCATAAAAGATTAATGCAACATAATCAAGTCAACAATATGGGATCATAGACTCATCAATAAGTTACCCAAAGTATTCCTTATCCTCATCTGTCATATCCATCTTTCTCCATGTAGACATCTCAGTTCTTCATCTTTTCTCTCTTTTTATAGATGTTTAGATGTTTTCAACTAATATGATAAGTACTTTCAAAACTAGTTGACACCAATGACAACATAATGATTGATTTAATTATCTTACATATCATTTCAGTAACTCGGTGATCTCTAATCACTAATCTTCAAGTCATTCAGGTATTCAATCAATTGTAGTTCATCAATCTCTCCCTTTGGCATTGATGGCAACACAAGAAAAATGAAAATATGTCACACACATACCAAACATGTATTCTACAACTATGTAAGTAAATACTGTAACTCGGTAAGCTCTTCCTAGCTTGATTTTTCATATGTTCAATCATTATGTTACATAACAGCATTACCGGTGCAAAATCTCCTCTACTGCTTTGATCTTTTCAGCTCTCAAATTTCTTCTGTTCTCAACAACAAATATTCAAATCTCTCCCTAACTTTCTTAGATTATCTCTCCCTTAGATAGATATTCCATTGATTTCTCTGTGTATCTCTCCTACTATTTATCTCTCCCTTTGACAACAATGCCAAAGAAAAACATAAAACATACAGCTCTGTAGTAGCCAAGTAACTCTTTGTTGTTTGGTGAAGACAATGTATCTTTGTATACTGATCTGCAAATTCTCTGTTCTAGCTCCTCAAATCTTTCACAACATTAGACATAATCCAAAGTGTGAACTATGTTGCATAAACATGAATGATCTTCTGATAAGAATAGGCTGATGTAACCTCTAGATCACATTAGTGACTGGTAGACAGGGGACAGACCCCAAGTCTAGTCCTCAAGTATTCAAAAGTGTCCTTCGGTAGAGGCTTGGTAAAAATATCAGCAAGTTGCTCCTTTCATGTAACATATTCCAGTTTTACTTGCTTCTCATGTACTTGTTCTCTTAAGTAGTGATACTTAATTGATATATGCTTTTTCTTTGAATGCATTACAAGATTCTTAGAAATATTTATTGCACTAGTGTTTTCACAATATATAATCACCGGCTCAGTGATTACCTCATTCATCTCTTCCAATAGTTGTTTAATATAAGCAATGTTTGAATAGTTTGTAGCAGTAGAAACATATTCTACTTCAGTAGTAGACTGAGAAATACAAGGTTGTTTCTTACTTGTCCAAGTTACCAGTCTTTCACGAAAGAAAAATGCTCCTCTGGTTGTGCTCTTTCTGTCATCTATATTTTCAGCCCAATCTACATCGGTGTAAACTCTTAGTTTAAATTTGCCTTTCTTAGGATACCATAAACCATAATCCTCTTATTTCTTTAGGTGTCTCAAAATTATTTTCACTACAACCATATGTGAATCCTTTGGATTGGCAAAAAATCTAGCCACAATCCCCATTGCATGTGCAATATCATGCCTATTGTGTACTACATACATCAGTTTAGCAATCATAAATCGGTACAATGATTGATTTCCCACTTTAGATTCATCATCTTTTGTCAATTTGTAGGCTGTAACCATCGGTCTTCCTATTGGTTTAGCATCTTCTATGCCAAATGTTCTAAATACTTCCTTAATGTACTTTGATTGTGTGATGAAAATTCCATCATTTTTTTGAATAATCTGCAAGCCTAGAAAGAATTTAATCTCTCCAAACATTGACATTTAAAATTACTTTCTCATCTCATCAGAAAATGATTTAAAAATATGATCTTGTCCTCCAAAGATTATATCATCCACAAATATTTCAGCAATCAAAATAGTATCATCAAATCCTCCTTTCATGTACAAATTGTTGTTGTCACTAGTTCTTTAAAAACCAATACTTAAAAGATAAGTATGTAACATTTCATACCATGCTCTCAGTGCTTGCTTTAATCCATATAAATCTTTGTGCAGTCTACATACCACATCTTTTTGATTCAGATCAACAAATCATTCCAGTTGTTCTATGTAGACTTCCTCGTCTAGTATTCCATTTAGAAAAGTTGACTTGACATCCATTTGATAGACTTTAAATTTCTTATGTGTAGCATATGCAAGTAACATTCGGACTCCTAGTCTAGCAACAAGTGCAAAAGTTTCACCATAATCAATACCTTCTGCTTGTACATATCCCTTGCAAACAAGTCTACCTTTGTTCCTTGTAACCTCTCAATTTCCATTCTACTTATTTCTAAAAATTGATTTAGTACCAATACCATTTTTATCTTTCGGCCTAGGTACTAAAGCCCATGTTTTATTTTTCTCAATTTTTTCAATCTCTTCATTCATAGCATTGATCCATTCATCATTCTCAAGTACAACCTTAACATTCTTTGGTTCAAACTCACAAACTAAGCATGTTTTTTGTCTTAACTTACTTCTTCTCAACATGCCAACTTGCTTATCTCCAATGATGTGGTTCTCAGGATGATGTTTTCTGACAAATGTTCCTAGCACTTAATCTCTTCTTTGTTCTTTATTTTGTTCAGGTTCATTTCTTTTCTCAGTAGCTTCTTCCTGATCCTCGGTGTTATTTTCCTGATGCTCAGTCGACTCAGCCTGTGGCTTCGGTAGGTACTCTAGATCCTCGACATAAGCAAATCTACCATAGTCTTCTAGCTCCTTAGTGATTTCTGCATCATTTTTATCAACAAATTCATCAACTCTAGCATTAGCACTTTCAATCATCTTATTAGTAACCTTATTCAGACACTTGTAAGCTTTAATTTTAGTAGAATATCCAAGAAATATTCCCTCATCCCCTTTAGAGTCAAATTTCCCATTCCTATCATCTTTCAGAATAAAACATTTGCTACCAAAAATTCTAAAGTAACTTACACTTGGTGTGTATCCAAACCATAACTCATAGGGTGTCTTGTTTGTGTCTTTCTTTAGTTGAACTCGGTTCAGTACATATACAGTTGTGCTAACTACTTCTCTCCAATACATTTGTGCAACATTTTTCTCTATCATCAATGTTATTTCACACTCAACAACAGATTTGTTTCTCCTTTCAGCAATTTCATTTTGCTGTGGTGTTCTAGCTGCAGAAACCTATCTTTTTATGACATGCTCATTACAATAGTTAGTGAATTCATTAGAAATAAATTCACCACCTCTATCAAACCTCAAGCATTTCAGTTCTTTTCCGGTTTCTTTTTCTACTTTAGCTTTGTACCATTGAAACATCTTAAATGCCTTAGATTTCTCTTTTAAAAACATAACAGTCATCAATCTAGTATAATCATCAACAAATAGAATAAATTATCTATCACCATAGTAGCTTTGAGTTCTCTTGAGACCACATAGGTCAGTGTGAACTAACTCCAAGAAACTTTTTGTTGAATAGTCTTTACTTTTAAACCTAGATTTTTCATCTTCCCTTTCTGACATTGATGACACATAACATGATCATGTTTAGTTAGGCTAGGAAGTCCTCTAACTTTTTTCTTTCTACTGACCTTAATCATGTTATCAAAAATTACATGACATAACATTTTATGCCATAACCATGCATCTTCATTTTTCACCAGTAAGCAAGAAGTCTCAGCATTGTCAAGATAAAATAAGTTACCTTTTGATTGTCCTCCTATTCTAACAAGCTTTCCACTTTCATCATAGATCTTTACCTTCTTGATTTCAAATGCCACTCGGTGACCTAAGTTGTTAAGTTGTGCCACACTTAGAAAATTGTAATTTAGTCGTTTTACCCATTAAGCATTATCAAATCTGATTTTATCATTTATCAATAAAGATCCTTTTCCTTTAACCATGCAAGGTGTAGCATTACCCATTTTTACTAATCCTCCATTATAATGCTCAAGATGATAAAACTTATCTTTATCACCAGTCATGTGATGTGTACAGCCACTATTAATGATCCAAGTATCAATTTTACTAACTTTAGACATGAGTGTTGTTTCTACATACCTTTCCTCTTCTTCAGAATCATCTTTCATTGCAACAAATACTACATCAACATCATCATCGGTGTCGGTGTCGGTGTCATTGTCCTCATCTTCAACTAAATAACATGCCTTTTTTCTCCTATCTTTGTGATCTCGGTTGTTTATGTTGTAGTGTCAGTAACCTCTATTGTTTCTTCTTCCATAGCTTCCATCACCAGATTGGTCTTGGTATTTATCTTCCTCTTTCCTGTTGGGACCTCTAGCAACAATATGGCCAACTTCTTTATAGTTAAAACAAGCTAAAGGTTACTTTCCCTTATATCTACCTTTACCTTTAGGCAGTCTTTGGGCCATAAGAGTTTCAATTTCATCAAGCTCATCATCAGTATTACTATCACTGTCATTCTTTATATTATGTCTACTACGAGATTTACCGATCTTCAGAGAAGACATAAAGCAGACTCAACAGATGGTACAACACTATTATCAAAATTGTTCAGCTCACAAGTTGTTAACTTACTAATCAGACTATCAAGTGTAAGAGTGTTGCCAAGTGTAGAGCTCATTTCATGTATAGCAGATATTCTGATTGCATATGCAGGAAACAAGGTTCTTAGAATTTTACTTTCCATTGTATCTTCATCAATGACACCACCAGATCCTCGAATAGCATTGACTACCTCTTTGATTCAGTTTGAATATTGTGTAATGTTTTCTCCTTCATTTTCATATCATCAAATCTACCTCTCAAGCTTTCAGCTCTGGCTCTCTTCACATTCGCATCACCACCATGGACTTGAGCAAGTTTATCCCACATTTCCTTTGTAGTAGTGCAAGTCTTGACATCCTTAAATTCAACATCAGATAAAGCAGAAGCAATCTCTATCATAGTAATGTTGTGTTCATGTTAGTCTCTCAACTGATCAAGAGTTAAAGGTCCAATTGGCAGTACTATGTAGCCATTTTCTAGTAAGGTTATAGCAGAGTCACCAATTCCATATATGTGAAGTTTCATCTGACTTTTCCATATAGTAAAGTTGTCCTTATTCAACTTTAGCACTTCCCTCTTATACATCTTGTAATCTTTCCAGTGAAGTCCTTAAAACTCTATTCCAAGCAACCAATATTCTGATACCAATTGTTAGAATAAGTGAAAGGGGGGTAAATTAGTTAGATCAGTTATCCTACAGTCCCAAATACAAAGATGTAACACTCAAAACAATTCCAATAAATTCTATAGCTCGGTAACATAAACTATTAAACTATCCGTGCCTTTTACCGATTACCAATTAATTAACTTACTATGATTACCAACCAAATCAAATATGCAGTATACAAAGTATGACGATAAAACAATCATCATAGAAATACATAACACAATGATTTAACATAGAAACCTTGCTAAGGGAAAAACCACCTGGGACCGGTAACCCAAAATAATTTTCACTCTTCTAAAGTGAGCTCGGTGAAGAGCCAACCCTATTAAAGGTTACAAACACATTGTTAGGTGTGACCTTGTTAGAGGATTTAAGACTAACAGTTAACTTTTGACCAGCATTCGCTATGGGGTCAATAAGATAACAATATACATTCCTTGAATGACATAGGGGCATAACATAAGATGGTTAAGTCCACTCAGTTAGGATATTTTTCTATATGAATGGGTAAACTGAAATAGTTGTTGATCTGATTACAATACAAATTAATTTGTGGATGTTTAGATCTATTCTAAGCCCATACAAATCCTCTGATCAATATTTCAATTCACTTCCTCAACTTACTTTCACTCTGTAATATCTCTCTAATGCTCGGTACTATTCTGTAGTTCGGTTCTTCTTCAACTAGTTTGATCAGGCATGCATAAAACTATATTCACGTAAAATCTCTGCAATCTTCTTTCTTCTAACATAGTTTCAACAATGAAACTCATATCTCTTATATATAATAATAAACCATTTTCATATCAACCATTAGATTTTGCTACTTATTCTTCTTCATTGATTTTGCCTCTTAAACTTTCCTCGACAGTTATGTCAATAACATGTTTCAATTCCATTCCTTAGATCTCTAAATTTTGTCATCTATGGAGCTCATAACAAACTTTATCCTGAATCTCAAAATCATAACAATTTCCAGCTCATCATTTTTTGTTGGCTAAACTATGCATTTAATACTTTCATCCATACTCGGTTAACAAAGAAATGTGTCGGCGAATACAAGCTCGGTTAATACTATTGCTTGGTATACACTACACTAGCTCAATGTATACTGATGTGCTTCATTTACCAATAGCATTGCCTTGTGCAATTTTGCTTCCTTCTTTTTAAAAGATTAATGCAACATAATCAAGTCAACAATATGAGATCATAAACTCATCAATAAGTTACCCAAAGTATTCCTTATCCTCATCTGTCATATCCATCTTTCTCCATGTAGATATCTCAGTTCTTCATCTTTTCTCTATCTTTACAGATGTTTAGATGTTTTTAACTAACATGATAAGTACTATCAAAACTAGTTGACATCAATGACAACATAATGACTGATTTGGTTATCTTACATATCATTTTAGTAACTCGATGATCTATAATCACAAATCTTCAAGTCATTCAGGTATTGAATTAGGTGTAGTTCATCATTGTCTCTTCTTCAGTTATTTTCAATGGTGGATCCTCTAATTTCTTTAGACCTTCTAGAGGCCTTAGATAGGGATTTTTGATATCACCTGTTCTCTTTACCATTCTTATTGAATATCTAGGGAGATATATTAGTAAATTAGTGGGGGAAGGTATCATAGCTAGCCTTCAACCTTCCTCAACTAGAATTTTTTTCCCATGAACAATTTATGGATGATACCATTTCTATGGGAGCATCTATGACAAAGAAAGCCCATAATTTGAAAAATGTGATATCTACTTATTCTAATGCTTCAGGTCAACTCATAAACTGGAACAAGAGCTCCATTTTCTTCATCAACACCCCTGATAAGAAACAAAGAAGGATTGTTGATATTTTGGGTTGTGGTATAGCCTTTCTTCCTTCTACTTACCTTGGCATGTCGTTGAGTTCAAAACCTCCCAAAGCATTTTGGACCTCCATTGTTGAAAGATTCAATAGAAAGCTCATTGGTTGGAAGGGTGTCCTCTTAAGTCAAGCGGGGAAAATTCAACTTCTGAAGTCCACCCTATAGAATCTTCTTGTTTATGCCCTGAGTCTATTTAAGATCCCTCAGAAATATGTTGAAATGATTGAAAGGATTCAAAAAAGGTTTTTGTGGTTGGGTGTGGAATAAAAGAAAAGAATGAATATAGTGGCTTGGGAGAAAGTGTGTAAGCCTAAAATATGTGGAGAGATAGGATTGAGAAGTATCAAACACTTCAACAAAGCTTTGCTAGCCAAAAAAATCTAGAGAATTCTAGGGAAAGAAAGAAATAGAATTTCATCCTGATTAATAAATATCTATTCCATAATCCTACCTTGGAAGATTTAATTTGGACTAGAGAGATCATTCAAGGTTCTTTTATTTGGAATAGTATATGTTACGCTAAGGATCTAGTGACTAAATGTGTTAGGTGGAGTTTGGGGAATCAGAGGAGAATCAAATTCTAGGGGGACTGCTAGCTACAGGAAGTGCCTCTTTCCAATAATCAAGACTAGAGTTAGGCTATCAATAGATGTAAAGAAACTATAGGTGAGAATGTTTTTTATTATTGGAGAGGGGGTAATTGGGTCAACCTATGGGAGATTGATAGAATTCTTTAGCCTATTAACAATCTTCTGCAAACTTGGTTTGTTAAGGAAGGAAATCATGATCATCTTATTTGGGCTTCTAAAATGGATGGTTTATTTTTTGTTTCTTCTGCTTGTGATCTCTTGCATTCTTGTGATGACAGACCTCTTTTTTTGAAGGTGTGGTATAAATTCCTTATTCCTAAGATTAACCTATTATTTTGGTTGTTGTGTTAGAACAAACCCTTGACCATTGATAATCTTTGTAAAAGAGGCTTCTACTTTACTAACAGATGTTTACTTTGTATGGAAGAGTTTGAATCTTGTAATCATGTTATGTTGCATTGTTCCTTTACCTGTAAGGTTTGGGAAATTGTCTTTAGAAAATGGGACATGTGCTGGTTGTTTCCTCTCTTATGGCAGGACTTTTTAATCCAATGGAGATGTCCCTTCTCAAATAGATTGGCTAAAGAATTCTGGAACCTGCTCCTCCCTCATTTTAGTTGGCTGATATGGAAGGAGAGGAATAAAAAATTATTTTGAGAGAATTTTCCCAAGCCTAAGGTGGTTGGTAATCACATATGCAGGGGTATGGAGGAGAAATTTATTTCTATTTTCCATAATAATCCCTATTTTATCTCCCAGGAGAATCTTGTGAAGGTTAGAAATTGGCAGCTTGAAATCATATCTAATAAAGTCTATAACCCCAGAGAAGGGGGCCAGTGGTTCTATCCTCCTCAAGGCTAGCACAAAGCTAATTTTTATGTAGCTACCAAAGGCAACTCAGGTATGGCGGGTGGTGGTAGTATTATCAAAGACTAGGCTGGTAACAGTATTGGGGTGGTGGCTTCTTCTTATAGGTCTCAATCCAACCATAGGGCTAAAGCTATGGCTACTCTTAACACCGTTATGCTGGCAGAAGAGTTGGGATGTAAGAAAATCTGGCTAGAAGGAGACTCCTTGAATATTATCAATTGCATAAAGGGTCTTAATAAACCCTCGTGGACTATAGAAAAAATTATTGATAAAATCAATATTATTTCTCAAAAGTTTGAAGAATTCTATGTAACCCATGATTATTGTGAAACTAATATGGTTACGGATGGGTTAGGTAATATTGGGGTTAAGGGTGATGTCATTCGCAAGTGGTATGGAGTGACAAACCTTAATGATGACATTAAAAGGCTCATTGATTATGATAAGATCAATCAAAAAGAAGGATCCATTCAAAATAATAATGGCTTTAATTGATATGAGATAAATTAAAAGTACAAGAGGCATGTTAGAATTTAATATTTCCTTGGTAAAATATGTATTTAAAAGATAAACCAAGGTATCCTATTGTATTTGTCCTCTAGTTCAAGTGGGAGGACATGTCATATTTGTAATTCTTTTATTAAGGAAAATAGGTATTCCTCCTTATGAGGAATCCTACACTTGTCTCACACACTAGTGACATGTGGCATACAGAGAAATGGGAGTTACAATGTAACTCCTTTCTCACATCTCTATTAAATGAGATGGCTCTCCTTCTCTCTTTACATGAGATAATTCTTCTTCTTGAACACTATTGTATGAGCTAAGCTCTCACTCTCTCTCTCTCTCTCTCTCTCTCTCTCTCTCTCTCTCATTCTTAGGCATTTTTTCCACATTCATTATATCACGGGGGTTTTTTTATGCTTTTCCCCCTTCAAAATATTGTCTCCTTTGTTGCTTTTCTCTTTGGTGAATGCTCCCAGTTTTGTGTTAATTCATGGTAAATCTTCTTACTCCTTTCTCATTGCATTAATCAATTTCCTGTCTCTCTTTATTTTGTTATTATTTTAACATGTTATCAGAGCAGGTTGGTTTAATCATGTTTTGAGTGTGTAGGTAAAGAAGCTACCATATCTTGGTGCACTCCAAATTCAGAGACGTTGTTTAGAAGAGAATTGAATCTCATTTTCTTAATTTTGGCTACTTGTCTGCAATACTTATTTCAACATTTTTGCAGTATATTTGTTGTATTATTTGGTGGCAGAGTCACTTTGGAGTGTACATACATTATTGCGTATTATTCATTGTTTGTTTAAACTGTATTGCATATACATTATCTCTTACTTGTTTATTCATTCATAGTTTATAGTTAATGTTTCACTTATTTGTTTTTTTTTCATTTAATTGTATTGTCTCCTTTTGGTTGTCTTACCCCAAACAGCAAGTTAATAATAGTTGAAATTCTTATCAAACTGCTCGATTTTTTTTTGTAATAGTTGGCTTTTTGTTTTGACAGGAAAGAGTTTAAATAGCTATTGTAAAGCATTCTAAAAAAGGGAATATCAACGTATATGTTTTTCAGATCTACATTAATTAAATAGAATCTTTCTTTGCTATAGCATAACTCCAATCAACCATTTCTTTCCATGCGCAGGGTAACTGTTGTCTTGACTGGATTTGTCATCATTATCTTTAACATTTGTTTTGTAGGGCTCTTCACCATCTCTCTCTTTATAATCTCATTATTATCGGTTCTTTCATTTTTTTTCCTTTGCATGTGTTGTCAACATCCTTTGCATGCATGCATTTTTTATTCCATGCATGCTTCTTTTTTTTCCAAAAAATCATTTCCCTTGCATGCGTTTGTTTCCAAAAAAAATTTATAGTTCCTTGTATTCAGGAGCGCCTCTTTGTGACTCCTCTCTTAGCATCCTTACTTTGGAATTAAGATCATTGCACTGGGCCTCGAGGCGGTTAAGATTGTGAGTTTTTTGATGAACCTGAAGCTGCAGGTCATGAATAAAACTCCTGGTTGTAATTCTATTGTTACTTGTTTATTATTTCATCATTAATAATTAGCTTTATTATTTCCATTTTAATAGCTTTATTCCCATTTTCCCCCATTTTCTTCCTGCTGCATTTTTATGCCTGTAAATCACAGCTCTATTGATTTGCATCTTCAATCTATATTTTAGATTTGGCAACTAATCCTCCTTGAGCATGCTCTCCGGATTCTGGATTAATGATTGGCTTACATTTCTTGCATTGGCACTTCCATTTTCCTTGTTTACACTGGTTGTGTAATAATGAAGATAGTTAATGTGATCTCAGTAGCAAGAGTGCATGAATTTGTTAATGTGTTATGGATTCAATTGTTAATGGTCGCATTTCCTCTCCTTCCATATCATAGATTTGATTTGCTCCTGTCGGAGTATTAAAAAGTGTCATTCTTATAGCGCTTTCAGTGTGGTGTCTACACAGAAGCATATTTTACCTCCAGGTTTATATTTTTCATATCACGAAAGCTTATATCTCTAAATATAATGGGGAGAGTATAATTCTACAATTCCTGATATTTCATTTTCGGTTTTATTGGTTTAATTTTTTTGGGTGTAATTCCCAATGCTAGTTATTTTAAATTGTAAATTGTTGTTATTTTTTATAAAATCTCTAGGCTCCCATTCTTCTTTGCATTTCACTTGAATATTAATGTTTCATTGCAGGTTTGAATCTTTTTATTATTAACATTTTTAGTATAACAGTTTCCTAACATTTCTTTGCAGGTTTGAAACTTATTTAGTATTTATGTTTTTCTTATTGCATGCAATAGATTTAGTTCTTTTTCTTGCATGCAATAGTTTTTCTAGTGATTGTATGCAATTCTCTGTAGAGTGTTTTTAGAGATTGTAAATAGACTTTATTAGATTTAGTTCTTTTCCTCATTATATTAATCGTTCAATAGATTGATTAACGTTTGTTTTGCAGGATTGTGTTGCTTTTCATTGTTTACAGGTTTATTTAGTGTATTTATCTCTTTGTCTCCTCTTTGCATGCTTAAGTGTATAACTTTCTCTTTGCATGCAAGAGATTCTTGTCATTATCTATTAATCAATAACAACTTAACCGAGATCTATTAACTTTTAAGTGTTCTTGGTTTCTATTTCACCTATGGTAGTTGTTTTTTTCCTTGCATGCCTCCTTGGCATAAGCTTTCATAGCTTTATGTTATTGCATGCGAGTGTATATAGTTTATTTTGCATGTGTTTGATCTGCATGCCTAGTTTTTCAGCTTTTCTCACAATGCTCTTTCTTTAAAAGTTTTTGTTATGAGTTTTATTAAGGGTTTTCATTTATTTATCTCAATTTTAGGTATTCTTTTCATTAAATATTTGTATTTAACCATGTCCACCCTGATGCCAGAAATAAAGTTAACTAGTATAAATTATCATGCATGGAAAATGCACATGACCTTCATCTTTAGATTCAGACATATTTTAGATATTGCAACTAATGCAAGTTCAAAACCAGCAGCCTCTGCTCCTCAAGCTGACCAAATTGCTTGGCAAACTAAAAATGAGGAAGCACTTGGTTTAATTGGGATCTCCTTAAGTCCCAAATTGTATGTCTTAATTTCTACTTGTACAAAAGCCCATCAAGCTTGGGACATCCTAAAAAATACTTATGATAGTGCAGACGAGACTCAAAAAATCCAGCTTCAAGACCAACTTGAAGACCTCATGTATACCGACTTCAACTCTGTTGATGATTTCTTGCTCAAGTTTGATTTAATTAAAGTTTTACTAACTGGTTTACAAGTTCCTCTCTCAGATTTAAGGATAATCCACATAATTATTCGTAAATATTTGCCTAGACAGTTCCAACAGTTTATTACAAATATTTACTCTCAGTTAGCTATTCCTTCTTTAGCATCTCAATTAACTTATGTCATCTTTCAAAATATGTTGTGTCAAGAGGAAGCAAAATTGATTCAATTTTTCATACTTAAAACTCACGAACATGCATATGTCTCTAAAAGTCACAATAACAATAGATCTTTTAACACTAATCAAAATAACAAAAATTATCAAAGATCTAACAATACTAATAATTCAAATAATAACTCAGGCCAACAATTTAATGATCATTACAATTCTAGGCCTTCCAATAACTATCATAATAGTAATCATTCAAATAGGCCACATTGCACCTATTGTGGTAAAGATGGTCACTTAATACATAACTGTTTTAAGAAACAAAAGGATGATCAACCTAATTCTCAAAACTACTCAAATGAAAAATCTAATGGAAATCAATCTCATTCTGCTTTTACTGTCTATTTTAATGCTTCTAAACCACTTGAATGGATTATTGATAGTGGTGCATCTCAACATGTTACATCTCATAAGGAAGTCTTTGATTCTTTGCGACCTGATTCTATGAATATTCCTATTTCTTTAGTTGATAATTATTGTTGTCAAGTTGAAGGAACTGGTAATGTTTCTTTTCCAAATGGTAAATTACATGATGTGTTTTATGTTCCTGATTTGAAAGCTAACCTTATTTCTATTCCGCAATTATGTCAAGATTATAAGGTTGAGTTTCATAAAAATATTTTCCATATCATTGATCCCAATACTGATCAGATAGTTGCTAATGCTAAATTGGATGATGATAATCTCTTTAAATTTTATCAATTTGCCTCTCCTAGATATTCATTACTCACTACTGTTGATTTTCACATTTGGCATGAGAGGCTAGGACATTTAAATTCTAATTATATCTCATTAATGCAAAAAGAAAATATGGTAGATGGGCTACCTAAGTTTACTGCTTCTAAGTTTGATTGCAATGGATGTATGAGCGGTAAAATGCATAGAGAAGCTTTTCCCCGTAAATCATCTTGGAGAGCTAATAATAAGTTAGTTCTCATTCATAGTGATCTTTTAGGTCCTATGGAAAATACTTCTATTTCAGGCTCTAAATATGTTTTAACCTTTGTTGATTATTATTCTCGTAGAACTTGGATTTATTTCTTACATAGTAAAGATCAAGTCCTTGATATTTTTGTTGAATTTCATGTTTTTGTAGAAAGACAAAGTGGTTGTAAAATTCAGATTCTTAGGACTGATAATGGTACTGAATATGTTAATCATGCTTTCCATTCTTACTTAAGATCTTTTGGTATCAAACATGAGCTTACCGTTCCTTATACACCAGAATAAAATGGTGTGGCAGAACAGAAGCATAGAACAATAGTAGAAATGGCTAGATTTTTTTTACATGCTAGAAATATGGATTATAAATTTTGGGTTGAAGCCATGGCATGTGCCACCTATATTCTTAATAGAACTCCTACTAAGGCCCTACCAAATAAAACTCTTGAAGAAGTTTGGTCAGGAAGAAAACCCAATTTGTCTCATTTATGAATTTTTGGCTCCATTGCTTATGTTCACACACCTAAACAGAAAAGGAAAAATTTAGATCCTAAATCCTCACCTCATATATTTGTTGGCTATTCTAAGAATACTAAAGGTTATAGATTTTATGATCCTCTTACTAATAAATTTCAAATAGCTCGAGATGTTTGCATTGCTGAAAATGGTGTCCATGACTGTTCTCAAATTTCAGATTTTGATTTTAGTCATAGCAACATAGTTCTTATGGAGGACCAACCTCTGTCTCTCAACCCTATTCCTCACATTTTTGCTCCTAATGTTTATGTTCCTAACACCAAGGATAATACTAATACTCTTCAAAAGGATAATGATGAACATAAAGATAGTAATGATACTCCTTCTAATGCTTATGTTCCTTCTAATAGTAGTAGTGATGATGATGATGATGGTAATAATCTGTTTACTCCTCCTAGTAATATTTATGTTAATTCTAGGAGAAATCCAAAAATGGTTTAAAGATTTACTTAATGAAGGTGATGATTACATTGCTAGAATGGGTGGACTTAAACCTAGAAGGATAAACTACTGCAATTATGCCCTTATGACTTCTAATGTCTAATTCTAATGATCCTCAAACTTTTGCTCAAGCTAAAAATCAACCTCACTGGAAAATTGCTATGCAAGAGGAATATGATAGTTTAATTTCTAATAATACTTGGGATTTAGTTACTTTACCTCATGGCAAAAATCTAGTTTCATGTAAATGGTTATACAAAACTAAGTTGGATGCAAATAATGATATTAGTAAGTTTAAAGCTAGACTAGTAG
Source organism: Chamaecyparis obtusa (assembly GCA_027943335.1). Lineage (NCBI taxonomy): Eukaryota > Viridiplantae > Streptophyta > Pinopsida > Cupressales > Cupressaceae > Chamaecyparis > Chamaecyparis obtusa. The sequence continues at coordinate 161,710 of BSBK01009711.1, forward strand.
CAAGAGATTTTTCTCAAGTTGAAGGAATAGACTATAATGAAACCTTTTCTCTTGTTGCAAAAATGCCTACCATTAAAGTTGTTCTTACTTTAGCTGCAAAATTGAATTGGCCTATTCACCAAATGGATGTTAAAAGTGCCTTTTTAAATGGTGATTTGCATGAAGAAATCTATATGTCTCAACCTCCCGATTTTATTAAAGAAGTTCATGAACATCTAGTATGCAAACTAAATAAATCTATCTATGGTTTAAAACAATCTCCTAGAGAGTAGTATTCCAAAATTAATGCTTTCTTTATTTCTCAAGGTTTTGAAAGAAGTAAAAATGATCCTAACTTGTGTATCAAGCATAGTGAAGATGACATTATTATTATCATTCTATATGTTGATGATTTGATTCTTACTTCTAGTTCTAACCATTTAATTTCTGATATTAAGTTCCAACTCAACCAAAAATTTCAAATGACAGATTTAGGATTTTTACATTATTTCTTAGGAATGCAAATTTGGCAAACCCCTAAGGGTATTTTTATCTCTTAAAGTAAATATGCTAAAGATCTTCTAGATAGATTTCATATGAATGATGCTAATCCTGTTTCAATCCCATGTGATTTAGGAACTAAGTTAATGATAGATATGCAATCTCCATTCATAGATGCTACTCATTATAGAGAACTTGTAGGTAGTTTAATTTATCTAACCCTCACTAGACCTGATTTATCCTTTAGTGTTGGTTTAGTTTCAAGATTCATGTCCAAACCTCAACAAACTCACTTCAAAATTGCTAAAATAATATTACATTACATTAAAGGTACTATTACCTTAGGATTATTCTATGATGAAAATTCTGATTTTTCTTTAAAAGGTTTTACTGATTCAGATTTAGGTGGAGACCCCAATGATGGGAAATCTACTTTTGGGTATTGTTTTTCTCTTGGTTCAAGTTCTATATCTTGGAAAAGTAAAAAAGAACAATTTGTGTCTCCATGTTCTACCGAAGCTGAATATAAAAGTTGTACTCATGCCTCTAAAGAAGCTCTATGGCTTAGAAGAATACTTGAAGATTTGGGTCTACCTCAACAAGAACCTACACCATTGTATTGTGATAATCAAAGTGCAATAGCGTTGGCAAATAATCCAGTTTACCATGAAAAGTCAAAGCACATTTATCTCCACCACCACTTCATTAGAGAGCACTTTGTAGAAAAGAAAGTTTCCCTCATCCATTGCAAAGGTGAAGATCAAGTTGCAGATATTTTGACAAAACCTCTTTCTAGAGAAAAATGTGAATTTCATTGTAACAATTTGGGTTTGATATCCCTTGATGTAATTACCCCAAGTAAAGATTAAAGGGGGGTGTTAGAATTTAATCTTTCCTTGGTAAACTATGTATTTAAATGATAAACCAAGGTATCCTATTGTATTTTTCCTCTAGTTGAAGTGGGAGGACATGTCATATTTGTAATTCCTTTATTAAGGAAAATAGATATTCCTCCTTATGAGGAATCCTACACTTGTCTCACACACTAGTGAAATGTGGCATACATAGAAATGGGAGTTACAATGTAACTCCTTTCTCACATCTCTATTAAAAGAGATGGCTCTCCTTCTCTCTTCACATGAGATAATTCTTCTTCTTGAACACTATTGTATGAGCTAAGCTCTCTCTCTCTCTCTCTCTCTCTCTCTCTCTCTCACATTCTTAGGCATTTTTGCCACATTCATTATATCACGAGGGTTTTTTTATGCTTTTCCCCCTTCAAAATATTATCTCCTTTGTTGCTTTGCTCTTTGGTGAATGCTCCTAGTTTTGTGTTAATTCATGGTAAATCTTCTTACTCCTTGCTCATTTCATTAAACAATTTCCTATCTCTCTTTATTTTTGTTATTATTTTAACAAGGTATGAAGTGGCAGTCGAAGTTTATTCTCATTATTACCTATATTATTATGCATGCTTTTTGGTTGTCTAAAATAGACTGGGTTTAGAATTTGAGTCACATTGTGTTCTGGGTGTTGAGCTTAAACTGTTTTGAGATCTTGCTTAACTTTAATCATTGTAACCTACAAAATAATTGTGAGACAGAAGAAATGGGGGGGGAGTTAAAAAGGGAAGAATCCTCTGAATGCAAATGGCAAACGGAGAATTTTTTTTAGAAAAAGCTTAAGAAGGGGGGTGGTGGATTATCTTCAGAGATTACACGACCATAACAAGGACATCACCATGGATTTTGTAGAGGACTGGGATAATGGGGTTGTTAACTTCACTGGTAAGTCCTTTATTCTCACCCTGGATTTGATTGTTGAGATACAGGGCTCTCTTTGGATGGTATGAATTATTTTAAGGATAAGAGAATTGGTAACAAAGATTTTAGGGAATTTCTTAGGAATGATGAAGAGAGAGCTATGTTGATTAAAAAAAAAGAGGACTTTGTTAAAATTGAAAATATCAAGCTTCTTTGGGCTAAATTTCTTAGGTTTATCATGGAGTATTTACTCTTGATGGGAGATTTATGAGGGTTTATAATTATCACTTTATCCTTGTAAATCATTTCTATCATAACACTGGGGTTTCATTCCCGTTCTTGTTACTAAGCTCTTTGAATCAGAGCATTACGGATAACAGGAAAAAACCCAAATCCCCTATTATCCATGAAGGCCTGATCGAGCTAATTTTTTAATATACAAGAGATAAAATACCAGATTCTATTCCCAAACAAATTGATAATAGAAGAAAGAATAGAAAAATGGTTGGGTCTGATGTGGGGCCATCTACCAAGAAGAAAAATAAAAAGGAAAAATCGGACCAAAAGGAGACTCCCTTATCTATTTTTTATGAGGTTAAGGGAATACAATCTGAGGATGATAAGGAAGATGCTCCCACTAAGGATGACATTCTTGAGAATACCAAGCATAACAAAAAGGACACCCTGGATGAGAGCATCATTCCTATTGAAGGTGATGAAAAATAGCTTGATTTGACTATCCATAATAATAGTGTGTCATCTCCGGAGGGTAGAGGTAAGGATGATCCTACATGTAATAAAGAGAGTCTCAAGGAGGAGGTAATTGAAGAAAAAATGGATTCCCCAAGGAAGGAGGAGAAGAAAGCCTAGCACGAGGCTTCTGATGAGGTCGAGAATATTTAGGATATCTTGAAATTATCCAAGGAGGTTGTTGAGAGTGTCCAATAGGAGCTCTATGATAATCATGTCTGGAGTCCCTCATTTAATAAGAACATGGAAAGTGATAATGATGATAGGGATGACAATGAAAATGAAGAAGATGTCAAGAGTGAAGGGGAAAAAGAAGACTTGGAAAAGGAGGATGTCATTGATATTGTTGAGGAAGGAATTGTTGAGCCAGATTATTTCTTCATAGAGAATTCTACTAGGGTGATGACGCCTACTGTTAGATATGTAGCTGGTGACCAGACTAACAGTGCCCCTATTTTGCAAAAAGAGGATTTGAATGCTGAGAAGGAGAAGAACAAAAATACCCAAAACAAAGGGGAAGCCACTTCATTGGAAGAGGAAGACTTCAATAGTAAAAAATTTCCTAACATGGGTGTTTTGAATGTAGCTAGGAGCATAGCGGTCTTGGCTTTTAATTTAGACAAATGGGATTTCCACAAAATTAATGAGTTGAGCATCAAGCACAGAACTTTGGATGCAAAATATAATATGTTGGAGGAGACTATTGAAAATTTGAGGAATGACATGGTCATAGGTAATAGTAAAGGTAAAAGTGTTTTGATTGAGGAAAATAATAATGTGAGCATGCAGGAAGAGAAAATTTTGAGTATCATTGATGAGAAGTTGTCGCCCATTTACAACAAAATTAAAAACAATGAAATTATGCTCATAAAGCTTCTTTCCCATAGTAATGAAGGTATGAAAACAACTGTTATGAATCTCAATACTCTTTACTCCCTAGTGGAGGGAAACTACATGGAAAAGAATGCTATTCTGGTGGATGATGAGCCAATCAAGATGGATGGTCAGATTTATGGCCCTGGTACTAGAACCAGAGGAAGCATAAAGAGGAGGAAGGTGACTCTTCCTAAGGAGCTAATGAGCCTTAAAGACTCAATCCAAAAGATCTATACCCTACAGGAGGCTTTCAAGGAGTTCTTGAACATGATGGAATGACTTTTGTTGCTGGTTGTTTTATTTTTATGTTTTTTCTATTGGAAGGGGCTTTTTTTTTTGGTTGGAGCCTTTAACTATTATATCTTTGTTAAGGCCTTTCTATGGTTTTGCTTGCTCCTTGTGGCACCTATTGTTTTTATGATTTTACGCTATGTTATTATATTTTCCTAGCATGTAAAGGGTTTTGGGTCCCCTTCAAAACCTATTTTTACCTTAATCAAAAACATATGCAACATATATATATATATATATATATATATATATATATATATATATATATATATATATATATATATATATATATATATATATATATATATATATATATATATATAACATTAGAGTAACCATAATTAAGACTAATATATATAGATTTCTTTTATAACCATATAAAAGTGTCTTTCGCTCATCACAAAGATATTAAAGTATAATTTTTTGGTCTATAATACCAAGTCCATAAGGCTAACTAAAGATAACTAAAAACTAAATACATGGCATAAAGTGTGACACAATCTAGGAACGTGTCAGAGAAAACATAAAAAAGTGACATACTCATTGAGCCATTGTTTAAGCTTGTCACTATTGATAGAAGGTATGAAAATGGGATGATCATGTTCAACCTTAAAGTCCCTCAATGTTTGCTTCATCCAAATAATTTGTGTGCACCATGATGTTGTCTCTATGTATTCAACCTCTATTATGGATGAAGAAATTTAAGGTTGTTTCTTGCTTAACAAAGACAAAAGAGTGTTCCAGAGAAAGAACATTCATTCACTTGTACTTTCCTTATCATCAACATGCACTTTATTAATTCATATTTGTTTAAGTTTCTAGAGTGAAATCTTCACCTCTTCAATGTACTACAAGACAAAATCCAAAGTGCCCTTTAGATATTTAAATATTCTTTTGACTGCTTATATATGAGTTTCTTTTGGTACTTCTTGAAATGTGTCACTATGTCGACAACTTGCATAATGTCTAGTCTCGATGTTGTCACATATAGTATGGTCCCAAAAATTTCCATGTAAAGCATCTAAATTGCTTTAGGAGATTTTTCAAAATTTTCTTAATTTGTCTAGCTATGACCATGGGTGTGTTGACTAGCTTCCAATTTTCCATTTAAATTTCTTAAAAGTCTCCATTATGTACTTGGTTTGTGATATAAAATTATTTTTGAAATGATAAATTTTTAAACCAAGAAAGAATGATAATTCACCAAGCATAGACATCTCAAACTCTTGACTCATTTTGTTAATACTACCTCCAAAAAATGTATCATCTATATAAACCACATAATCAACTAATTATTACCTCCATTCTTGATTTAGAGATTACTATCAACAATTCCACTTTTGAAGCCTTATTATTATAGATTTTTGTCAAGTCTTGAATTCCACACTTTGGGTGCTTGTTTTATCCCATATAGCACTTTCTCAATTTGGACACATAATCCTTATCATATGATAATAAGAAAGAACCCTTATGGATTTTCAATGTATACCTCTTGATATTTCTATTAAGAAAGGTTGGCTTAACATCTATTTGATAAACTTTAAAGGTATAGAAACAAAAAATACCGAACATTTTAATAGCTTTTAATGTCACAACAGGAGAAAAGGTTTCTTCAATATCACTACCTTCAACTGCATAACCCTTAAAAAATAACCTTTCTTTATTTCTTATCACTTGGATCAGCTTCATTCTTTTTATTCCAAAAGACCCACTTAGTTCCAGTCACATCATTATCTTTTGTTCTTCAAATACTTTCTTGTTTCTCATTCTAGCCAATTTGATTTATCTCTTCTACCCTAACATCAATCCAATGATTGTCTAAGTTGCTTTCTTCTATAAAATTATTAGGTTGTATTTTAGATAGCAAGGATAACTTAACATGCTTAGATGCACTTACTAATCTTCTTCTAGTTTGTACTATGGTACATCTTTATCACCAAGAATAATATTTTTTGAATGATTCTTCTACACAAAAATAGATGGTGACTTTGTATCTTGACATTCTATTTCATCTTTTTCATATTCTTCTTCTTCCTCCTCCCTCTATTGTGGCTCCTATGGGTGATCATTTTTATTTTTCTTTTATCTTTTGATGCCTTGATTCATCCATTTTTACATTGACACTCTCTTCAATCTTGTGCAATCTTTTATTGTAATATGTATAAGTCTTACTTCTTGATGAATAATCATGGAAGATACCTTCATTTGATCTAGAGTCAAATTTGACCAAATCTTTTATAATGTAGCACGTATTCCCAAAAACTTTGAAGCATTTAATTTTAAAGTCTATTGTTCCATTATTTCATAAGGCATCTTTCTATGTTCAACCTTGATTCACCCTCTTCATATAATGTAAACTATAGTGTTAACAAGTTATCTCCTTGAAATATTTCTGATAATTTAGGTTCATTTAGCATTATTCTAGCCATCTATTGCATATGATTATTCCATCTACAAGCATGTAGTTGAAAAAAATTTCTTCATTCCATGATGCTCATAAAAAGTCTTTAAATTCATTTGTGGTAAACTCACCTCCTTGATTTTATCTCAAGCACTTGATTTTCAAACTTGTTTCATTTTCAACCAAGGCTTTAAAAGCTTTTGGTGCAGGGGCACCTAACTTTACTTAGAAAATATGGTCCAATGAAGATTTTTTTATTTTTTGAGTCATAGTGGATATAATAAGGTCATATTAGACCATTTCTTGTTAGTAGGCATCTAGGTTGGTTCATTTGGTCATTGGGATGCAATGATGTGCAAAATTGTCAAAATTTCTCATAGTATCAACTTGATGTAATTGAGGCCATTTGGTCAAATTGGTTTTGGTTTTGTGTCTAGACCATGTAATAAGGTCAATGTTAGACCTGATAACCTACAACTAATTGAATATCTTGATGAAATGAATGGACAAGTGAAATGCAATTATTAGAGATCACTGAGCTACTAAAGTGATATGTAAGGCAATTAAATCAGTCAATATATATTGTCATTGATGTCAACTAGTTTTGACTATACTTATCATGATGGTTACAAACATATGAAGAAGGAAAATGGTAAAGGAAAGAGATATCTACATGAAGATGAGATGAATATGGAGATATAGCTAAGGTATACATTGGGTAACTTATTAATGAGTCTATGACATCATTTTATTGACTTGATTGTATTACATGAATTTGTTGTGTATTGAAGATTAGAACTAATCAAGTTAATGTGGTCGATAATTGAAGATTTATGTATACACTGAGCTAGTGCAGTATATACTAAGTAACAGTAATAACCAAGTTAGTATTCATCGATACATTTTGTATTGACCAAGTGAGAGAAACAATTAAATTTTATAATAGGTGACTAAATTGATGAGCTAGCAAATCGCTTATGATTTTGAGGTAAAAGATAAAGTTTTTTTATGATGATCTAACGGCTGAAAAATTCAAGATTGATCGAATGGAGAAGGATGAAATGTGTTATAAACACATCTGCCGAGGAAGCTTGAAGTGGAAAAATGGATGATGGAGATTAAGAGGCAAAATTTAATGGATGAGAAGAAAATGGTTTATGACGTCTATTTAAAGAGACATGAGATTCATTATTGAGTCTGGAGCTTATTGACACTGCAAGAGAAATCGCATGGAAAGATTATTTTCATGCACTACTAATCAAACTGGTTACAGACAAAACCAAGAAGAACTACATGCATTATTGAGTGATAGGGTATTATTCACCGAGCTGAATATATTGAAGGATATGAAGTATTGAAGTGATTATTGATCAGAGGAGGTATTTTGAGCTTAGTATAGATCTGAAAATCTGCAATTATTAGATGTATTTGAATCAGATCACTACTGTATCAGTTTAACCATTGTTACAGCTAAATCTCTTAACCGAGTGGACTTAATAGTCTAATTTGTATTTCAATATGACATTCAAGGAATGTAGTTGGTTTTCTTGTTGACCCCATAGTGAATCTTGGTCAAGAGTTAACTTTTAGTGATAAATCCTCTAATCAGGTCACACCTTACAGTGTGCATTGTAACCTTTAACATGGTTGGCTCCTAACCGAGCTCACTTCAGAAGACTAAAATATTTTGGGTTACCCGTCCTAGGTGGTTTTTCCCTTAGCAGGGTTTCCACATTAAAATATATGTGTTATGTGTACTTGATGTGATTGGATTGTTATTTTAATTTAAACATTTCATATTTGGATTAATCGGTAAACACAATATTGAATTTACTAGTATTCGGTAAATGAACAGAAAGTTATTGTTGATAGCTTACCGAGTTGATTATTTGTTTGAAAAAGGTTTGAATATATACATATGGAGTATGGGACTGTAGGATAACTAGAATTAACTGATTCACCCCCCCCCCCCCCCCGCTTTCATTTATCTAACAAGACCATAGATAAGGTTTTGGGGTCATTTATGTCGTATGTTAGAAATTTGCAAAATGTTGCTAAAAGTTGCAAGCAACTTTCATGGCAACTTTGTCTTAACAAGGCAAAATGTGGGTTTGTAAGTTATAAATGTCAAATGTTAGTTTGTAACTGGTGGGAGGTTGAAAAATATATATATAACTTTGTTTCATTAACCAATGGGTCGATTGAGTGTAATGATCGAGAAAAAGACAATAAAAACTTATAGTTTCTTATGTTTTCACAATTTTTTGGGTGTTGCAACAAATAGTAAGACATTGTATGATTGATCCATGTTCTTAGACCAATTAGGTTGGATAGGAAATTGAATTTCCTTTCTTTTGGTACCAATATCATTGATTTTTATCAAGATTAGAGCAAGTTATCTTTATTTTCCCAATGACAAGTTTGAAACCCTAGATGTGAGGGTTTGGACACAAAAATAATATTTTGTGGCTTTATCCACCAATATAATTTCCTCAAATTTGGTAGAATGAAGGCTCTACGGATGAAGTTTATGATTTTGAAACTTGCAAGAATTGAGTATGGTGATTTTTGTCACTTTAATGGATGCCTTAGCTTGTTAACCCCTGTGTATAAGGCCAAATTGATTAGGTAGAGTGAGGGTTTGGTGAATTGAAGAGAGTGTGGGTATTCCAACTCATGGAAATTATTGATTTAGTCCATATGAGTCTTGTTAAAGCCTTTAGAGTGCAATTTGGTGATCTGGAGTAAAAATTTATTATAGATGCTTTGTAAAACTGGCCTAATTAGGCCATGTAGTAGAATACCAGTCAAATACAGAAGGGTATGTTCCAAAGTAGCCCCACCCAAGTTCCTTATATGTTTAAGAGGGTCTAAAAGGGTATTGGAATATGTGATTAGTTTGTAAACATCTACTCTAAATCAAAAGTTATGTCAAGAAATGACATTTGGAGGTACTACTAGGGAATATGACTGATTGTGGGGTATGCCAAGGGGTTTGCAATTTTTTATTTCTTGTGAGTCATGGTTGGTTTGAGCATGTTGTTTATACAGTCTAAGGTACCACTAGTACATTTGAGCCCTTTTTTTTATGGCATACCGTTGGAATTACGACTGTATACCATCAATAAAGTGACACCACCCGACGTCACAGTTTTGTAGTCAAAAAAATGATGGTTTTGATTGGCATCATAATTACGATGACAATGGATGTCACAAGATGGGGGTTCCAACAAGGTGAACTTGTCATCGGACCTATTTGTGGCCATCGCAATTGGGACACCTATTCGTCACAAAAGAATACAAACAACGACGACCCATCAGAATCTTCCGACATGTCACTATCATTTGTAGTTTGTTTGCTGATGGAGATGTTGTTAATGCGATGGATATCCATCAAAATTTTATGATGGATATCCATCGTTTGTAGTTTTTAATGATAGTGATGTTGTACATGTGACTGAGACCCATTGAAAGTTTATGACGTATATCCGTCATTTGTAGTTTTTTACCGACAGCGATGCTATACATGCGATGGCTAGATGTCAGATTATTTTGACAGAAAACCATTATTTTTTTTATGGCCATCACAATTGCGACAAAAATTAGTTTTTTAAAATATATATATATATTTGTCGATCGAGTTGGTATCGATTCAGAACGGTGTTCTTGCAGATCTGGTTCCTGCTCGTGATTTTGTTATGGATCATTTAGAGATGACTTTGCAGTATATTCGGTAGCGGCTTGTGGATTATTGAGTCGATTCTAGAGACTTGGATTTGGAATGGATCCTACCAAATCAAGATTTCTAACAGCGACTGCTCTAGCACAAGAAGTTAGTGCAATGATCAAAGATGCATTCTTATGGATGTGTTTATGGGATATATGTAGACCTAATTGCATTCAGATCTGATTCAAGTGACTTTTTGACTTCTTTGGTCCAAATTGGATGTGCTTTGTTCTTATGGAGTGTCGTAGTGACTTGACTTGGAGTTTGAGTAGATTGTGCATTGATTGGCTTGAAGACATAATCGAGCTACTCTTTGCATTGTTGTTGAGATTAGGTTGTGATAGATTGCTGGGATCGTCTACCATTTTTGTCATAGTTTTGGATGAGTTAGATGTGATGTTGAGAGAGTGACATGCAGAACTTGCACATTAGAGATTCGTAGATCACTATGGTGTTTGTGATGACTTGGGAGAAGTCCTCTTCTTGGTGAACTGAGCTAAGAGACTTAGATTATAGAAATTGGTTCATTTGATGCGACTTATGAGACATTGGATGCCTCTTCACAGTGGGTTCATGGTGTGGTCTGTGGTGTTTCTTTGCGACTGGGTTCTTGGAAGAGATATGTTGATTTGGTAGCCATTGAGATGGATCGATATATATTTGTCGTATGTGGATTGAGATCTTAAATTATTGAGCTTCTCTTTGTTTTGAGAATAGTTTAACATTCTCTACTTAACAGGGCCAGCCACGTAAAGGTGGAAGCTCATTTGACCCCTCCTAGGATCCTCTTATGACCCTTTACGACATTTTAAAACCTCTAAGATGTATTCTTAGGGATCGTAAAGGGTCCTGGGACACAACAACTGAGAAACATAAATGTAGGCATCATGGTCACAATTTTTTGGAAACACAACATAATTGAGTGGTATACCCAGACAATGCAACGCAACCACTACTCCTCCAGTTCCAAGTCGACACTGCTATAAACAAAACCCATATTGTAAAAAATAAATTTAGAGAGCGTAGGAGGAGAGTGATAACGACCAAAATAATATAGGGACCCTATATTATTTTGGTCATTACGGCCCTCCTCCACTCTCTAAATTTATTCTTTATCTATGGGTTTATTTACCGTAGTGTAAACTTGGAACCAGAGGAGTGATATATAGTTGTGTTGCATCATCTGGGTATACCATTCAATTATGTTGTCTCCAAAAAATTGTGACCATGATGCCTACATTTATGTTTCTCAGCTATTGTGATATCTACATTTATGTTTCTCATTTGTCATGTTTATGTGCATGTTCTTTATGTGTATCTACTAGAAATTCTAAAAAAAATTAGTATCTACACTAGCCCTCTGTTATCCACATTTACACATATGGTCCCAAAAAAGTAGTGCACAAACTACACAAAGAAGGCATCGTAGAAATATGATTTTTATTTCTCCATTGAAGCAATCTTGGCGGCACTAGCTACCTCTCGAGCCTTGCACAAGTTGCACTCATTTCCTACATCAGGTATAGATGTAGATAGGGTAGATGTAAATGTGGTTTGATCGACCCACAGAAAGTATTGACATCCACTATTTCCCTGCAATACCAAATGTACATCAGTTCTTCATAAAATGATTAGTTGTCACATTATTTTTAAACATAAAATATAATTACGTATCTAGACCTTTTTCCTATTTGGGCAAACCCAAAATTGACCCCTATGAGTACTTGTCGTGTGTGACGTCTTCAACATGCATAGGCCAACACCACATTGACACATAGGCACATTAATTGAAGTCATTGATGCTATTTCGACAAATATTGCATTATTATAAATATTGCATTGTCATTATTTTGTTCATTCATACTCATTATAATTACAATAAAAAGAAACATACTAATGTAGACTTGCACATTTTTTGGCTAAGTCGAAGTCTTTGGTTTAAATCACTAGACACTCAAAATAAAATGACAAACCAAAGACAACCATGCAATAAAAAGCAATTACTAAGCAATTTAGAATTAGCTCACTCCATTGTAGGGAACAAAGAGAATCCCCTGTGATTTAACATCATTGATGTGCAAGGAAATAGAAAATTAGTAGAAGCAACTCTCATAAGATAGTATTTAGATTAAATGCATTGATATAAAAAAATACCCTAGAAAATTATAAATAAAGGTAATTTACTTAATCACTTCACTAATTTGTGCATGTCTAAATACTGGTGTCTTTCAAGTGATTATATTCTTTTCATGCCCACTACAAATGAGAACAGTCTTAACTAGTGAGGTTGTTTAAGCATATAGAGATTAAATACACTTTTTTAGAATGAAATTTCTCTTAACAAAAGAGCAAAGATATATAAGTAGGACATATAAAACAAGGTGAATAAGAGTAGTATATATAAAAAAATTGTCAGAACATGCCAAACATTTGGCATAATTGTACATTTCATTCATGTCATTGATATTCTTCTTCATCCATATCATCATCAATATCATCGTTGTTGATGACATCATCACCACCACTATCGTCACCATCATCATCATCATCACCATCAGCATCATCATCATCATCATCATCAGTAGTAGCAGCATTGTCATTAGTAGCAGCATCATCATCATCAATAGCAACATCATCGTCTTCTTCTTCTTCATATTCTTCTTCGACTAGCTCTCGATCATGATAATCATCTACGTCATCTTCCACTTCTTCATCTTCCTTAGTATCTTCTTCCATCGCATTATACTTATCATCCTTCCTCTTGGATCATGTCTAACAACAAATGACCAACCTGGTTTATGTGAAACCTCTGAGTAAAATACCTACTCACATTGGCTTGGAAGAACATAGGGATCTTCTCCAACTGGCTCAAACAACCTTGTATTAATCATTGAAAATCCATTGTCATGTTCAATAACAGTTTTATCAGGATCATTTTTATTGAGCTATAGTCTATACCATTTCATAATGAAGAGAACTAATTTGAAGGAATTAAAGTCAATCAAATATATCAACCAAAATACCATAGTATCAATTTTGCGACTCTCGAAGATGTAAGTCATTTCTAGATGAAATATTAGTCACCTAGAACACTGCACTTATCCCAAAATCAAAAGTTCTCTTTGTTTCATCCAATTTTTTGATACAAAATTTATAACCATTATAAAACATAGCCTTGTGGTGTTTCACCTACTATAATGTCAAACATGTATAAATTATTGCATCACAAGTTGAAAAATATACGGTTGATTAATTAACAAATTTATAAGTACATGGTGATCTCTTAAACCATATACTAAATCTATTTCCTTTTGTGTAACATTGGTATCTCCATTACGATGAGCTTGTATAACCAATGAAGACATGGATTCTCATGTTAATCTATGACCATTATGCTGACATCGTTCAATCCATACCATCATCCAATCTTGATTATTTGCAATAAACAAATGTATTGCATCCCACTCTTTAGTAGCTGTACAAAAGTAAATAGATGACTTACAATAGATTTATTTTGAAGATTAAGAATTAATTAACTACAATAACATCTCATAAATTATTACCTTTCAGTTTCCTAAATCTACCATTGCCCACCAAATACTCCCCTTCAAAATTTTTAATTGAGTCAAGATCTCAAATGCAATCTATATGGGTCTTTGCTGCAAGATTAGGAAGATATTGAGTAACGTACACCATCATCTGGTATACCATATATCCCTCAACCATAGAACCCTCGGGACATGCTCTTTGTTGTACCAAACCCTTCAAAAATTTCAAGTGTCTCTTAACCATCCACATTGACCTAGCATGTACAGGTCCACACAATTCAATCTCCTCAACTTGGTGTATGGGTAGTGTTCTTGTGCATTGAAAAAAGCTAGAGGTAAACACTTTTTCATTTCACACATTAATCGACAAATTCTTTTATTCCAATATTTTATATCTTCTTTATGGATTTTTTTAAATGACAACCACCTACAAGGGATTCAAGACATAAATATATAAATATGAGACTTTACAATATATTACTTGTTTGATATATTGAACAAATATCACTGCTTGCCTCATGTATTTTTCAAGATCATATATCACTTGTTTGATATTATTGTCAAAGTTCTCTGGGAGAAATAAAGGTAGAAAATACTACAACAATTGTTAACTGATCATTTCATACAATGAAAATTGAATGCAATTACACAAATATATTGTAAATACAAAAGACTATGACTTACCTTGATGAAGGTATGCCAATCATGCATTTTCATCCCTGACCCAAAATCATTTTTCTTTGATATGAGATTGTTTATATCCACAACAAATCCTATAGGAAATCAAATTTTCATATCACTTCTTTTATGGCATTACTTTGTTGCTCTGTTAATAACCAAAGAAGAGCACTTGCATTAATCTGGTCTCCATTATTATTTGATTCAATAATATTTTTCATTGCATGATTGGAATCATGAATGTCACTAAAAATTTTGCCAAGTTCTTCTTTGTCACGCCTTCCATCCAATATTTTCCACAATGTCTCTATTACATTCTTCCAATATGCATAGTATCAAACAAATGCACAATTTGTAGATGCTCATAGTAGGGTAGCCTACTAAATTCTCTAGGATAACATTTTAGTCCCCTTGGAAGCTAGTCGGTGATGCCTTCACAACCTTCAAGATCATCAACTACATAATTAGCCAATAAAACACAAGCAAAATATATAATTTTTAAACATCAACCATTACGTGAAATGATATTACCTTGAATTCTATTATATTCCAACTGTCATAGGTGAGGTGTCATTCTTCGAGGCTTTGATGTAGTCTCTTCTTTCCCATTGAAAAGATGTCTTTCTACACTTTGATACTTATGATTTCTGGAGAGGAACTACCTATACTCATCAAACACCTATTTTCTTAAACTTTTGGAATGAAGGGATTTCATCTTTGGACCACACATTGGACATGCAAATTTTCCCTTTTCTTGAAGACCTACAAGATAACAATACAATTAGATTAAATATGTATATTTTTAGAATTTGAATTATCGCGTACAACTCGAATTCACTATAACATACCACAGAAATGTGTCAACCTTGGAGCATCATGAATTGTCCACACAAGCATTGCATAGAATTGAAATTGTCTTTGTCCAATTGGTCGAGAGATGTCATACATAGTGAAACCATTCCATAACACCAACAACTCATCGATAAGAGGTGCAATATATACATTCATATCTTTCACTTGGTACTTATCTAGTTGAATTAACAACAACATCAGATAATTATTGTGGTCATTTCATTCCAAGACTTATAATTACATGTAGCTAACTATAAAATAATAAGATACTTGGAACAATCATTGTCAACATAATGTGCTCCCTCTTTATTGACATCTATGGAGGAAGGTTATTGTTTATAACAAAAATAGGCCACACTGAGTAAATGGATCTCATCTCTCCATGTAGATTGACACCGTTTGATGGGAGAAAGTCTGAGATTTCGAGGTTCCTCTTTAAAGTGTGGCCACTTTTCCTCTATGTCCATAAATGATGAACCATCCACAGGCATTTGAATAATGTCATCTTGACTCTTGTCGCGTGCATGGTAATCCATAAATTATGCCAAGCTATTCCACCTGAATAATCATTTCAAACGTGGAATAATGGGGATGTGATGAAGAACCTTGTGAGGCACCTTTTTTGTCATTTGATCATCTCAATATTTTCTCGTATGGTATTCAGGGCATTCTGTTGTATTTTGATGTTCTTTATAATAAATAATATGATCTTCAGGACAAGCATCTATTGTTTGATACTCCATTTCAATATGTTTCATAGTGGCACATAATTCTCAGTACGAGCGAGGGAGAACATTTGATGGTGGTAACCAAAATTCACCTATCAATCTGTAATAAATAATATAAGTCAATACTATAAACAATCTTAATGGTACATGTTTCACCTTTTATAGACTATAATGACATATATGACAAACCTTAGCATATGTGACATTGCTATGTTGGATAAACCATTCGTAACCTTCAAATTCACCAATAAAAATACAACAGAGAGAAGAGTAGATTGGGAGCCTTCGTAAAGGGTCATGTCCACCTTCTCAAGTAGAGGTATATCATAGATGTCGTCAATGTCATCCTCATCATAATCATCATCATCAGCAGCACTAGTACCAAATATGTCAATGATCACTGCATACATACCATCATCTTCAAATGTGTTTTCTAACGCATGATCATCATCTTCCATGGGATCATGATCTTCAACTTCAACACTCACACCTCCATGTTCCTCTATATTCACACTGGGGAGATCGACCTTTATAAAAATGATGATAATCAAACCCCCCTTCAATTTGATAATCAAACCTCCTTCCATGTTCATATGTATATTAATTGTGAAAACAATATAACAAACAACTTACCACTGGATTATAATCAAACCCCCCTTCAATGTGACCATTCTCCCTACAATGTCTCTTTGTTGTTTTGATTTTGATTCTTCTTGTCTTTAAGTCATTACAACTCTTGCATGGACAATAACATTTGTCATCGCCTTCTCTTTGAAAGTTAGACAACAATCTAGTGATTGTCTCCTTATTTTGATCTAATTCCCTTGTATTATCTGAAATGATCCTTAATGTGTATATCTGCGAAACAAATTGGAGATGCCTCCTTTCATTAGCTTCATGTCACCTTCTCATAGCTTCTCATTTTCTGACAAATTTCACTAAAGGCTTTGTAGGAAACCAAGTAAGGGTTATTCTTGAGTTCAAACACATTGAGCTGCTACAACTGAATTATAAATCATGAATTCACTATAAATCATGAATTCGCTATAAAATTAATGTATTGCTCTAGATTTCATATGGACATTTTGTCAAATGGTTGGCATGTATGTTTATTCAAATGGAGTTATATCATTTGGAATGGATATATGATAGGTTGATATCGAATTCTATGTCCCTATTTGATCTAATAGCATCAATATAACAAACAGAGCACCGACCAATCAAATAGGGACATGAGGTGCTCAAATAGTGAGCTCATAAAATAATATATTTAGTCTTAATAATGATTTGATTTAGGATCTAGACAATTGTTATGAAGTGAAATTGCATAAAGTGTACAAATATTTAATGCCTAATGTATAACTAAAAAGACATTAAATATTAAAATAACATGAACAATAGAATGAGAGAGTTATATCACTAGAGATAAAGAAGAGAGAGAAGAGAACCAATTTGATGACGGAGTTCGTCTAAGTGGACTACGTCTCCAGGTCTAGCTTGAGGATTATAGGTCATTGGTTCGAATCCCATAATGGCCATTTTGTTACAACCGGTTCAACTGTCCTCATTCTGAGGTGCCATGTGGGGTGCCACGTGGCACTCTCTTATTTGCTCACCAAATGCCACATGTCCATTGTTGATTGGACAAAATTGCCAGAATGTCATGTCATCATACCCACCACGTGTCAAATGTAGATTGATGCAAAGTGTCACATAACTTCCTCTGCCACATCAGCATGATGACATCATTAGTCAACCCTAGTCAACTTGGTCAACCCAACTTTGACCAGTCATAACTTTTGCGTCCGAACTCTGATTTTGATAAATAGCATATCGTCAGAATCATCTTGACAAGACCTCTGCAATGATGTTGACTTTGACCAATTTTGAAAAGGTCAAATTTTCACCTTTTTGACAGCCTCTGTATTTGGTTTGACCAAACTTTGACCAGCCATAACTTGAGCAAATGAACTCCTTTCAAGCTCATTCAAGTTGTGTTGGATCCATTTTGATGAGTTCTTTGATCTGGTGCTATTTTTGGGAGATTTCAGGAAACTTGAATTTGTAGTGAGAGATCCACCTAGATCAAACCTACCCACTAAAAAGGCTTTTGGTCCTCCAAAGGCGTATACAGTAGAACCTTTATCTCCTTTATTGCAGATCTCAACTTTGTTGCCACCTTCAAAGCTTCACTGCAATGCTACTGCTGGCTCCACCTATGACAATTAATTTTGCCTCTGGTCTTGGTCCAATTCGAATGCCTTGATACTATCCATTCTGCCTTCTCAGGGTCTTACACTTTGACAATATCGAGAAACAAAATGCAATGCCATATCTGCCTACTAGGGTCTTACATTTTAGCAATGCATGGTTAACATGATCATTCCTATGATCATTTCTGCCATCCAGGGGTCTTGCACTTTAGCCACACTAGGACTTCAAAAAGGGATGGAGTTCAAACGGAACTTAAAAAAACCATAAAGTAAGTAGAAAAACTGAGCATGGTAAACCTGTCACTCAGTGCTACTTACAATGGTAGTTCACATTTGCATTCCAACCTAGCCACTTCTTAGGCCTTGTTCTGATGCTCCTCCTTGCTAGCAAACTGCACAAGCAATGGTAATTACACCTCAGCTTGAATACATTCCTTCACCTTTGTACTTCAGAATGGCTGATTAAAAGGCTACTCCATAAAGCTCCAAATGTTTGCGTTTGCACCAAGGTCATGACAAAATACCTATAGGAACATCGATCATCACCTGACCATTTAAAAATAAGTCTTGAAGAGGAGAATTTTAAGGCATTATAAAGCCATTCTCCGCAACTCCTAGCTGAAAAAGGTGCTTCTTCTTGAAAGATCCTCACACCAAAAGAAATCTACAATAAGAAGTTATAAAGTATATTTCCATACTGGATTACAAGAGACCTTGCTTTCAATAGCCTTACAAATTCTCATCCATGGAATTATAAAACTTCCTACAAAATTTTGCAAATAAATTTTATATAGAGTTATAATACTCCAAACCACACTATCTAAGATCAACACATACCCTACTCTAAGAAGAAGGTAATACACAAAATTTGAAATTGCTAGTTAGAGGAGAGATGCTCCCAACTCTTACGAAGTTGTTCAAAGGAACCTCCCTTGACATGTTGCTTTTCTTTTTGCCCCATTTCCCCTTGGACTACCTCATGGATGGTGGAAACCCCAAGTGTTATCCATGTCTTTGTTTCTGGTATGGTTGCTTCAGGAACCACCTTGTCCTTTGCTTTAGCAACTTCTAGCTGACTAGATTGTGGAACAAATCTAGGGGAGTGTTGGTGTTCTGGGTGAAACTTCCAACACCTCTTGATCCAATGCCCACCGATTTGGTAGTGAATGAAAAAGTTATGAATCCTCTCTTACTTCTTTGCCTTCTTTGGGGAAGAGTCGGCTATAGTACCATTAACATGGTCGGGAGAATTCATATTCAATAAGGCTTTTGAGGTCTCGCTAGTTCCTCCATAGCCCAGTCCTTATTTTCGAGGCCTCTGCTTCACCTCAATAGGATGGGTAATGCCTTGCTCATGGATTCTAAGGCCTTTTCCATTGTATCCCATCTTGTTCATCAGCTTTGTGTTGATACCCTTGGTATGCCTTTCAAAGCCTCCAATGATAGAGTTATTACTTCTCTCCTTCTGTTCTGATGCAGAAGATTCTTCTATCCAACCACATTGTTTATTAGAAGCACGAATGCATTTCAAGTACTCTATCTGTTGACAAAAGGAACATTGAATAGCATCATCCTGGCTTGAGCCATATTGTGAGCACTTGTCATGATTACATGCACACCTTGGCTTAAGACTCTTCCTTGAGAAATGCACCTCAGATGATGCATCAAGACTATAAGGTGGAGTCAATGGGGAGTAAGAAGAACTTCCTTCTGAAGTTGGGCAGGAAGCACATATGCCAACACTTCCAGATTTTAAAGAGCCCTTCTTATTTTTCTCCTTCCATAACATCTCATATACTTCTTGCTTCTCCTTATTGGCCTCTTCAAGAAGCCTTCTGAGATTTCATTCTCTAACTGAAGGCACTGATTAGCTTCTTCCAACTTCTAGAATCTCTCATCTTCTTCCTTACAATCTTGAAAGAGTAGGTCCACCTTCTCTTTGATGGAGTGGATGCTTGCCACCATAGATGGAGTAAATTCCATATTGGATGTTTCCTCCTTTATTGATGCCATTTTAGAAAGTTCACCTGCAATCACTTCTTGCAAAACATGCCAAACTAGGCTCTAATACCACTTGATCTGATTTAGGATCTAGACAATTGTTGTGAATTGAAATTGCATAAAGTGTACAAATATTTAATGCCTAATGTATAACTGAAAAGACATTAAATATTAAAATAACATGAACAATAGAATGAGAGAGATATATCACCAGAGATAAAGAAGAGAGAGAAGAGAACCAATTTGATGACGAAGGTCATTGGTTCAAATCCCATAATGGCCATTTTGTTACAACCGGTTCAACTGTCCTCATTTCGAGGTGCCATGTGGCACTCTCTTATTTGCTCACCAAATGCCACATGTCCATTGTTGATTGGACAAAATTGTCAGAATCCCATGTCATCATACCCACCACATGTCAAATGCAGATTGATGCAAAGTGCCACGTCACTTCCTCTGCCACATCAACATGATGATGTCGTCAGGAAACCCTAGTCAACTTGGTCAACCCAACTTTGACCAGTCATAACTTTTGCGTCTGAACTCTGATTTCGATAAATAGCATATCATCAGAATCATCTCGGCAAGACCTCTACAATGATGTTGACTTTGACCAGTTTTGAAAAGGTCAAATTTTCACCTTTTTGACAGCCTCTGTATTTGGTTTGACCAAACTTTGACCAGCCATAACTTGAGCAAATGAACTCCTTTCAAGCCCATTCAAGTTGCGTTGGATCCATTTTGATGAGTTCTTTGATCTGGTGCTATTTTTGAGAGATTTTAGGAAACTTGAATTTTTAGTGAGAGATCCACCTAGATCAAATCAAATATTATAAAATAACATATATTGTGTGAAGTGTTTGATCTCTCTTTATTTGTTTTGTTGTTTCGATATTCACTATGTGGTACTCACCGTTTATGATCATTTCATGAGCAAATGTCTTGATGGCTTGCGGGTTGCAAGCCAAGGCATCATGCATTATTTATGAGCTCACTATTTGATCACCGACCAATCAAATAGGGACATGAGGTGCTCAAATAGTGAGCTCATAAACAATTCATGATGCCCTAGTTGTAGGTAGTTATCTCTTCTATAATGATGGAAGAGTGAAAGGTAATGATCAATGACGTTGTTGATATTAGATCATACATTAATACACTTATTGTTTTGAATTTGAGCTTGGGCATCATGCAATGTTATTGTTGTCATTACATGCTTGTTGTTGTTGTGCATGATATATTGTTTTATACACTATTTATTTCATTGAGACCGCGAGCCCATATTGTTTTATACCTCATTGATCATTACCTTTCACTCCTCCATCATTATTGATGTCCCTATTTACATCTTTTCATCAAATGACCCAAAAACATCAAGAATGGTCCTATATGGTCACTAATAGCCAACTTTTAGAAGAATATGAATGAATGCAAACATACATAAGTGGATGAACATAAATAATGAAGGTACCAAACATTGCCTAAAGTAATGAAGTGTTGACCCAGGGTTCAATCCAGTATACTCTTGTATGATCCAAAACTTGCAAGGAAGGAAAATATGGGGTTAGATCCAAAGGATCTTAGCAATGCCTAGCCCCCTATTATTGATCCTCATCTACAATTATGCATGTGCATAGTCAAGCCATACACTTCTAAAATGAACTATGCTACAGAACATGTGCACTCAGAAAACATATGCATGCAGTGAGTAAATCAAGACCAAAATGGAGCAAAAAGTATGATGTCAAATGTGTTATCAAGCAACACCTCATGGGTTGTGAGTCAACATGGTATATATGTTGTTTATACAAGATCAGTAAAAGGACATCTACAACCTCAACAACATGGCAATATTAATCCAATAACAAGAAATACATTACAAATGCCAAGCTCACCATCTCAATGAAATAAATAGTGTATAAAACAATATATGATGCCCGAGCCCAAATTCAAAATAGTAAGTGTATTAATATATGTATGATCTAATAGAAGCAACCTCATTGATCATTACCTTTGACTCCTCCATCATTATAGAAGAGATAACCACCTACAACTATATTTCATAATTCCTCCTTTGAAGTCATAGGTTAGTTTAAAATGGAGAAAGTATACAAACTCTCCAATTTAATCCCAAAATTTCATAACATTGCATTCTTGTTTTCGTTATGGTGCATAATAGCAACAAGCATGCAATGACAATAATGACATTGCATGATGCCCAAGCTTAAATTCAAAATAGTAAGTATATTATTTTATTACTGATGTCCCTATTTGATCTAATAGCATCAATATAAAAAACATAGCATCAGCCAATCAAATAGGGACATTAGGTGCTCAAACAGTGAGCTCATAAACAATGAATGATGCCCTAGCTTGCAACCCGCGAGCCATCAAGACATTTCCTCATGAAATGATCATAAACAGGAGTACCACATAGTGAATATAAACAACAAAACAAATAAAGAGAGATCAAACACTTCACACAATGTATGTTGTTCTATAAGATTTTATTAATTGACTATTCTTTTTATTTTTATGACAAGCTTTTCAAAAGTGTATCATAATTAAAGGCATGTGAATTCATATTGTACTTAATCTGAATGTCATTGTGTAATGTTTTTACTTATGATATTTTGAGACCCCTCTCCATTTTAAACTAACCTATGACTTCAACATATAAACACTAAAGTGTTCATATGTTGAACTCAAGGTGTTGAATCCATCATATCAATAAGAAAATGTCTGGAGACCATCTAATTAGAAAACCCTCATTTCTAGGGCTTGAAGAGGATTTTGGGGCTTTTGGGTCTAAATTGTTTATTGGTTAAAAATTTGTCCTCTCTTAAGATTTTCAATCTTTGACTCTCTATACACCCAAGGGGAGAGAACAAAAGGATGTCCACCAACAAATGGGTCAGTGTAAGTCTTCTATCACTGCCCTCTGAATTAACAGGTATAGCTCCTTGATTGTGTATGATATGCAATGAATATGTTTTATCTTGACCACAAGGTTGTCTCTTATGTGTTTTTAACCAAATTGCTTGTAGACACAAACAACTTAGGCAAGGATATATGAAGATAATCTACAACCCCCAATAGAATGTTGACCATAGATCATCACATGATTTTGACATCTAACTAATTCTATCCTATTCTATATGAAAATAGGATCTACTTGGTGAATAGAAACAGACTTATATCATGAGTGGTAAATAGAATCACCGATACTGCAATTACTTAGCAAGAAATAGAATTTAGGAAGACATCACAGTATCAGAATATAAATGTGCTTTCGATTCAAAAATGCAACTAAAATGATGAATGAATGGACAAAGAGTTATACACAAAAAGTGAATAGAATCACTCCCACTACACTTCCTAACATGAAGTAGAATCCAGTAAGAAAATGCAGCTCTGCATGCAACTGTTCATTCCATTCATAAAACAAAAGAAACTATCTATGGAACAACAAACAAGAAGAAGGCTCGATAAATAGAATTACTTTGCTATATTCACCAGTTTGCCGACCCCCATACTGAATCTCTTTATAGAATATATAGATTTTACAATACATCAGGCTTGTAGGAGCCAATGACCTTCCCTCTCCTTTGAATACAAAGAGGCAAAGCATAAAGAGGTAAACTCTTCCAATCTGAGAACTCAAAAAGTCACTATGGAATCTCAGACTCTTCATCTTCTTTTTAATAGTATCTATCAAGTCAAATCCATTGGGCTTCTCGGAGTCAAACTATCTTCCAAACAAACTTAACTAATACAAAAGCAACAGTTAACCTTGATTCGCAACAGACATTCCACCCGAGCTTCCATTGTCACATGATCACATGGTACTTTTTTACCTCTTGCGATCATGTGACCACTCTATTCATTGGTGCATGTGGACTGCACCGTTTAAGGTAACAGTCACCTTTGGGATGACCGAGCATTCATCAAATTTTAGACCACTGATCTTTGCATATTTGATAATAGAACAATGCTTCAATCTCTTTCATGAAATGAAAACTCTAGAATTGTCCTTCAAGTCTCCTTATACTGTTAGTGTATCAAACACTATAGTCAACAAACCTTTGGAGCATACTAACTGAGTAAGTAGATCCACGTGGCAAGATCCCGTTTGCCACAAAACATATTCTGTACCATAGCGGCGAAATAGGAACCATTGATTTAGTATCTCCAAAATCTTTCAGACCCACTAGGTTACGTGGCTTTACATCTGGAGAATCAAACAGATGGCGTAAGATCTGATGGGCTCACAAGATTCTAAGAGATCATGCACCATCCGTCGATTTGGAATCTTAAGATGCGCTTAAAATTAGGGAGGCCCACCTAAATACATGGCAAGATCCTGTTAACTCACAAAGCGTCTTTGGTAACTTACGCTATCACATGATCGCATAACAATATTTTAATCCATGCGATCATGCGACCACTTCATCATTGGTGCATCTACGCTATCAGGGTATGTGGGTCCCACTTGGTCTTCCATTGTCGCATGATCACAAGAGTGTTCTCTCAGTCATGCGATCATGCGACCACACACCTAACCGACTGCGCTTAACATTAGGGAGGCCCACCATGCTACATGTTCAGATCCTATTATCCTGCTATGAATCTTCAACAACATGGAGGAAACACGGGAACCGTTGATTTAGTATCTTGAAGATATAATAACCGCGGGCAACTTTTCAGACTGACCAGGCTTCATTGTCGCATGATCGCAAGAGTGTTCTCTCATTGGTGCATGTGGACTGCACCATTGGCATTCATGGGTCCCAGCAAAGCACATCTGCGCTGTTGGCATACATAGGTTCCCTTTTTGCCTTGTCGCATGATTGCAAGACATTTTTTAACTTTATGCGATCATGCGACCACTCTTTCCACATGGCAGTGTTTTTCTAAACCGCAAAGGTAATCTGGCACCATCCCGGGAAAGTGACGACCATTGATTTCACCGAACATGATAAATCTTTAAACTTGTGGAAAAAGAACTGAGTGAGTGCGAAAGGAGTAGCCGAAATGAGAAAACCTGCCGAGCTTGTTCTCTACAAATTTAGCACCAAAACACATGTCATTTTCTCCATTAGGATCGTTGAGACCTGTAGAATCGATCCAAACCTTTATATCACAAAAGCACCACACTTTATTGTCGATTAAACATGTATTACAAGGTGTGTATTCGGCTATGCTAAGCTAGGAAAAGAGGGACCCGAGTTCAATAAGAACCATTTCACTTGCATGTGTCTATCTTTTTGATTTCTTCTTAATCATCTTGCATCAGGAAGTTCTCAGAAAATTGAATCTAAACAAACTCCTTTCCAAAATCTCATCATTGAACCTTGCTCAAAAGATTTCAAATGATCTTAAATGCAATTCAATTCATGACTGTCCAAACTTTGCTTCTAAAAGTTGAATCAACCAATAGATACCATATTGACATATGCATTCATTTAGTATAAGAAAAGGCTTCAACAACTGAATGCACACACTATTACAAGAAATAAAATCTGAGTCTTTCAATGCCAATTTCAATCAATGTATCACAAGAAAACTTTCTTCTAATTCCTTGCAAGTGCCATGAAGATCATGGTCCACAATCACCATTTCACTTGAGAAAGATTACCAATCAAAACATATTATCCTTACTAGGTTGGGGTCTATCACCTACCCATGATGACAAGATTTTTAAAGCAACGCACCCAGCTTGAAGCAAGAAGGCAAGGAACCCTAGCAAGAATAGCCTATCTTAGAAAAGCTAGACCTAGACACCAGACTTGACAAGACCACATGACTCCAACATTGCCAATAAAAATGGGTGACTGAAAGTCAGACAACAGCTGGCTCCGACTAGGGGATCGTGTACTGCAAAGTGCATGAAGAATTCAGCTTCTCTGGTGAGACAAGTGCCTTATCCATTGGGTTGCGGAGTCTAGACCAAAGAGAACAATGAGCAGCTACATACATGGAGGGCAGAGGGGAGCAGGGCAAACTGAAACAAAGTAGGAGAAAACAACAACTAACTAAGCAAGGAAAGGCTACACTAAACACACCAAAATAGGAAAGCAGGAAAAGACTACACTACCAGGAACAGGGAAAACTAAAAACTAAACACATCAACAGAAAGGCAAACCTAACCTACAGCATAGGTGAGGAAACCCTCACCCAAAAGGACAGAAAACAAAAAAAATTCATACATGGCCATTGACAGGAATTGAGAAATATGAACCCTTCCTGAACAAGGGAAAATTCTTCATCAGTTTGAAACAACATTGATAACCTCTAGAAATTTCTTCACTACTGAAACTGAGTCCAAAAACCATTTGCAGAATAGTATCCCACAGGACCTTTCCAAATGGCCATGTCTCATCATAAGTTTTTGATTCTTCTATATTTTCCTGCACACTACCTTCTGCATCCATCTTCCGAGAGGAGAGAGGATATTCACTAGATTCTGAAAATACTGGAACATACTTGCATCCATTTGATTCATCAATATTATCTTTACCAGATATATCAGTATTCAAATCAAAACTAGGAAGATCAAAATATTCAAATGGAATGTCATCGTACTGGTTGCAAGCACTATTATTAGTAGATTTAGATTCCAAACCAAGACTGAAACAAGATACATCTTCATTACACACAGGCTTTACTAGGATTGGAACATCTTCTTTATTTGTTGTAATTGTCAATTCTACAAGATGTTCATCTGAATTTAGAATTTCAATACCTGAATTGACTATAGAAGAGGATTCACATATGATTGGCATCATGACTTGATCAATTTTCATTTCAAGACTAGGAAGATCTTCATCTATTTCTCTGTCTTCTGCATGGCATTGCAGTACTTCATTAACATGTTCAAAATCTGCTATTGCATTGATTCCTTCAACATTATTTTCAATAGGCTAACTATCTTTTTCATCCACACATATTTGATTAGCAACATCCAGCATTGTATCATCTTCAAAACAAAATGTTTCTGATATCTGATCTTTATCAGCTATAATGAATGAAGGATCAACCTTATTATGTTCCTCAATAACATCAGGAATTTCATCTTTTAATAGCCCATCAGCCTTAGGATGATCTTCAGAAGAAAAATAGTTTGAAACATTATCCTCATTCTTTTTACCCAATCTACAACTTTCATCAACACAAGAAAAAGGAAACATGGATGCATCTTCTTTTTCAATTTTGTTTACCTTTTCTTCCTGATCTTCAAGAATCTCCCTGTTCGCCAAATTTTGTCTTGTAGAATTCCAGGGCTTTTCTTGCTCTTCTGAAACTAGGCAACTTGTAGATTCTTTACTTACCAGTTCTTCTTCAGGTATAGTCAAAAGAATAGATTTCTTCTTTCTCCTTTGGGCTTGGACCTCAAAATACTTCTGATGCACATGTTTTAACAATAGGGTAGATTGATGATCTTCAGACACACTCAATCCTTTCTTCAAACCCTCAGTCAAACTTAGTTTATATTCTTCCCAAAGGAATTGGAAGTTGGGATCATCTTTAGCATTTATCTCCTCAATTGTGGGTTTCCTTCTAATTTGTTTTCTTGGTTTAACTTCTTTTTCACTCAAGACTGAAAAATTTAATGAGGTGTGATCTTGAGGGGCTTCTGACATTTCACCATCATCCATTTTGAGCTCTTTCTTTAACTTCTGCAATAACTTTGTTTTCTCTTCCACTTCTTTCAACAAATGATAACTTGCACATATACTCATCCACAACAGAGCAGTTACATGATCCTCTTCAATACTCAAGTTCATCTTTCTTCCATGAGTAATGCTTTCTCTCCAAGCATCAAACATATCATGCAATACAAAATTAGTAGTGTGATGAAGTTCTATAAGGGAAGGATCTGGCCTCCTTCCTTTCTCCATTTTAGGAGGCATGGTCCTTTTACAACAGAGTCTCCAATCTCTTGCAAGTTTTGAGATAATACATTTTGAAAATATAAAACACTGGACTCTTCAACCAAAGTTATGAGGACCAGAGCGGAGTCACCAATCTCTGAGAAGTAGAGATAACTATAAAACTAAGGAAACCAATATCAGCATCAATCTTCTCTTCTTCCTCAGTTGGGTGCTTTCCAGTCTTCAACCTTAAGCTAGTTCTTCCTTTAGCATGTGGGACTGGAAACCTGATTCCTGTGGCAAGCACCTTTCTCCACAAGATCAGTTATAAAAAGGGGAAACCAGAAATATGTCTATTTACAAATTCTCCCCAGTAGAGTCACCAAAAATTGTTGGTTAATAGTTTGTCCTCTCTTAAGATTTTCAATCTTTGACTCTCTATACACCCAAGGGGAGAGAACAAAAGGATGTCCACCAACAAATGGGTCAGTGTAAGTCTTCTATCATTGCCTCTGAATTAATAGGTACAGCTCCCTGATTATGTATGATATGCAATGAATATGTTTTATCTTGACCACCAGGTTGTCTCTTATGTGTTTTTAACCAAATTGCTTGTAGACACAAACAACTTAGGCAAGGATATATGAAGATAATCTACAACCCCCAATAGAATGTTGACCATAGATCATCACATGATTTTGACATCTAACTAATTCTATCCTATTCTATATGAAAACAAGATCTACTTGGTCAATAGAAACAGACTTATATCATGAGTGGTAAATAGAATCACCGGTACTGCAATTACTTAGCAAGAAATAGAATTCAGGAAGACATCACAATATCAGAATATAAATGTGCTTTCCATTCAAAAATGCAACTAAAATGATGAATGAATGGACAAAGAGTTATACACAAAAAGTGAATAGAATCACTCCCACTACACTTCCTAACATGAAGTAGAATCCAGTAAGAAAATGCAGCTCTGCATGCAACTGTTCATTCCATTCATAAAACAAAAGAAACTATCTATGGAACAACAAACAAGAAGAAGGCTCGATAAATAGAATTACTTTGCTATATTCACCAGTTTGCCAACCCCCATACTGAATCTCTTTACAGAATATATAGATTTTACAATACATCAGGCTCGTAGGAGCCAATGACCTTCCCTCTCCTTTGAATACAAAGAGGCAAAGCATAAAGAGATAAACTCTTCCAATCTAAGAACTTGAAAAGTCACTATGGAATCTCAGACTCTTCATCTTCTTTTTAATAGTATCTATCAAGTCAAATCCATTGGGCTTCTCGGAGTTGAACTATCTTCCAAACAAACTTAACTAATACAAAAGCAATAGTTAACCTTGATTCACAATAGACATTCCACCCGAGCTTCCATTGTTGCATGATCGCATGGTACTTTTTTACCTCTTGCAATCATGTGACCGCTCTATTCATTGGCACACGTGGACTGCACTGTTTAAGGTAACAGTCACCTTTGGGATGACCGAGCATTCATCAGATTTCAGACCACTGATCTTTGCATATTTGATAATAGAACAATGTTTCGATCTCTTTCATGAAATGAAAACTCTAGAATTGTCCTTCGAGTCTCCTTATATTGTTAGTGTATCAAACACTATAGTCAATGAACCTTTGGAGCATACTAACTGAGTAAGTGGATCCATGTGGCAAGATCTCGTTTGCCACAAAACATATTCCATACCATAGCGGTGAAATGGGAACCATTGATTTAGTATCTCCAAACTCTTTCGGACCCACTAGGTTACGTGGCTTTACATCTGGAGAATCAGATGGATGGCGTAAGATCTGATGGGCTCACAAGATTCTACAAGATCATGCGCCATTCGTCGATTTGGAATCTTAAGATGCGCTTAAAATTAGGGAGGCCCACCGGAATATGTGGCAAGATCCTGTTAACTCGCAAAGCATCTTCGATAACATATGCTATCGCATGATCGCATAGCAATATTTTAATCCATGTGATCATGCGACCACTTCATCATTGGTGCATATGCGCTATCAGGGTACGTGGGTCCCACTTGGTCTTCCATTATCTCATGATCACAAGAGTGTTCTCTCAGTCATGCGATCATGCGACCACACACCTAACCGGTTGCACTTAACATTAGGGAGGCCCACCATGCTATGTGTTCAGATCCCATTATCCCACTATGAATCTTCAACAACATGGAGGAAACATGGGAACTGTTGATTTATTATCTTGAAGATATAATAACCGCCGGCAACTTTTCAGACCGACCAGGCTTCATTGTCACATGATCGCAAGAGTGTTCTCTCATTGGTGCATGTGGACTTCACCATTGGTGTTCATGGGTCCCAACAGAGTGCATCTATGTTGTTGGCGTACATAGGTTCCCTTTTTGCCTTGTTGCATGATCGCAAGACATTTTTTAACTTTATGCGATCATGCGACCACTCTTTCCACATGGAAATGTTTCGCTAAATGGAAAAGGTAATCTGGCACCATCCCGAGAAAGTGACGACTATTGATTTCATCGAACATGATAAATCTTTAAACTTGCGAAAAAAGAATTGAGTGAGTGCGAAAGGAGTAGCCGAAATGAGAAAACCCGCCGAGCTCATTCTCTATAAATTTAGCACCAAAACACGTGTCATTTTCTCCATTAGGATCGTTGAGACCTGTAGAATCGATCCAAACATTTATATCACAAAAGCACCACACTTTATTATTGATTAAACATGTATTACAAGGTGTGTATTCGGCTATGCTAAGCTAGGAAAAGAGGGACCCGAGTTCAATAAGAACCATTTCACTTGCATGTGTCTGTCTTTTCGATTGCTTCTTAATCATCTTGCATCATGAAGTTCTCAGAAAATTGAATCTAAACAAAATCCTTTCCAAAATCTCATCATTGAACCTTGCTCAAAAGATTTCAAATGATCTTAAATGCAATTCAATTCATGACTGTCCAAACTTTGCTTCTGAAAGTTGAATCAACCAATAGATACCATATTGCCATATGCATTCATTTAGTATAAGAAAAGGCTTCAACAACTGAATGCACACACTATTAAAAGGAATAAAATTTGAGTCTTTCAATGCCAATTTCAGTCAATGTATCACAAGAAAACTTTCTTCTGATTCCTTGCAAGTGCCATGAAGATCATGGTCCACAATCACTATTTCACCTGAGAAAGATTACCAATCAAAACATATTATCCTTGCCAGGTTGGGGTCTATCACCTACCCATGATGACAAGATTTTCAAAGCAACCCACTCGGCTTGAAGCAAGAAGGCAAGGAACCCTAGCAAGAATAGCCTATCTTAGAAAAGATAGACCTAGACACCAGACTTGACAAGACCACATGACTCCAACATTGCCAAAAAAAAATGGGTGACTGAAAGTCAGACAACACTGTTCAAGGGTCAAAATTGATTGCAGAAATATCTAATTAGAGTCCAAACATAAGGTTGTCCAAGGTTTGGAGGATTGGGTCAAAGTCTGGTGTATACTTCCTTTGTAAAATGACCTCATTATAGGCCTAGAAACTAGGTACAGTGCTGAGATAGTGTTTAGTCTGGTGTACACTTACTTTGAGCTATTAGGTGTCCTTAGGCCATTTAGGGGTAAAACCTTGCAAGTCTTGTATTTCCCTTATAAATTTCCAAAGACCTTGAAGTTCACCACATCCCTCTACATCACTTTGTGATCCTAATGTATAGAACAAAGGGCAATTTGTGAGGGTGCAAGTTGTGATGGTGATGAATTCACTAAGTTTGTATTATTCTCTTGCAACTTGTGGAATTCATTATGATGTTGGGGTATGGTGTGGTAAGCACAAGTATGGGTGTGTGTTAATGTGATTCAAAAGCTATTATGCAAGATTGTTTTATTATTGAGATAAGGATATCTTAATTCTACAAGAATAAATGTTTCAAGAAATATTTGAATTTAATTTTGACAATAACATGAGGAGTGATATATTTCAAGCTTCAGCGAGACTTCATACCACATAGTGTTTGTAGATTACGTTCAATGTGTTATTTATGCTTGTATTGGTGGGAAAACTCTTGAAAACATGCAAAAGAGATTATATTCAACCATGTTGTTTACATGACACACGTAGTTTACCTCCAGCCTAAATTAGCTTTGCATATAAATCTGTGGACGGTGCGTGGTATGAAGCCTCTCTCAAGCTTGAAAATGTTAAGCATTATGATGCTGAGGTATGGTGTGGTAAGCACGAGTATAGTTTCTCGTAAGCTACTATTGGTATAGTTTTTTTTTTCAATAGTTGCAGAATCTAGCTTCTCCTATACTTACACGTGTGTATACATTTTGGGGTTGGCTTTAATGTCATGTAAATTTTAGTGAAATGGTAATAATATTTAAGAGCAACAAGTATGGTATTTTAAACAAGTATGCATATACATTATATAACATGAGGAGTGATATATTTTAATGGAAACACTTAATGAGAAGCATGCCTATATAATAGGAGGAGTGATATATTTTAATGGCAGTGGACATAGAAATTGCAGTGAAACTCTGTAATTTATTATTGTAAGTGGACATAGAAATTGCAGTGTAAGTAGTAGGATGATTGTAAGTGGACATAGAAATAGTAGTGAAACTCTGTAATTTATGATGGCTCAGTGTTGTATATCCATATCCAATGTCTATTTAAACTTTAGGATGATACTTATATGATGGCTTAAGTAAATTGATCTTACCTTGAGACTAGTACACCATGGGATTAGAGGATGGTTGTTATAATAGCAAATGTGTGTCTGTGGGATACTTTTATATTTTGTATTAAATGATGATACATATGTGTTTCTTCCTTTTACAATGGTTTATATTCTGATACTTATATCTTGAATTGTCAAATGACCAATGAGTGATAATTTCAAAAGTGTATCATAATTAAAGGCATGTGAATTCATATTGTACTTAATCTGAATGCCACTGTGTAATGTTTTTACTTATGATATTTCGAGACCCCTCTCCATTTTAAACTAACCTATGACTTCAAAAGAGGAATTATGAAATATAGTTGTAGGTAGTTATCTCTTCTATAATGATGGAGGAGTCAAAGGTAATGATCAATGAGGTTGTTGCTATTAGATCATACATTAATACACTTACTTTTTTTACAACAATAACATTGCATGATGCCAGAGCTCAAATTCAAAATACTAAGTGTATTATTTTATTAATGATGTCCCTATTTGATCTAATAGCATCAATATAACAAACAGAGCACCGACCAATCAAATAGGGACATGAGGTGCTTAAACATTGAGCTCATAAATAATGCATGATGCCCTAGCTTGCAACCCGCGAGCCATCAAGATATTTCCTCATGAAATGATCATAAACGTGGAGTACCACATAGTGAATATCAGCAACAAAACAAATAAAGAGAGATCAAACACTTCATACAATGCCTTGAAGGTAATAGCAACGATGCCCTAGCTCTCAAAGCTCGCGGGTCATCGAGCATTCCAAATGCAAAGATGTAAACAATGCCAGTATTAACATTTATATTTTGCCATTAAATCAATAAATGCCATAAGAATGAAATTGAGTTAATGAGAAGACAAAGCTCGAATGCCTACCTCAAGTCATGGATGCCATATAAAGATCAAATGCTAAGGAACTATGTCATAAAATTTCATGCCAAATTTCAAGGCATGAAATTTTATAATTGTACATATATTTTCT
Source organism: Chamaecyparis obtusa (assembly GCA_027943335.1). Lineage (NCBI taxonomy): Eukaryota > Viridiplantae > Streptophyta > Pinopsida > Cupressales > Cupressaceae > Chamaecyparis > Chamaecyparis obtusa. The sequence goes on from BSBK01009711.1 coordinate 195,628, forward strand.
TCGACTCCCCCACATTGTAAACTCAATGCTAAGGAGAAAAAAGTATGATGTCAAAAATTATAAAATTTCATACCTTGAAATTTTATAACATAGTTCCTTACCAGCTGCCATATGAAGAGCAGTGCAAGGTGGCAACTTTCCCATTTTACCACAGTTAGGGCCCTTTTTTACCATGCTTTATGAGCTTTATGTTTTTTTTTAAGTGAAGACAAAGATTATCTTAATTTTTTATCTTTAAATTTTATTCATTTTATGATTTTTAAAATTGAAATAAAAAATATAAACTTTTAAGAAACTTTTACATCTTTTCATCAAATGACCCAAAAACATCAAGAATCGTCATACATGGTCGCTAATAGCCAAATTTCAGAAGAATATGAATGAATGCAAACATACATAAGTGGATAAACATAAATAGTGAAGGTACCAAATATTACTTGATGTAATGAAGTGTTGACCCGAGGTTCAATCCAGTATGCTCTTGTATGATCCAAAACCTACAAGGAAGGAAAAGATGGGGTTAGATCCAAAGGATCTAAACAATGCATGACACCCTATTAATGATCCTCATCTACAATTATGCATGTGCATAGTTAATTCATACATAGACTCAACAATATGGTAGCATTGATCCAATAATAGAAAATGCATTACAAATGCCAAGCTCATGGTCTCAATGAAATAAACAGTGTATAAAACAATATATGGTCCACAACAGCAGCAAGCATACAATGACAACAATAACATTGCATGATGCCCCAACTCAAATTCAAAATAGTAAGTGTATTAATGTATGATCTAATAGCAGCAACCTCATTGATCATTACCTTTCACTCCTCCATCATTATAGAAGAGATAACTACTAGCTACAACTATATTTCATAATTCCTCCTTTGAAGTCATAGGTTAGTTTAACTATTGGACAATGAATTGATAGGAGTTTCGAATAGATTTGAATAAAGACTAAGAGTATTGAATGTTATTTGTTCCTATTGTGATTTCACGGGAGAAGAAGGCTAAGACCTTTTCAGCGGACCAGGGTGGTGTATATAGCTTGTAAGTTTATATGTTTGCACTTTTTTTGTTTGAGGCTTAATTATGCTAGTTTTTAAAAAGAAAGATTTTTCTTTCTTATTTCAAATTCATTCCTTCATATGTCATACTTGATGCACAATGAATTCATAGGAGTTTCAAATATATTTGAAGAAAAACTAAGAGCATTCAATTTTAACTGTTCTTATTGTGAATTCAGGGGAGAAGAAGGCTAAGATCTTTACAACTAATCTTGTGTGGGCAAGGTATGAAATTTATTCTTGTCACAATCTAAAACTGTTTGAGTTGATTTTAGCTCTTCATCATAGAAAGAGATCTATAATTTATAGATCATTGTGACAAGTATTTTTAATTCAAATTTATGACTAAGTGTTACAACTAAGAAATGTAAATCCGGTTGACTTCCAAACACCATAGGCAACTTTAGCATATCATGTTTGATGAAAATGATAATGAAATTTGGCATGTGCGAGTAAAGGAATCATGCAGTCATCATTTTGTTTGGGCTATGGTTTTCATGTATAGTGTTTGTAAAAGTTTTCATCCTTAAACTAAACCTGTCCTTTCTAGTATCCAGATTATTGATGCTTCTATTGGTATTAATTTGGATGCTATTTCTCGTGCTCTTTGGTGCCTTTCCATGCCTTATTTGGTGTTGAGTTTTTAACTTTCTAACCTCCTTGTTTAGTCAACGTCCTCTATGATTTCGGATGCTATATTTTCCCGAGTTTGGTTGGTGCCTTACTTTCCCCTCTTTGGTTCCATGCTTTCTTACATTAAGAATTCATTTTGTCTCTAATTAAGGCACTATTTCTCCTTGACTGTATTCTTTTGGGGTCTGATCTATTGTAGTTGTTTCTTTTTTCTTTGAATCATTGTTTACAATTACTTTTGATGCAATATTTGTGTGAAGAACAAGAACAAAATGGTGAACGAGTGTATTTGACAAAGATAAACATGACACATTTTGTTGGGCTGGTTGGGTTGGTCTGGTACCATTTACATGGTTTGGCCAAATATTAAATAGTGAGCTCATGAACAATGCCATTATTAAATAGTGAGCTCATGAACAATGTATGATGCCCTAGCTTGTAGTCTACGAGCCATTAAGAGATTTCCTCATGAAATGATCATAAACAAGGAGTACCAAATAGTGAATATCAATAGCAAAACAAATAAAGAGAGATCAAACACTTCACACAATGCCTTGAAGGTAATAGAAATGATGCCCTAGCTCTCAAAGCTCGTAGGTCATTAAGCATTCCAAATGAAAAGATGTAAACAATGACAATATTAAATAGTGAGCTCGTGAACAATGTATGATGCCCTACCTTGCATCCCGCAAGCCATCAAGACATTTCTTCATGAAATGATCATAAACGGGGGGTACCACATAGTGAATATCAACAACAAAATAAATAAAGAGAGATCAAACACTTCACACAATGTCTTGAAGGTAATAGCAACAATGCCCTAGCTCTCAAATCTCGTGGGTCATCAAGCATTCCAAATGAAAAGATGTAAACAATGCTAGTAATCAATAGTGAGCTCATAAACAATGTATGATGCCCTAGCTTGCAGCCCGCGAGCCACCAAGACATTTCCTCATGAAATTATCATAAACAGGGAGTACCACATAGTGAATATCAACATCAAAACAAATAAAGAGAGATCAAACACTTCACACAATGTCTTGAAGGTAATAGCAACAATGCCCTAGCTCTCAAAGCTCACGGGTCATCGAGCATTACAAATGCTAAGATGTAATTAATGCCACTATTAACATTCATATTGTGCCATTAAATTAACAAATGCCATAAAAATGAAATTGAGTTAATGAGAAGACAAAGCTTGAATGCCTACCTCAAGTGCCAATGCCCTCTTACCACACAATGTCGGCCTCTTCGTGCACGCTAAACTCGAATGCCCTCTTTGCACCATGCAAAAGTGTAGTGTCGTCCTCACGGTAACTCTTCGAATTCACAAAATTACAAATGACACTTTCCTTTTCTTTTCTTTTTGTTTATAACCAAATGGGTGTTGCAATTATGACATCATCATCGCTATTATGACACTGTCGGGGGCACTTGAAAAAAAAACACAAATTGTAGTGGCGTTGCAAATTGGCATCCAAATTTGACCCCAAATGTTGTAGTGTACCCTAAGAGTTGGGTGAAGTTTTTGACACCCTGAAGCATTATCGGAGCCTTATGGCCTTGTAGGAACACTAGACCATTTTGGAAGAACTTGGAGTTTGTAAGGAGTGAGAGTGGAGTGTTGGTTAGGAACCAAACTAAGATAAATCTTTGTTAAATTGAAGTCATTAAGTGTCAAAGGAGAGACCTTGTGATGAAGTCTCCCTAAATGTGCTTGTTTTGAGTCTTGAAGAAGGAATGACACCCTTAGTTGTGAAATATGGTACTCAATGGCCTAGTTGTTAAACCCTGCCCTGCATTAGCTTTAAAATTCGCAAATGCTTCATTTTTAGTTTAAGAAAGTAACCCATGTCATTCTAAAATAATCATCAATAAATAACATAAAATAAATTTCACCTTGCAAGATTTGTGATTTTTGAAGGCCTACAAAGATCTATATGGACAAGTTCTAATGACTTTATTTTGAAACTTTACTCCTTTTAATTGAAGCTTGGTTGTGTTTATTTCGTATGTTTGCATTGCTTGCAAAGAGTGTTCAAATTCTTAGCAATCTTTGGCATATCTCTTATGACTTTTTTAGTTTTAATTTTCATTGTATTATCAAATTTTATACAGTCCATTCTTATATTTCATAAGTAGCTTTCATTTGTTTGTCCCATTTAGCATTTTTCTCAATTGATCTAACAATAGATTTATAGGTTATTTTCTATTATGTTTGCTTTAGTAATTACTTTTCTTGTACTTTCCTTTCTTATCTAACAACCTTGATCATGAAAATAACAATGTGTCCTTGATCACACATTTAAATAACTAAGAATTTTATGCTTCAAACCATCAACATACAATTTTATTTTATTTTTTTGTCCTCTTGTTATCAAGATTAAGGGTACCTTTTTCAATGATACTTGGTGTAACATTGTCACCTATTGCTCATGTTTTCAACTACTCAAAATTCAAACTTTTGTATTAAATCTATTATTTGGCTAGTGAAATATAGTTTCTTAAGAGTTTCTAAGATTGGTCACTATGTGATTTTAGTCCAAGGCCTCCATTTTGAGTCTTATGATGAGTCTATTAGAATGTGTACCATCTTTGCAAATGGTCTAATTTATTGTATGTATTGTAGTCTAATTGGTTAGTACATGTTGATGATGTCAGGTTCAATCTAAAGAGCTAGATTTGTAATTCACCTTATGTGTTATTACAATTTTGTGCTAAATTGGCTATATGTATCGATGTAGAATGAAAAAAATAAAAAATTATAAACTATGAAGTTTTGGAGAGAGCATGGTTTGAGGGAATGTTCTCGATGCTATTGCAAAGAAAATAGCCCATTTGTGTGTCAACCCACTTCCTGAAATAAGAAATTTTAAACTTTTGAATTTCACCAACCTAATCTTGAAAGTTGTTAAATAGAGATTTTTAAATTAATTCCAAACGTAATTATTTTTTCTAGGTTTTTCTTCTAATTTAGTATCATTGTCATTTTGGAAAAAAATTAAGAAAATATATTAAACTAGTCAAAAGTTATTAATGTTTTTTTTCATAATCTTTTTGTACACACTAAGATGTGCACTTCTCTAAGCCATTGCTTCCAAAGGAATCCATGAATGGGAGACCTTGAAAATCAACCTAGAGCTCCCTAGTCATGGAGTGCAAGGAAATTAAGTGTGCTCTCAGCTAGAGCTATTTAAGCCTATGACCTTGCTAGTAAACCATGCAATGGGAGATTCCAAAGAAGACAAGGGCAAGAATGCCAATATCCTCAAGAAATCGAAATGAAATGTAATGCAACTACACTAAGAATGAAGATGTAAACTAAGCTATGGAAATGAAAGAACAATGCAACTAAGCTATGAAAAGAAAGAACAAGTGTTACAAATCCTTCCTATTTAGACTATGTGAGTTAATTTATGGCATAAAAGAGACTAAGCTAATAAACCATAAATATGAAGCTAAGCTGGGAATGCAAGAATGAAACTAAGATGGAATGTAAATGCTAAGAATGATCCAAATCTCCAAAGCTCCAAAATCACCTAGAAAACCTGTAGCATAACATTAGTATTCAAAAGATGGATCTAAGAATGAGAAGAGACCTCTCCTTTTATAAGAAATGAGGAGGAATAGACGATGGAGATTAAGAGGCAAAAAGATTTAATCAACGGTGGAGCATCAAAGAGGAGCAATCCATGTGCACAAGTATCCTCCAATGAGAAAATAAGAGTTGAATTTTGTGTCCATATGAGACAAAAAGTGTCTTTTCTCCTTTTTATAAAATAGGAATAATGCTTTATTTGTGCAACTTAGGATAAGAGGAAAAGTGGGGGGCTTTTTATTTATTAAAAGGGGAGGAAATTCCTTTTAAATAAATAAAGACTTTAGGATAAGATGGTTAAACCATAGAAAATAATTGAATAAATGATAGAACTAGGATTTGACCAAGAATAAGCAATTGATAATTTTAGCAAAAGGGGCTAATAGTCTAGGTGACCATTTTTAGGTGATTACATTTACCCCTCTTTGACTAATGTGTGATCGATCTGGGAACACATTACATCAAAGAATAGATTAGTCAAGAAGGCAAAAGAGATCTGACTCCAAAGAATGAAGTGCAGAGAGATAGAAAATCCTGCATGGTCAGCCTATTCGCGACAGTACGGAACACTTAGGAAAGAGATGGACAATATCAGGACTCGAGACGAGAACTAACATGTCAAGCACAAAGATAGATCGATCAAAGAAAATAGAATGGTCTAGCATATGCTCTGGAGAATAGCCGATAGGATATGATGTGTCTACCCCCTTAGGATCGAAATCAAAATCAGGTAGAGGGAAGGCAGAAGCAAGAGCAACATGATCAAATCACTAGAAACCATAATCGAAGAGATGAAGAATGATGGAATAACTATCAAGAAGATATGCCCCAATGAAGACCTCATAGAGATGAAATGAAATGTGAATGAAAGACTAGAAGGGTGAGAGAGATGGGAATGAAGAAGGAAAGAATGCCCCAGCGAGGATCAAAGGATCAGGCCTCAAAAGGTCAGCCAACTACGTAGAAGAAGGGAAAAGTTTTGAAATGCAATTTTGACTATCAAGATGAACTTGAATTTTGATTTCGATCCTAAAAATGGATCCAGGACGTCAAAATTAGCTAGGGGTGCAATTTTCGTGCAATTTTGAGGTGTTTTGAAAATTAGGTCAAAAAGTCAAAATGCTATAAAAGGGGTAAAAAGGTCATTTTCAAAATCATTTGTCTTTTAGCGATTTGAGAATCTTAAGAGCTTAGAGAGAGAAAATGGCCCAGTAAGCAGTGGTATCAGTTCATAGGCATCAATTTGAGCATGACCGATTGCACAATTGGCCTCCACAGTATGCTACCCCGGTATGTTTTCATAAAAACTTGCCCTTTTTGAGTCATTATGAGCATTGAATGCATTTAAAAACATGTTTTTAATAATTTTGATTTTTTTAATTTGGGCGAAAGATCGTACGATCTTTCACAAGTATCGCACCCTTTGAGGGAAAATGTTGTGCGATACTTCATGTGTCAACATCGTATCGCACCGACATTAAGTCTAGTATCGCTCGATACCAGACGAAATGTCATGCGATGCTAGGTGAAGTATCGCACTTCAAGATACTATCACACTACTATAGGAAGAAGTATCGTACGATACTTTATCAACAAACAATATCGCCCAGTTGAAAAATTTGACATGTTTTAGTGTTTTTGAGCAAAATGACATGGGTCTAGATAATGTTTGTTTTTCTAAGATGCGTTGTACTAATTTTATATATTCATCATGATATGTTCTGACATCTGGCTTTGGATTGGTGATTTATAGGAGTTCCTTCTGGCACTGTTGATCAGAGCACCGAAGGTTATTGGGCTATGATATGTCCAAGATTTGGATGGTCTAGGTCAAGCAGACTTGAGGGCGATGGGCTTTGGCTACTTGCTGAAGTTGCCCTATATTAGAGTTGATCATGGGTTGTTGACTGTGCTAGTCGAGAGATGGCATAGCGAGCACAACACCTTTCATCTACCTATTGGAGAGGCATTGATCACCTTGGAGGATATCTATCAGATTCTCTGAGTGCCTAGCCATGGTGATCACGTAAGTATAATCATGTTTATAGATAGTCATAGATGTAAAGTTTCCATATAATAGAAACTGACATGATTGTTTGTTGGCATACGTATAGTACGATCAGGATCCTACTGAGGGACGGTAGGTCATCCAGGGCATGTTCTAGGATGTTACGATTATAGACAAACACATCACCTAGGATCGATTGATGAGTGACTTTGGCAAGGACTTCCCAGTGCCATGTATTATTGCTTCTATTATTGCACAGGCCCTTATCACTGACAAGAGTCTGAAGGGTTTTTCGCTAGGGTGGGGTAGATTGTTAGTGGATCTAGTAGCACATCCATGACGGATGGCATGGGGCACAACAATCCTAGCAAATATGTATCATGAGCTGGATGAGATCATCTATCGTGATAGCAGAACATGGGTGTGTGGTGGTATTCTAGCATAGGTGTGGGCAAGGGAGCACATCGATGTGGTGTGTCCACAGGTTCAACCGAGGGAGAGGAGACATCCCTTTATCTATAGATATGCAGGATTCTTATCATAACCTCATAGCGGGGATGTGATATATTATAGGAGGATACTGGATGAGCTGACTTCATTCCAGTGGAGGCCATCCAGGGCTATGGAGGTGTGGGGTGATGTAGAGGATGAGTTGAGTTACATGCCATGCAGTCGACCACTAGTAGGCTGACACCTAGACATCATGGAGTGGTTTGTTATCACCCGGGTATGGAGGCAGTTCGGGTGGCAGCAGAGAGTGTTGACAGAGATGACTACATACTCCCGGGCTAGGGATGAGGAGGGTCAAGGCTAGCTACCGATGGTGGATTACTAGCAGGCAATACAAGACACAACAACCATATAGAGAGAGCCATGGGACTATCTTCCAAACATGGTAGATGTGGGAGTTGATGCAGCCTACAGAGTAGAGTGGCGGTGAGCTCCATTTTTGAGGTTCATTGTGCTTGATGCACAGCCAGCGACTCAAGGAGATGAGGGAGATGATGGGGATGGAGGAGATGGAGGGAGGGGGAGAGGGAGAGAGACTGATCAGAGCTCATGATCAGGTGGCTAAAAATTGCCACGAGGACAGGGTTCAGCTGATGAGGGTGATGATGGGGGGAGACTAGCTCACCAAGTTAGGCAGGATCAAGATGTAGGAGGAGAGGACCTAAGAGCTAGGATCTAGGCTCTAGAGATGGAGATGCAGTAGTTATGCATCACCATAGCGGTTAGGGAGTAGCAGCTGATAGATATTAGAGCCAAGCTCGAGCGGTGAGATAGGGCTATACAAGTCGCTACAGCAGAGTCACGGAGAGAGGTAGCACGAGCAACATACTACCATGGGCTCTATATTTAGGTTGTGCCATAGGGTCAAAGAGCACCGCCCTACTCTTCTATTGTAGGGAGATCTGATATGGTACCAGACATGGAACCACCTCCTCCACCACTAGCACCACATGATGGTGGTAGGGAGTCCTAGGTTTAGGGTGTTTAGATGTTTTTACATATCATGAGACTTTGATCCAAATTTTGGGATCTCATAGTGTGTATATTGTATCATGACATTCTTATATATATATGAGATTTACTAGATATTCGATATATCTTATGTATGTGTCTCACTTGTGATGGATGTATCAATTTTTATATTGTCTTGTTATATTTCTCAAAATATATGTTATAAATGCTCATGTATATTCTCTCTCATAGATGTATGTTTAATTCTCATGTGTATGATATAGACTCATGTTTTTGTTATCTCTTTTAGGATATAGATATGATGAGAAGATTAACCCCTCGCGATGACAGGAATAGATCGTGATGTGAAAGACAAGGAATGAAATACATGATCGAGAAAGAAAAGGTGAGCGCAGTTGACCGATAGGTCCATGAAAGATGAAAAGGAGAGCTCTCTCCATATGCAAAATGCAAAACTAACTAACATGAACCTAAAAATGCAAGCTACTATGAAAAGTGGTTTACTCGCAAGGTCACAAAACTTTTAGACTCTAATATTCATCATTGAGCTTTATTGGTAGTGTCATAAGATCATACAATGCACACTAGTATGACTATGTGAATCTGAATATGATCTATATCAAATAGATATGTGGGAATCCCACCTAAGCACCAAAGACATATAAGTCAAGATGACTAGTGCAGTGAGATTACCTAAGTTTAGTATAGCAAGATTATACTCACATCGAGACATAAGGAAAGTCAAGATGACTATAAGTATGCACTTGCACAAATAGTCAAGGACAATACCTTGTAAGTCCTATTGTCAAGTAGAACCAACAAAAATGCTAATGACAATTAAGACCCACAAAATATATCCACAAGCAGAGAAAAATAAATAAAACATATCCTCATGCCCCCAGTCTTCTAGCTATGCATCATCAAAAACTATTAGAGAGAGAATACTCAGCAAAGAAATCATCATAGACAGCACACAAAGAAAGAAATTCCAACAAGTCTCAGCAAGTCAAGTGGTTTAAGTGCATGTGTGTAGGTCATAGAGTCAATCTTTGAGTATCACCTCTACTAGTGGAAATATCGCATCATTCTAGACTGTTTGTAAATATCTAATAAGTGTTGAAAAACACTTGACGCTAGGGTAGTGTTGAAAAACACAGTTGGGTTGGTGTTGAAAAACACCGTTGGAACCAAGTGGCCCAAGAAACCTGAATGCACAAAGAGACCCGAGATAGGCTTAAAACAACAGATGCCCCCCTAGACTAAGATAAGAGTCAATTCCAGGCTACGAGAGGCAAAGCGAGAAGTGGAGTGAATGAGCACCATGCAAGACTGATAGACATAGGTGCAAGGGTCTCAAGCAGTGCCTGTTTCTAGGTTTTCACCATTTGATAGATTTTTTCAAGACTTTTTTCAAAAAAAAATTGTATTTTTGCTACCAAGGCGCTTGTTTCCAGGTTTTGACCAAGGCACTTTTTCGATTTTTTTGAATTTTTTGACTTTTTTAATTTTTTGGTGAAACATCAAAGTGCCTATTGCTAGGTTTTCACTAGGATGCTCATTTTTTCATTACTTTTTATGCTTTTTAGGATTTTTTCAGCATCATATATGAATTTTTTTGAGATTTTTTCAGGATCAATAAAGAATATGTACAAAAGAGCTCAAGAACCTTAGGCATAGAACTTTTTCAGATGTAGAACATTGATAGGCTCAGTAAGCTCTTCTCCCTCAGGTGTAGATAGCTGATAGGCTCCAGACCCAAATAATTTTGTAATGATGTAAGATCCTAACCAATTTGGTTCAAACTTGCCTTTTTGCTCCCTATTCTGCTGATTTTTGGGATTGTCTCTGAGAACTAGTTCACTCACTTGGAACTCTCTAGGATGAACTTTCTTATTGTAAGCAGTAGACATTCTCTTCTGATAGGTGTGCATGTGATCAAAAGTGGCCTTGCGATGTTCTTCCAACGTGGTAAGCTCATGCACTCTCATGGCCCTTTGGTCTTCATCGATTTTCAAACCATGGAGAGAGACTCTTAGTGAAGGTATTTCAACCTCTAATGGTAAGACAACCTCAGAACCGTAGACCAAGGAAAAGGGTGTTGCACCTGTAGGAGTGCGAATAGAAGTCTTGTAAGCCCATAGCATAGGATTGATCTGCAAATGCCAATCCGTGCCTGATTTGTGCATTGTTCTATGGAGAATTTTTAGCAATGTTTTGTTTGAGGCCTCAGCTTGGCCATTCCCTTGAGGGTAGTAAACAAAAGACCAATGTTGTTTGATTTTGAACTTTTTGCACAAGTGCTTTAGGTCTTTGTTTTTAAATTGGCTGCCATTATATGTGACTATGGAAGAAGGAATACCATAGTAGCAAATGATGTGATTCAAAATAAATAGGGCAACATGTTTGCCTATAGCTGCAGATAGTGGGATAGCCTCAACCCATTTGTTGAAATATTCAGTAGCTGTAATGATGAACTTGTGCCCACTTGATGAACTAGGACAAATCTTGCCTACCAAGTCAAAGGCCCATTGCTGAAATGGCCAATAAGTAATAGAGGGAATGAGCTCACGTCCAAGAGCATGAATGAGATTCCCATGTAGTTGACATTTTTTGCAGGACTTGGGATATCGAATAGCATCAGCTTGCATAGTAGGCCAATAATAGCTAGCCCTAAGCAATTTCTGAGTGAGCCCAAGATCGTTAGAGTGTGACCCACATATGCCATCATGAACTTTAGCTAGCACCTTTTTTGACTCCTCTATTTCTAGACACCTAAGGAGATTTCTATCTAGACCCTTCCTATACAAGTTACCAGAGATGAGGGTAAAGTGTGAAGCATTACAGATGAGTTGGTGCTTCTCATTGCATGTTAGATTGTCAGGGATAACTTGATCTTGGAGATAGGAAAAGATGGTAGCATAGTAGGAGGAGTCATGACCGACCACAATGTAAATGACATGATTATTAGGGGAATTGTAGGCAAGGTAGCGCAATTCTTCCACCAGGAACTCAAAGCATGGTTCATTCTCTTACAATTGCAGTATGGATGCCAAAGTAGCCATGGCATCGGCAGCCTTGTTCTCAGCTCTAGGAATTTGTTGGAATGTGATAGATGTAAGCTTAACACCATTCAACAAGGCTTCATATTCAGCTATGTTATTGGTGCATGAAAAGAGAAGTTTGTATGATTTAGGAATGGTGTATCCGTGAGGGGTAACAAATAGGATTCCAGCACTGGCACCATTCTGTGTGTGAGAACCATCAAAAAACATTTTCCATGTATGCCTTGTGATATTCATGATCGAGGCATCTGGGAAATCTATCTGAAGAGGAGCATTATCAGTCATAGGAAACTCAGCCAATTGATCTACAATCGCTTTCCCTTTAATAGCTTTTCTCTCAATATACTAAATGTCAAATTTTGAAAGAATCAACATGCACTTGGCAAGGCGCCCAGTAAGCGCAGCTGTACTTGGAGATATTTTAAACAATCAATTTTAGCAACCAGCTACATAGTATGTGCAAGCATATAATGTCTGAGTTTTTGAGAGGCAAACACCACAGCTAAACAAGCATTTTCAATACTGGTGTAGTTGAGTTCATAAGCAACCAGAGTGCGATTGATATAATATATAGCTCACTCTTTTCCCTTATCATCATGTTGTGCAAGGAGAGCCCCTAAATAATTTGTTGTAGCAAAAATGTACAATATCAAGGGTTTCCCTTGGATAGGTGGCATAAGGATAGGAGGTTGTGCTAGGTAATTCTTGAGCTAGTCTAGATTCTTTTGACACTCCTCATTCCATATACAAGTAGCTCCCTTATGCAAATTCTGATTGAATGGTTGAGCTCTATCAGCTAGCTGAGAAATGAACCGCCTGATAGATTGGAGATGGCCTTGGAGACTCCTTAATTGTTTGATGTTACGAGGAGGTGGCATTTCCATGATGGCTTGAACCTTTTCTGGGTCTACTTATATTCCTTTTGCTTATATTATGTATCCTAGCAGTTTCCCAAAAGTGACACCACAAGCACATTTTTTTGGATTTAATCTAAGTTGAAATCATTCCATGTGGTCTAATATCAAACTCAAATCAGACAAATGAGTGCTTCATTGTTGTGATTTGGCAAGCGTGTCATCAACATAGTCCTCCATGTTTTTGTGCATCATATCATGAAAGATGGTAGTCATCACTCTTTGATAGGTTGCACCAGCATTTTTAAGCCCGAACAGCATGACATTCCGGCAAAAGGTACCCCATGCACATGTGAAGGCTATCTTCTCTTGGTCCTCAGGGGCAATCTTAATCTAGTTATTCTAGAGAAGCCATCCATAAGGGAGTACATTTCATAGCATGTCATCATGTCCACTATCATGTCAATATTTGGAAGTGGAAAATCATCCTTAGGGAATGCTTTATTCAGATCTCAGAAATCAGTGCATACACAAATGGATTTGTCATGGAAACAAGGACAATGTTGGAAATCCACTTAGCGTAGTCAATTGCTCTGATGAAGTTGGCTTTCAGGAGCTTCTCAAGTTCAACCTTAACCAGTAATGCTACATGAGGATGCATCTTTCTCAGTTTTTGTTTGACAGGTTTTACCTCTGGAGCAATAGAGAGATGATGCATAATAAGTTCAGTATCTAAACCTAGCATGTCTGAGTATGTCCAGGCAAAATTGATCTTTTTCTCTTGAAAGAATGTAGCAAATTGTTCTTTTTCTTCTGCTGAGAGAGATTGAGCCACATGTATGATTTTAGGAGATTCCTCTGTCCCCAAGTTGATGGGTTGTGTAGGTTCTATGAGAACTGAAGACCTTTCTTGAAAATAGCTTGGTAGACTACCAAGTACCTCATCCTTGGGTGCCTCAGTGAGGTTTTCACCCTTAGATATGTCTTTATTTTTACTATTTTGAGGTTCGAACACCGCCACAATGTGGTTTTTGCCATCCGAACACTACTTTTTTCTTTTAATTTTATGACTGAGGTACTTGATATCTGATTCAGTCATGTTTGTTGTTGGTTCACTGGTGGAAGAAGTAACAGGTTCAATGGCATTGAGGTAGCAGGTGATCTCATAGTAATTTTGAAAGGAAGGCAATATAGGTCTTTGATCTTGGGTAGACCAATCTATGAGATCTGAGTGTATGAGGGAGAGCGAAACAATTGGTTCAAGGTAATTAATGCGGGGAATATCATATCTGGTGACAAGAGAAGTCGAGCCTATAGGGTGGGCTCCAAAAGTGTCAAGATCTAAATTTGTCATGGAAGGACCAGCATGTACATTAAAGCAATACATGGATTGAACTCGTCAGACCCTACGCGCGACTCATCAACTACGTTGGGTTGGTCACTATAGGTATGAATCACATCAACATCCATATGTACGGTAGAAGATCCATCTGAGAGTGTCCCATTCATATTCATTTGAATTAGTCGTGGAACTTCTGCTAGGATGTTTGCACCAAAAAGGCTTAGGATGCCTAGAAGTAGAGGTATTCATGTCATGATGTGTGAGATCTCCTCTTTCTATCAAGTGTGCAATATTTCTACATTGTCTATCAAAGCTCAATGACTCATTAGGCATAAAATTTTTGGATGTAGAGGCTTCAGCTGTATCACCAGTAAGCATGCATTCTCCTCCCCAAAGAAGTGAGGTAGAAGGAAGATAGTCTTCCATTTGGGCCATAGTGCATAGTGGTGATCCCTTGTCATCTGTATCTATATCTGGTTCTTTAGCTAGTGGTGATTCCTTGTCATTTGTACCTAAGTCACTAAGCATGGGAGTATTTCTAGAATATTTAGGGATGTCATTGTCAACACCATATCCTAGTCCTATGGTATCTTTAGAAGATCGGCCATCAGTATGACTCAAAGGTTCAATTAGAGCATGCCCATTGTTATTTAAAGGTCTGTGACCTTGATAGCCCATTTGTTGTAGAAATTTATATCCTTTACCGTAGCGCTTAGGGGAAATGGGAGTAGCAACTATCGTAGTGTCTTCTTCCTTTCTATAAACCCACTCCCTAATAGCTTGCTCTTCTTTTTCGGCCTCTAAGGGCACAGATGATTGGACAAATGTACCAAAAATTGTCATGGTAGAAGTGGAAGGCTTTGTCTTCTCTGAAGGTCTACCATAGGACTTAGGTGAAGTAGGCATAGCGGCAATAGAGTCCAATGTGTATTCTCATCTTTAGTTTTTGCTCAGCAGTAATAAGGGACACATTATGATCATAAGAGCATTTGTTGTGAGGAACAAACATCTCAGTAGTAGTTAGATTATTGATAGCAATAGCATTATCCCCAGGAATCACAATATCAGCTCCATTATGTGGAAACTTGACACACTGATGATAAGTGGAAGGGACATCTTGCATTTTATGGATCCAAGGTCGACCCAGAAGAATGTTATATGCGAGTGGGATGTCCAACACTTGGAAAACAATATCTTTCATGATAGGGCCTACTCGAACAAGTAGTACAACAAGACCTTTGGAAGATCTTTCCACTTCATCATATGCTTTTATGGTAATCTTTTGCCTAGGATCCATGACCAATTCAAACAATCCTAATTGTTGCACCACATGGAAAGAAACAATATTTAACCCAGCACCATTGTCTATCAGGACTTGACGGACTCGAGTATGGTAGACCAGAACTTCAATATGTAAAGCCAAATTATGGTGGTGGCTAAGAGATGTGTCATCTTCTGCAGAAAAGGATAGGTAGTGGGGAGACGCAATGTGGTTGACCATAGCCTGGAATCAATCTGGATCAATATCATTGGGAACATTTGTTGTATGAAGAGCTTTCTCAAGGATCTCTTTATGCAAAGGGGATAGCTCAAGCAACTAAAAAATGGATATCTGAGTAGGTGTCCATTGTAATTGGTGCACAAGGTCATAGCTAGACAAAACTAAAGGAACCACTTGTTTGGAAGAAGAAGCTTGCTTGGGATCATGCACGGTTTTAAGGATAATTTTGGCTTGCCCCCTAGTAACAGCATTTAGTGTCTCACTTTGGGAAGATGAACCACTCAGTGTTTGCAAGACCAACTTTGGCATACCGTGATTGGCATTATTATCATCTTGAGATCTCACCATAAGAACACTCTCAACAGGCTCTATCATATTTATCACAGGTGAATCAGGAGCATATGTATAGTTGATCTTCACATCATGATTCTTCTTATTTTCTTGAGAGGATTCTGCTTTCTCATACTCAGGTAGAGGAGTCTTGAAAGCTTTGTGATCAGAATTTTTAACTAAGCCATCTGTGAGCATTGTGCCTCCATCAATAAGATCTTGAATGGCATCTTTAAGCTTAAAATAATTATTTGTCTTATGTCCCTCATTCCTGTGATAATGGCAGAAATGATCTTCTCGCCACCAATCAGGCTTAACTGGTGGATCATAGGGACAAGAATTGTTAGGAAGTTTAAAATAATTATTGGCAACTAGAGTCTTAAGAATCACATCATATGGTTTAGCCAACTTAGTGTAGACTCATCGTTGATATGTCTTTTTTGGCTTGTCTACATGTTGAGGCTTAGGAGCACTGTGAGCATTGGCAACCTCTTGTTGTTTTTTTGCATATATAGCATTAGAGAGGTTAAAAGCTAGTTCTTTGGCTTTTGGGACATCCACAACACCATCATTAACAACATACTTGTTTTTATTCCAAGGTTTGCCTTTGTCCTTGCCATTGCCCCTAGTATCTTTATTAATAACAATATCCCATTTTCTTATGGCCACATCTTCAATCTGATATGCACTTTCAACCATGTCATTGAAAGAGGAGAACAGTTGTTTCCTTAGATCATAATACAGTTCTGGCACAAGAGTGTTGATGAAAATGTCAATCTTTTCTCTTTCATCTAGCTATCGAGGATATCGAGAATACAATGACCTCCAACGTTGTAAGTGGCAAATAGCTCACCTTGATTTTTCTTTAGAGCACTGAGATCTATCATGGTGATAGGCTATTGGATGTTGTATGAGTAATGCTAGGTGAAGCGTTTAACAAACTCATTAAAAGTTTTAAGAGGTGGTGTCAACTTTGTAAACCATTCTAGAGCTTGTCCTCTCAAACTTCTAGGGAACAATCACCGAAGAAATGTGTCCTCATGAAGGAAGTCCATGCTAAGAGCGTAAAAGTGATGCACATGGTCATGGGGGTCACCGTTTCCATCATACTTGTTGTACTTGGGAACCTCAATATCCCTAGGAAATGGGACCTTGTATAGACTTCTGTCAAAAGGAAGAGCACAAATAGATTCTATGAAAGAAACCTTTGGAGGTTCTTTTTCTATTGCAAGTTGAGCAAGATGCTGATTGGCTCATTGCAATTCATCCCTAAGGATTTCTGATTCAGTTGGTACTCTTTCTTGAACAATATGTCATACATCATAGCCAAGAGGGAGCTTGTATCCCCTAGAAGTCATGTATTGAAAGTATTGATCCCCATTTTGCTCTAAAAGTTTAAGCATTATATGTTGGGATGCTTCATCTTGTTCAAATCTCATAAGCTCTTCACTAGAAATCTCATCGTTAGCCTCTTCCTCATGCTGAGAGGGAGGAGGTCTAGGAGGTGAAGAGGGAGTAGCAAAAGTTCATCTTGGAGGAGATCTTGGTGGCATGTTGTTGCCATAGTTACCCAAAGTACCAAAAGGAGGGGGTCTATATTCGTAGCCACTAATCTCAGGTTGTTCTTGAGACATCCCCTTCATAGCCATGTGCCTAGTAGCATACATTTTGTCTAAACGTGCTTGGTTGTCCTTATGCTCAAAATGTTCTTGCAAACGGTGGAACTTTTCTTGTTTAGTCAAAGTGAGTGAGACACTATCTGTGCTTTTGGAGGTCTTGAATATGGAAAAGAGGAAGCCTCCTTTGTACCACGGGGTGACCTTAGAATCTTCAGATTGGTTAGGACTAGAACTGTCATTACTAACTGGTGCTCATGAGCATCTTGTGGGTGAAGGTAACTGCGTATAGTTGAATGGAGGGTGACTCCCTTGCTCGAATTGAGACCGAGTTGAAACTGGCATGAAAAAGGAATGTTGGTTGACTAATAAAATGAGACAAAGTTTTTTAGATATTGAGATAAACAAAGCCAAAGAAGATCACTTGTTAAGATAGAACAACAGAGATGGCTGGTCAAAAGTGCTCAAGAACTTACAACAATCAATTGACTCAAGCTGAGATATGAGCAAGAAGCTCAATTAGCAAGTAGCTAGAGAGGTAACCGTAATGTGACAAGTGATCAAAAGTAGCATTTGGGAAACTCAAATCCAATAGTTTTAACTCATTTTCTCAGTCTAAAATAGACTTAAACATGTAGTTAATAGACCAAGGTCAAGTAAGAACAGGAAGAGACACTCAACAAATGAGATTTCAAATTTGGCAGTAATGAGACAGTGAAAAGATTCTGGGTGATAGTTTCCAGGCAAACAGGGTGACAAAATATAACCAGGTGATAGTTCTGATAGAGATTGAGCGATACTTTCCAAGCAGCCGGGGTGATAGAATCTAGGCAAGCAAGGTGATACAAAACTAGGGACAAAATATCACACGATAAAACTTGAAACAACATGCGATTGTTTTCAGTGGCGTATGACTCTTGACCAGCGAACATAAAAAATCTCAATTTTTTAAGGTATTTTTGTTAATTTTGTGATCTAATGGATAATTTGTAGATTTCAAACACAGTGACAGCAATATTCAGGTAGGTTTGCAAATAGTAGGGGATGGAACATGTCATCAAACACTTGTGCAAGAGCAAAAGCAACCTTGCCAAGACAAGCAATTGGGATATCAAAATGAAAACTTCTATGAGCACTACCACGATGTTTGTATGTTCAAGAACGTTTGCACGGGTACATAACAACGAGAATAGTTCAAGCACTTGCTAGACTAGAAGGACAAAGGCTCAATACTTATCAACTTGGCCCACACTTGATGTTCCATTGCCTCACACAAAGTGGTTGCCCACAATAGATGTTGGCTTTGTCGTGGAAGTGCCAATGGCACAACCAAAGGAACACAGATGGTGAGTAGTCTTGGGGTGATTTGGGTTATTCCACTTGGATCAATCCTTGCACCAAGAAGCTAAGCAGCAAAAAAGGGTGGCCTCTACCTATGGTTCTTAGTAAGGGCTTCCATTCATAGTACCCCTCTTGCTCCTCAAAAAGGACTAGGACCTCGCGGCCACAAGAGTACCTTAAGCATTCTTGCTCAACACTTTCCTCATGGTCACAATCCCACAAGTACTCACATCAAGCGAAGACAAGCACTACGTCTACCAAGGTTTTGTGTCCTTGATAGCCTTGAGATTATAGTGGGTTGGAATAGCTTGGTATTAGCTTGTCCCCACTTGGGTCGTTCCTCTTGATTGCTCAAGAGCAGGCTCGCTAAAGGATCCTAATGCTAAACAAAGAGTGGATTGACTTTTGAGTGTCAGGATTTCTGGTTCACCTCAAGGGTGAAGAGCATAATCTCCTAGCTCAAGAATCTCCCCCAAACACACCAAACAAAGAGTTCAATTACCCTCTTGTTTTCAAAGTCTAAAAGTGGGTCAAGATTTTTGTTTCACCACAAGGGTTAAGAGCATAATTTCCTACCACCAAAAGACTCCTACAACAAGATCTTAAATGCCTAAGAAATGAGACAACTAGTATATGCCGCACTTAAAAGAAAAGTAAATAAACAAGCAATTGGTTGTTTTTAGGTGTTGGGTAGCCCTACAAAACATAATTAGTAGCCCTTTTGCCTTTGAAGCTTTGACATGCGATCTTTTTAGCAAATTTTTCAAGCAATGAAGACACCTACAAGCACAACTTGTTAGCCCCACAATGGTTAGCAAAACAAAAATCCAAATGAAATCTGCAAATTAAATCTGTCTAACCACAACAAACTAAACCAACAAGCTAATCAGATCAAAACTCAGCAAAAAAGAACCAAGAAACAACTCACTATCGAGTACAAGTGATAGTACCATCACCAAAAATATCGCACAATACTTTACAATATACCAGGGTGATATTATCTTTTTGGGTGACACTTCACCATACCTGCAGGTGATAGAATGTTCCAAACAATTTGACAGAATCTCTCACAGAGTGCGATACTTTAATTGGTAAAGTATCACACCAGTATAGGAGAAAGTATCGCACAACACTGGTGAAGTATCGTACGATAATCTTCCAGAAAAAAAAACTATCGAAAATAGTAAGCTAAAAGTGATGAAAAAAGTGTGAAAATGCATAAAAAGAAGGACAAAATAGAGTTGTTTAGCCCCACGGTGGGCGCCAAAAATGTACACACTAAGATGTGCACTTCTCTAAGCCATTGCTTCCAAAGGAATCCATGAATGACCTTGAAAATTGACCTAGAGCTCCCTAGGCATGGAGTGCAAGGAAATTAAGTGTGCTCTCAACTAGAGCTATTTAAGACCATGTGACCACAAGGTGTGCACACTATGGCTCAAATGGGAGACAATCTTCCTTCTACTTCACCCCTTTGGGGAGACGAACACATACCTGCTAAGGACACAACTAAAGCTACTACACCTAGAAGTCAGCAACATAGGAATATTTTACGTTAATGAAAAGAGGAGATCTCACAAATAATGATGCTGAAGCCTCTACTTCTAAAGGTCCTAAACCTTCTTGCTGTAAGCATCCCAGTAGAAGCGTAACAACAAATTCAAATGAATATGAATGGGATACTCTCTCTGATGGATCTTCCACAGTGGATATGGAAGCGGATGTGGTTCATACTTATGGTGACCAACCTAACATAGTTGACGAGTCTCATGTAGGGTCTGATGATTTTAATCCACGTATTGCTTTAGTGGACCACGCTAGTCCTTTTATGACAAGTCTAGATCTTAACACTTTCAGAGGTTACCCTATAGGCTCAACCTCTCTTGTCACTGGAGATGACATCCCTCACATAAATGCTATTGAACCAGTCACTTCATTTCATCTCACAAAATCAGATCTCATATCTTGGTCCACCCAGGATCAACATGCCATTGAACCTGTTACTTCTTCCACCAGCGAACCAGCAATAAAAAGGACTGAATCATAAATCAAGTATCTCAATCATCAAATCAAAAGAAAAGAGCAATGGTTGGATCATGAAAACCACATTGTGGCGGTATCCAAACCTAAAAAAATTAAAAATAAAGACCTACTCAAAAATGATGATTATCAAATAAAAGATGACAAGCTAATTCTCTACAAAAAAAATGGTGAAATTTTTCAAGAATTATTTCACATCTGTCATATTTCAGCACATTCCTAGAGCTCAGATCAAAGCTTCTAATGCCTTGGTTACTTTGGCATCCATTTTATAATTGAAAAAGCATAAATCCCACTTCCAGTTCCTGGTGGAAGAATTACGCTATCCTACCCACAATTCCTACAATGCCACCATCTTTTCCTATTTCCAAGATCATGTTATTCCTGAAAATCTAACACGCAATATGAAGCACCATCTCATCCATCATGCCTCACACTTTACCCTCGTCTCTAGTGACTTGTATAGGAAGGGTCTAGATGGAACTCTCTTTAAGCGTCTAGAAATAGAGGAGTCAGCCAAAGTGCTAGCTAAAGTCCACGACGGTATATGTAGATCACACTTTAATGATCATGTGCTAGCTTGGAAATTGCTTAGGGCTGGTTCCTATTGGTCAAGGCCTTGTATTATCACAACAACATTTAGGTCTGAGGCCTATCAGCTATCTACGCTAGAGGGAGAAGAGCTTACTAGGCCTACCAATTATCTACATTTGAAGAAGTATTATGCCTAAGGTTCTTGAGCTCTTTGTACATATCTTAATGATCCTGAAAAAATTTCAAAAAAATTCATATATGATGCTGAAAAAATCCTAAAAAGCATAAAAAGTACTGAAAAAATGAGCATCCTAGTGAAAACCTAGCAATAGGCGCTTTGATGTCTCACCAAAAAAAATAAAAAAATGCAAAATATTTTAAAAAATAGAAAAAGTGCCTTGGTGAAAACCTGAAAACAGGCGCACTAGTAGAAAAAATACAAAAAAATTGAAAAAAGTCCTAAAAAAAATCTATCAAGTGGTGAAAACCTAGAAATAGGCACCGCTTGAGACCCTTGCACCTATGTCTATTAGTCTTGCATGGCGCTCCTTTGCTCCACTTCTCGCTTTGCCTCTCCTAGCCTGGAATTGACTCTTGTCTTAGTCTAGGGGGCATACGTTGTTCTAGCTTATCTTGGGTCTCTTTGTGCATCCGGGTTTCTTGGGCAACTTGGTTCCAACAGTGTTTTTCAACACCACCCTAATTGTGTTTTTCAACACTACTCCAGCGTTGAGTGTTTCTTAACACTTATCATATATCCTATCCGTAGTCTCGAATGATGTAATATGTCCAATGGCAGATGCGATACTCAAAGTTTGACTCTATGACCTACACACACGCACTTAAACACTTGACTTGCTAAAATTTGCTTTATTTCTTTGTGTGCTGTCTATGATGATTTCTTTGCTGAGTGTTCTATCCCTAATAGTTTTCGATGATGCCGAGCTAGAAGACTGGGGCATGAGGACATGTTTTATTTGCTTTATACTTGTGGGTATATTTTGTTGATCTTGGTTGTCATGAGCATTTATGCTTGTTCCACTTGACTTTAGGATCTACAAAGCATTATCCTTGACTATTTCACAAGTGCATACTTATAGCCATCTTGACTTTCCTTGTGTCTCGATGCAAGTATAATCTTGCTATACTAAACTTAGGGACTCTCACTGCACTAGTCATCTTGACCTATATGTCTTTGATGCCTAGGTGAGATTCCCACATTCCTATCTGATATAGATCATATTCAGATCCACATAGTTATACTAGTGTGTATTGTATGATCTTGTGACGCTACCAACAATGCTCGATGATGAATATTAGAGACTTATGGCTTTGTAACCTTGCAAGTAAACCACTTTTCATAGTAGCTTGCATTTTTATGTTCATGATAGGTAGTTTTTCATATTGCATATGGAGAGCTCTCTCCTTTCATCTCTCGTGGACCTGTTGGTCAACTGCACTCACCTTTCGCTTCTTCCCGATCATGTCTTTCACTTCTTGTCTTTCATATCACACCATTTTCTCTTCATTTCGGGATCGAAACTAAAATTTGAGTTCACCTTGATCGTCCAAATCACCTTTCTCCTTCTTCCGCGCAGTTGGCTAACCTTTTGAGGCCTGATCCTTCGATCTTTGTTGGGGCATTCTTTCCTTTTCATCTCCATCTCTCTCACCCTTCTAGTCTTCCATTTCATTTTTTGCTTCATCTTTATCCTATAGTCAAACTGGGGCATATCTTCACTGCTTGATGGTTATTCTATCATCTTTCATCTTCGATTATGATTTCTAGTGATTTGATCATGTTGCTCTTGCTTTTGCCTTCCCTCTACCTGATTTCACTTTCGATCCCAAGGGGGCAGACACATCATATCTTATTGGCTATTCTCCAGAGCATATGCTTGACCATTCCATTTGCTCTGATCAATCTATCTTTGTGCTTGACATGTTAGTTCTCATCTCGAGTCCTGATACTGTCCATCTCTTTCCTAAGTGTTCAGTACTGTCGCTACCAGGTTGACCATGCAGGATTTGCTCTCTCTCTGCACTTCATTCTTTGGAGTCAAATCTCTATCTATTACCTTCTTGGCTGATCTATTCTTTGACGTAATGTGTTCCTAGATCGATCGCACATTAGTCAAAGAGGGAAAAATGTAATCATCTAAAAATGGTCATCTAGACTATTAGCCCCTTGCTAGAATTATTTGCTAAATCATCAATTGCTTATTCTTGATCAAATTCTAGTTCTATCATTTATTCAATTATTTTCTATGGGCTAACCATCTTATTCCTAAGTCTTTATTTAATTAAAAGGAATCTCCTCCTCTTTTAATTAAATAAAAAGCCCCCCACTTTTCCTTTTATCCTAAGTTGCACAAATAAAGCATTATTCTTATTTAATAAAAAGGAAAAAAACACTTTTTGTCTCATATGGGCACAAAAGTCAACTCTTATTTTCTCATTGGAGGATACTTGTGCACATGGATTGCTCCTCTTTGATGCTCCACCGTTGATTAAATCTTTTGCCTCTTAATCTCCATGGTCCATTCCTTCTCATTTCTTATAAAAGGAGAGCTCTCTTCTTCATTCTAGATGCTCAACTTTTTATGCTAATGTTATGTTGCAGGTTTTCTAAGTCACTTTGGAGCTTTTAAAGATTTGGAGCATTCTTGGCTTTTGTATCTACATGCTATCATAGTTTCATTTCTTGCATTATCATAGCATTCATAGCTTCATATTTAGCCTAGTTTCCTTTATGCTTTAGATTACCTCATGTAGCTTAATTAGGAGGCTTTGTAATACTTGCATATTTCCTTTCATAACTTAGTTGCATTGTTCTTTCATTTCCATAACTTAGCTTGCATTTCCATTCTTAGCATAGCTTGCATTTCATCTCTATTTGGATTCTTAGAGATTTTGGCAATCTTGCCCTTGTCTTCATTTGAATCTCTCATTGCATGATTTACTAGCAAGGTTATTAGCTTAATAGCTCTAGCTGAGAGAATTCTTAAAAACCTTGCACTCCATGCCTAGGGAGCTCTAAATTGATTTCTCAAGGTTTCCAATCCATGGATTCTCTTGGAAGCAATGATTTAGAGAAGTGCACATTTTAGTGTGTACAGCTAGTAAACCATGTAATGGAAGATTCCAAAGAAGACAAGGGCAAGAATGCCAATATCCTCAAGAAATCGAAATGAAATGTAATGCAACTACACTAAGAATGAAGATGTAAACTAAGCTATGGAAATGAAAGAACAATGCAACTAAGCTATGAAAAGAAAGAACGAGTGTTACAAATCCTTCCTATTTAGACTATGTGAGTTAATCTATGGCATAAAAGAGACTAAGTTAATAAAGCATAAATATGAAGCTAAGCTAGGAATGCAAGAATGAAACTAAGATGGAATGTAAATGCTAAGAATGCTCCAAATCTCCAAAGCTCCAAAATCACCTAGAAAACTTGTAGCATAATATTAGTATTTAAAAGATGGATTTAAGAATGAGAAGAGAGCTCTCCTTTTATAAGAAATGAGAAGGAATGGACGTTGGAGATTAAGAGGCAAAAAGATTTAATCAACAGTGGAGCATCAAAGAGGAGCAATCCATGTGCACAAGTATCCTCCAATGAGAAAATAAGAGTTGACTTTTGTGTCCATATAAGACAAAAAGTGTCTTTTCTCCTTTTTATAAAATAGAAATAATGCTTTATTTGTGCAACTTAGGATAAGAGGAAAAGTGGGGGGCTTTTTATTTATTAAAAGGGGAGGAAATTCCTTTTAAATAAATAAAGACTTTAGGAGAAGATGGTTAACCCATAGAAAATAATCAAATAAATGATAGAACTAGGATTTGACCAAGAATAAGCAATTGATGATTTTAGCAAAAGGGGCTAATAGTCTAGGTGACCATTTTTAGGTGATTACACTTTTAAGGTTAGAAATAGAACTTCAATTACATACTTCAACTTTTGAGGTTTTAGTTGCAAAATATAGAAACACATAAAAATTATTTTTCCCTACATGAAGTAGCATACACATAGCATGTGAGAGGTTTGACAATATTTCTCAAAGAAGTTTCATCTCATATAATGTAATGTTGCAAGAGTTGCACAAAAATGAATTTGTTGAAAGGATTGAACAACTTTCATGTGATTATTAATCAAAAACTTCAAATGATTTGGCAAACATGCTTAATTGACTAATAGCTTCTAGTATTAGATATTTTAGATAGTCTAGTAAGTATTGTCAAAAGGCTGATGGCATTTGCCTTTGATATTTAATAACTACGATGCATTTTGTTAGATGTATAAAATAACATGGCATTAAATTCAAATAAAGACAATACAAGCAAGATGTTCCACAGAATGCTTCAAAAGCAATTAGTTGGTGTCCTCTTTAGTCACACTTGTTTTTTTTATCATAGAAAATTTAAATTCAGCGCCATCTAAATACATATAACATGAACTCTACCATTAATCCAAATACTCTTTAACCTCTCTTATCAAACTTTACATGCCACCTCAAAGAAATGTGAGCTTCTTTGAGCACATACAAAATATGCAGTGTAGGCAAGAATGTGTTCTATTTGACATAATTCCTCAAGGAAAAGGTAGTGGCTAAGCTCCCTACAAAATGCACCAAAGACAAAAAAAAAAAAATGTCAATTTTTTTTCACAAAAACACAAGAATTTTTTTACAATTTTTTTATGGTTTTGGAACACAAAATATGCAGATCATGAAGAATAGATGGTAAAAATTTCATGAAAATCTGTTGTGTTTCCTATTTTTTAAAAATTGATCGACTGTACATTTTGTAAGGAGCTTAGCCGAGTGTAGACATGAAAAATTGGCAAAAGGCTTAAATCAATCAAAAGGTGCAATCAAATCATCAAATAGCACAGAAAATCAATAAATGGAACAAAGGCAATTCAAATCAAAGGAAAATTCAATTAAATGATTAAATGATTAAATAAAGCTTGAAAAGGGGAAAAACACTACGAAATTGATTAAATTCAATTAATGACATAGTTGTTGAAAGCAAAAATCAAAATGAACCTCTTACCCTTCATGGCTAAATTTAATTACTTTAATTAATTAATAAATACTAATTTCCCTCAACAAAGCAAAAAGGAGACAAAATGGACACAAATCACTCACTTTTTTTGAAATGGCCCAGCCTTTTGAAACCATTTAAATGATTGTCCCCTCCTTGTCCCCCCATTTATGGACAAAGCAAAGCCAATTGACCTTACCCAAGCATAACCATGGTTATCTCACTCTACCCCCTACCCTTGGGAAAATCTTATATATTGAAGGCATTTAGAAGCATAATTCATCGACTCCATATCTTTGAATTGCAGCAAAGCTCTGTCAATTTGCATACACATCACTCACTTATCATTTGTCATTGCTAATTAGCTTAAATTGCATTGATCATAGTAGATTGTTCATCAAATAGAGCTAGAATTTGATAGAATAGATCTAAATTTGCATATCATATAGCTTAATTCTCATCTTTAGAGTGTCACTAGTGAGGATCATAGCTGAGAGCCTCATTTACCACTTTATTTTAGAGATCCATGAGATATTTAGATTAATTGTGCATTATTTAGATTAGTTTGCTTTGAATAGTGTAATTGTCTTTTAAATCTTGTTATTTCATGAAGGTGTAAATCACTCACACACACCGAGTCCCGAAAAAAATGTGAACGCAAGGAAAATATGCAATCATAAAAAAGACACCCAACATGTCTGATAGAATGCCTTCTCATGAAGTGAAATGATTGCACAACATTTGCTTCAAATAGACTTGTTGAAATGGTCTGAGAAGTTATCAAGTAAATATAATTTACATGCACGAATCTTATCGTTTCTATCCTTTAATAATGCTTATGCAACTAGGAAATGTCTATACAGGCATCAAAATAATGTCTGACATGACAGTTTTCTAATTTTGATAATTAAATTTCAAATCAGTTTAGAACTGCATTATGAAGCACATGAATTGTTTGACAACTATTTGACAAATGTGTAGAAAATGGGTTTGTTGAAAAAGTTGTGAAAACTCTTAGCGGATATTTCCAGATTCAAGGTATTCAAAGAAAGGAGAAACTTTTATTTATCTACTACCACAGTGAAAATCAAGTTCATGTGGTCTATTAAATGCAAACAAGGTTCTTGTGGAGATTACTGGTGATATTTAATGAAACAATCTAAAAAATAGTCTTGCCTTATTATAATGCACGTTGTATCAGATTTTCAACTAAGGAATACTCACCAAATATTTTTGGCCCGGTGTGTGTTCTAGGGTTTCACTCATTTTTAAATTGCCAAACACGTATTAGCTCATTTGCATTGATAAGAAGATTGCTTATCCACAATTCAGTAAAAACAAGAGTAAATATTGATTGTAATCAATCTTTGAGTTAAATTGTGTAATATTTTTGTATTAACATTTAGGATCAATGATTCATTATTAGAATGTAAGAGAATAGTTGAAGGAGCAAATGCTTTAATAAAATACCAAAATCTTTATTATCAATACCTAGAGAGGGTAAATCTCAACTCTAAAAACTCTTCATATGTCTATTTTCATAGATGATGTTGCTAATGTGATTGTTCTCTTTTATTGATTAATGGGAAGTGGAAACCCAATTGAATTTGACATATGGATGTATCTTTTGGTCAGTATTATATTTGAATGGAAGTAATTCATTAATTGGAGTGGCATCATTAGTGATAATTTGCACAACCATGAGTTGACTCAATTGGAAGCCAAATAATGTTTCTACATGTCCTCTTACCTTGCTTATGCAGTTACAAAAATGAGAAATTGGTCAAGACTTAGCACCATAGGCATATTTGGTAATTGTAACTTAGATATATATGACTTCTATCTGCAATAGAAATTGAAGGAGAGCTATAAGAATTTTAGGAGATTTGATTATGATTTTGCAGAAGCTATTTCATTTAGTTTCTAAGATTCACGTTCTTGCGAATTGGAGAATTTGATACAGGCATCCTTACAAGCTACCTAAATATGTTGGTGATAGATTCATTTTGATTGAGGTGTACAAACAAATCATTGTGGTCAACAAGAAATGTAGAAATAGGAATAAGAATGGTATATATTTCTTTTCTCATTAGACTTAGTCATTATAATTACAATTATTTATGTGATGCATAAAATTGAGAGGTCACTGGTTAAGATAAACTTTTATTCCTACATCATGACAGTCCCATTTTATAGCGAGGGATATGTCAAAGATAACTTGAACCTTGATCCAGGCTACTATCAAATTCCAAATATTGAGGATTTTTGGAAGGATTATGAAGATGACTATGACATTCAAAGAAGAGACTGGATGATGTTAAAACACTAAAAACAATCATTAATTTTAGGATTAATTGGGACATAAATGGAATCAATGATGATGAGTTATATTTTATCAATTTCCTATGTATTTTTAGAAGATCCAATCCCAATCCTTACCACCTATCAATTAGGTGAACTTGTAGATGAAGGAGATCAATGAAATAACCACTTATATGCTCAAAAGGTCTGAAGCTTGAGTTAATAAAAGGAGGGTGACTGAGATGATAGCTACTAATTTGTTGGGTAAAAATCCTATGAAAAGGAGTGATGATAGAAAAGGTGCTTCCGCTTCCTACACCCCATCTCAAATTCCTATCAAAACTTCTAGTTCTCAATAGAATAATCAAGGAGATGGTGGTGATGATGATCCCTCCTAGAAGAAAAATTTCAAGAGCATATGTGGAGATGGCCAAAAGGTGAATAAGAAAATATCTAAGCCCAAAGAGAAATTTCTAGAGCCTATTTACGAGAATTTGAGGTGAAAGATTTAATTAAATTTCAAGATATTCTCAGGGTTGTTGAGCTAATACCGATAATTTCACCTTCCATTCTAATAATCTTTCCTTCATATGAAACTGTATCATCTTAAAATGGAAGCACTTCCATGATAAGAATGTTTAGCCCTCCAAGTAAGTGATCTAGGGTCATGTCAAGTGCCTTGATTAGGTCTTTCCATGGATATGGCTTTTCCCCCTGTTTTGCTTCTCTCTCCACCCATTTCAAGCTTTTCCTAGCACCTGGTCCTGAGAACTTAAGATCTAAGACCTTAGGGTTAAGGATGACCTCCCAAGTCAAGTTTGACCTCGACCCTGACCCTAGGTCCAATTTTCAAGTTCCAGAGGTTTTGAGATATCAAGCTTTAAAAAGTTTTATTTTCCCGCTTTCGGGTCAGCTGTTTCAGATTTCAGAATGGTAAACTCTTAAATTTCATTTAATCTAGGTCTATTTCTAGGGGTTAAGGTTAATTGGGATTTAATTCTCCAATGTTGGCCTCTCTAGAAGTTTGTGCCCTATATAACTATAAAAGGAAGCCTTCCTCTCTCATTTCAATCCATCTCTTTTCAAGATCTCTCAAGTGCAATCAAGCAAGAAAGAAGGAGAAGGAAAGCATTCAAGCATTCATCCACTTTCAAGCATTCAAGATCCAATTCATCAAGGAGATCCATTGTTAGCCATTGAAGGATTCAATCTCTATGGAGCCCTCTTGTTGAAGATTTCTCCATTCACATTCATCCAAGCCTCTTCCTAATCCAAGATCCATTCAAGATTGGTGTTGAAGATCTAATTCCATTGATTTGAGACATCCTACATACAATTCTACATTCATTTGGAGCATCCCTACTTATGGATTCAAGGATTTGAATCCTCCATAAGGATTTCAACATAAGCAAGGTGAATAGTTCCATTTACTTTGTTTATATATTGCAATTTCAATTACATCTCAAGGTTGATTCCAAACTAGGGTTTGACCAAGGCAAACCCCCCATTCAAACAACAAAAACCATTTTTCTTGCAGGTACAAGTACAGGACATGAATTGCAGTTCAGATCTGGATACCCTTTTCGGTGAACCTACGAGATCCGTGAACAAAATTTTTGTCAGAGCTATTTCAAGTCAGGGATGACCTTCAGTGGGGGGTAAGATTGTGCCCTACTATCTGGGTCAAAGTTGACCTGACCTCAGAAAGACAAAAGTTTTATGGGTTCTCTCTGTCTTAGTTTTTCCAATCCAGAGCAAGTTGCAAAATTCTTGAAACTGTGCACATACATCAGAAATCAACATTTTCCAAATTTGCCCTATTTTGAGGTTAGTATTTGTTTTCTATTCATTTAAGATTTCAAGCACATAGTTTCTATAGCAAAGTATAAGATTTTCTCCTTTCTTCATATTCTCCATAGTTTGATTCATTTGTGTATTGATCACTTCTTTGTGATTAATCAATTTGGATCTCTCCTCTTGGGAATTTGGATTAGGGATAGATCTTATAATTTTCCCCCATTTCTCACATAGATACAATAACAATATACTTTGTAAAGGGTAAGGATAGACCCCCCTACATCTTTACCACATTACATTTTGGTGAACCCAACGCGCTTACCCACTTTTCTTTTGTGGAATTAGATGCCCTATTGTGTTTATGGTGTTAGATTTCCCTTTATTATCTTTTTGGTGTTAGATTGGCATTTTATGTTAAATATTGCATTATATTTCTTGCATTTATATTTCAAAAATACAAAAAAAATTACAAAATTTCTTTAAAATACAAAAAAAATTCATTTGTTCATGCTTTGTGTTTGCCTAGTTTAGTTCATTTGCATTGCATTGGTATATGAGCTTTGCTACCACTAGTCCTACCTATAATATTTCAATTAGAAGAAGTCATAGACTCATGGGTGCCTTTGATCTAGAATCTTCCTCTCCTTTCCTTAGGATCTCGAATGACAATTTGATTATTCATGATTCCAATCCTATTATGGAGCAAAACTCTTCTCACTCATCTCATGATGAGGATGATGCTTTAAGAGTTCATCCTGAACAAGTCCAAAAACTTTCAACTGAACTTGATAAATTGGGTAATTAGCTTATTCAAGAAAACCATAATCAACATTTTATTCAAGCTATCGAGGCTCTTAAGAAAGTTCTTCATGATAGTGGTCAAGGTGTTAATCTCTTGTGTGGTATTACTCATCTTGTGCATTCAAATGTTAAGCCTTTATCTTAGGAAGCTCAAGAGTTAGGGTTGATTCCTCCGATTACTAGTGTCGAACCTTCTTCTATTCCTTTATCTAGTATTATTACCTATACTCCTTCTTTGGTGACTGTGACGGTTCCCTCTGTTCCTATGAGTGTTCCTCCTATGTCCCTTCCTACATCACAACTTTCTTACCATAGTGTTCCTTTTACTTATTCCAATCCTCTTCCAACTATAGTTCCAAGTGTTCCTCTAGTTGTGTCTTCCATTCTCGCAGCTTCATACACTTTACCTAGTGTTTATAATGTTGCTATTCCTCTTATTTCCTCTAATGATTCAAAAATCATTAGTTTTTCTCAAACCGTGTCATCTTTACAACAATAACTAGCATCCTTGACTCAGAACAAGTTTAGCATTCCTACATGTGACATGGGAAGTCCTTTGTCCCTAGACATCATTCATACTCCTATTCCTCAACAAGTCAACATGACTCATCTTGAGAACTATAATGGTAAGGAAGACCATGTTCATCATGTTAAAACATTTCAAATCCTTTGTAGTGATTATGCTCATGACCATAGGATTTTAGCCAAGTTGTTTTCTAGAACTTTTTCGTGATAAGGCCTTATGATGGTATTGTTCCTTGCCTCCTTATTGTATTGACTCATTTCCAAAACTTGCTAATGCTTTTATTCAACAATTTCAAAATAACATTGGTTCGCAAGTATCTTTGACTGATTTGATGCATTGTAAACAAAGTGCGAAGGAAAAATTGACTAAATTTATTGGTAGATTTAAGCATTTACATGCTCATATTTCCTATCATGTTCCTAATATTGATATTCAACGTATGTTTATTTCAAATTTGCAAAAGGATATTAGAGATAAGATTCTGCTTACTGAATCTACCTCTTTTAAACAACTTTGTGCAGTGCTTCATCATTATCAACTGCAAGTGAGTCAATTTGAGAGCAACACTCCAATGGCTCTTGTTCTAGTTGATAAGAGTGATGCTACTCCTAATCCAAACAAATTTCAAAAATTCAACAACTATGTCAAGATACACAAACAAGCGAATGCAGTTGTTGATCAAGTTGTTGTTGCATCTCACAATGCCACTTCTACATCCACTACTTTTCGATTAAACTGTAAGTTTACTCCTCCCTTTGAATCTTTACATTCTATTATGAATAGATTGTTAACTGCTAATATGATTACTTTACCTCCTATTCGACCTCTTTTACCTACTACGATTGCATCTAAATCATTTGATCCTAAAGCTTTTTGTCAATATCATCATCATAATGGTCATGATATTGAGAAATGTTATTCTTTAAAACATAAGGTTCAAGACTTAATTGACTCTAATGATTTATCTATTGATAATCTTTATGGTAGCGGGAACAAATCTATCTCTCCTTCTAATCAAAATCTTCAAATCTATACGAATCCTTTACTTGCACATGATACTAATACCATTGCTTAGCCATCTTCTATGGATATTGTGTATGATTCAAGATGGATGATCTTGATCACATTGTTAATCAAGTGGAGCATGTTGTTCAATCTATATCTCCACCTTAGCCTCAGCCTCAACCTTAGCTTCAATGTCAAGTTCAATCTCAACCTATACCAAAGCCTAAGCCTAAATTGAAAACTCAACCTAAACCTCGACAACAACCTAAGAATAAAAGACCTCAGGAACTTTTGATTACCTTTGATGATTCTGAGACTATTAAAGCTCTTGATGGTCCCCTTTACATTTATGCTAGGATTTCTCAGATACCTACTTGAGGTTGTCTTGTTGATCCTACATCCTTAGTTAATGTTATTACTGAAGAAAATCTTTTTATGAAAAACTTGCAACATGATTCTTGTGATATATCGGATGTGTGGATTCAAAATTGTAATAGTTTTCTTTATCCATTATTTGGTTCTATTAACTTACCGGTTGAACTTTGTGGTAAAATTTTGAGCACTACCTTTGTTGTTGCTCCTACTTATGATCAGTTTCAAGTTAAGCTTGGTTTGCCATGGTTAAATGTCATGCGCGTTGTTGCTTCACCTATCCATAAATACCTTAAATTAATTCATGATGAAGAAGTGAAGATGATTAATCATAGTTTATATCAACCTTCTAAGCCCAGGGATTGTGCTACCCTTGACTTCTTTTGGCCTTCATTACCTAATTCATGCCCTTCTCGACCTAATAATATTTTCCACTCATATCAAGCCTATAAGCATCATAAGATTCTTGAATTAAGCATACCTCCTATGGATCTTAGTCATGGTCTTTTGCCTACACCTTCCATACGTCCTTTATCTATGGTTTCTAGTTCTGTTAATCAAGCTCCTACTATTGCTTGTCAGTCTGTTGATAATCCTATTAATCCTCCTATAGAACTTGTGAAGGATCCGATAATTGCTCCTCCTAGTTCTCAACATATTTCAATTAAGGAAAAATGTAATCGATCTGCTAATGAACGTCATAAGAAGCATCGTGCTCAAGCTAAAGCTCATAATTTTGTTCTTCAAAAATCTTTACCTTCTTTTGATAAGCCTATGCATGATGTGTTAGAAGAAGTTGTTGCTAATAATGATGTTAAAATGCAAGATTATGATGATCCTATTCGTATTTTAGATCCTATTTTGATTAATTTGGATGAAGAAGATACTCTTGATGATGAATATGAGACTATTGACATTGACATTGATATACCTAATATGCTTTCATCACAATTAATGCTTACACCTAGTATCGAACATTATGATTCTCAAGAGGATCCTTGTTTGGAACTGGCTATCATTCCTACTGTGTTGGATATAGTCCCTCTTGCGAGTTACCCACCTTCCCTAAATGATATAGAATGAGATGGGGAGAGTAGGCGACGTGCTTGATCGATGTGTCCTTCATGGTAGCTTTATTGTGTGTTTGCTTGTAGTACTGTGCTTCTCCCATGATGTGTTTACTAAATGTTGCTAGATTCTTTTATACGACCCTTGTTACTTTGTTGGTTCAAGGTGACAAAGGAATCAAACCCATTGTACAGTTCCTCTACATGTATCTCTACTCTTCCATATGTTGTTTCATGTTATGTTGTACCTGTGCTATTGTCCGTAAATGTGTCCTTGTCTAGTCTGCTTGGATCCATGACTTGGTAGCACTGATTCATTTTGGTCTCTAGGTCATGGTCCAAAAAGATTATTCTTTGTATCTCTTATGTGATCTTTCCTCCATTGTGATTGTAGTTCTACTTTCTTTGGGGAATGATGTCAATTCATTTGCAATAATATCATATATATATATTATCTTATGATCATACTAACCCCATGACAAGTAGATCCCTTATGTGTTCTTTGTATGTTTATGTGGTATTTCCCTTGATTTGTCTTCGTTTGGGGGCATCTCATAGTGGAAACGTAATTAGTGAAGTTGTTTATGTTTCCATTAAAGCCATTGCTCCTGTTAAAGTGTTAGTAATGACTTTAATGTGGGGGCATACACTCTGCTCACCTATTGCACACACACAGTTTTTTAATATACATATATTATTTTTCAAGATACTTTTCTCCCTTTATGGATTAGTGACTAATCCTTAAAGCATGGATTTTTATTTAGGATCTCTTGATCCCTCCAAGTTTCAAATTTTGATCCCTTAAGGTCGAAGGTGTCCTTAAGACTGGATCTCTTTTGTTTTACTCTTGTGGAATAGAATATTCCTGAGGGTGAATCTTTGATGGGTTGACTAGTGAGTAGCCACATTCACTAGGCGGTTCAATTTCATCTTTCCAGTTGCGTTGTTTCTTGTGTGGTTCACAATGGGGCATAAGTTCTCATTAGGTGAGATGATCACACCCTCTTCTCTCATTTTTTTTTAGAGATGTCTCTCTTATTGTGATCTTGGATTTGATGAAGACTTGAGTCCCCAGGGGCTTGAGGATTTATTTGTCCCTTTGATTTCAATAAGATTATCTTTTCATTATGATCTCCTTTACCAAGAGTTTGCATCAAGTCCATACTCTTGCTAAAGTGGGGGCTTAATGTATCATCTTAAAATGGAAGCACTTCCATGATAAGAATGTTTATCCCTCCGAGTAAGTGGTGTGGGGTCATGTCAAGCACCTTGATTAGGTCTTTGCATGGATCTAGCTCTTTCCCCCTGTTCTCCTTCTCTCTCCACCCATTTCAAGCTTTTCTTGGCACCTAGTCCTTAGAACTTAAGATCTGAGACCTCAGGGTCAAGGACAACCTCTTGGGTCAAGGTTGACCTCAACCCTGACCTTGGGTCCAATTTTCAAGTTTTGGAGGTTTCGGGATATCGGGTTTTGAAAAGTTTTATTTTGCCTCTTCCGGGTCGGCTGTTTCAGATTTCGGAATGGTAAACTCTTAAATTGTATTTAATCTAGGTCCATTATAGGGGTTAAGGTTAATTGGGATTTAATTCTTCAATGTCGGCCTCTCTAGAAGTTTGTGCCCTAGATCACTATAAAAGGAAGCCTTCCTCTCTCATTTCAATCCATCTCTTTTCATAATCTCTCAAGTGCAATCAAGTAAGCAAGAAGGAGAAGGAAAGCATTCAAGCATTCATCCACTTTCAAGCATTCAAGCATTTAAGATCCAATTCATCAAGGAGATCCATTGTTAGCCATTGAAGGATTCAATCTCTATGGAGCCCTCTTATTGAAGATTTCTCCATTCACATTCATCCAAGCCTCTTCCTAATCCAAGATCCATTCAAGATTGGTGTTGAAGATCTAATGCCATTGATTTGAGACATCCTACATACAATTCTACATTCATTTGGAGCATCCCTACTTGTGGATTCATGGATTTGAATCCTCCCAAGGATTTCAACATAAGCAAGGTGAATAGTTCCATTTACTTTGTTTATATATTGCAATTTCAATTACATCTCAAGGTTGATTCCAAACTAGGGTTTGACCAAGGAAAACCTCCCATCCAAACAATAAAAACTATTTTTCTTGCAGGTACAAGTACAAGACAGTGAATTGTAGTTCATATCTGGATACCCTTTTCAGTGAACTTTCGAGATCCACGAATAGAATTTATGTCGGAGCTATTTGAGGTCAGGGATGACCTTCAGTGGGGGGTAAGATTGTGCCCTGCTATCTGGGTCAAAGTCAACCTGACCTCAGAAAGACAAAAGTTTTTTGGGTTCTCTCTGTCTCGGTATTGCTAGTTCGGAGCAGGTTGTAGAATTCCCTGAAACTATGAACAGACATCAGAAATCAGCATTTTCTAGATTTTCCCTATTTTGAGGTTAGTATTTGTCTTCTATTCATTTAATATTTCAAGCACATAGTTTCTATAGCAAAGTATAAGATTTTTTCATTTCTTCATATTCTCCATAGTTTGATTTGTTTGTGTATTGATCACTTCTTTGTGATTAATCAATTTGGATCTCTCCTCTTGGGAGTTTGGATCAGGGATAGATCTTATATTTTCCCCCATTTCTCACATAGATACAATAACAATATACTTTGCAAAGGGTAAGGATAGACCCCCCTACATCTTTACCACGTTACAGAAATACATCACTTTCCATTAGCTACATAGTTCTTCCACTAGTACTAGATATGGATGTCTTTCTATAAGGAGATTTTGAACCACCTCTTCCTTCTCCACCTATGGTGTTGCATCCTTCATCCATTAATATTCCATTATCTTCACATAACCCTTTATCAGCTTAGTTGAGAAAACCTTGCTAAGGAAAAAGGAAAGTTGTCGAATCAGTTGTTCTTGAGTTTAATTAAGTTGCTAGTTTATTCTAGAGGCCTAAAAGACACAAAAAAGATAAAAGTCACTTCAAGATTAACAATGGATTCCATATCAGGGAATATGTGTTTTGAGGTTGCACAACCCATTTTAGATAAATATGTAAATGAAGCTACTGAAGCTAATTTTGATGTGACCAGAATTGATCTCAACCCTTCAACTCAAGATGATGAGATTCACAATTTCCAAATGTTAGACATGAAATTGATATTGAGAATGAAAATACCCTCAAAATCAATTGAAGCAACAAGTGCAATATCTAACATTATATCTCAAGTCTATACAACTATCCTACCCTTAGATGTGGTA
Source organism: Chamaecyparis obtusa (assembly GCA_027943335.1). Lineage (NCBI taxonomy): Eukaryota > Viridiplantae > Streptophyta > Pinopsida > Cupressales > Cupressaceae > Chamaecyparis > Chamaecyparis obtusa. Next base: position 233,211 of record BSBK01009711.1, read on the forward strand.
TATTCTTCCATATATGCAAATGTCAAGGAGATATTGAAAGAGGAGTCATCAAAATCATTTATAACTATCAGTCCTACTAAAAAGTGACTGCAAAATGGGTTGAGAAGATTAAAACATATGTATCCCATCTCATTGAAAAGCCAAGATAATTTATGATGAAGGAACTAGGAAAGAAGCAGTTAAAAAAGAACCAAGGAATGTCAAAAATATGAGTTTATTTAGAGAGGGATCCTAAAGGACCTCAAAGAGATGATGGAATCAAAAGTTAATGTCTTGATTTCCAAGAAGATATCTCCAAATATGAAAGATAATTAATTTAAGTCTTGGTTCCAGAGTGTGGAGTGGAAACTTGTGATAATCAAAGATATCTTAGTAGAGCAAGCAAAGCTTGTGGTGACATGCGATCAGGTGAAAACTAAGGTTTAGAGAAACTTCCTCTTGATCAATTTGAATGCATCATTAACTTGATGAGATTCAAAATAACTAGAAGAATTTCTAGGACATGATTGACAAAGAAATGATTAGAAAATAATATTTGATTATGGAGACAATGAAAGGATTAAGTAATGTCTATATATAACTTTAGGTACATTTGGTAATTGTCTATCTTATCTTCATCTTGAATTAGATGGTATTTGGGAAAACCAATCTATTTGGAGGCTAAGGATGGCTAATTTTGTCACCCTTGAAAACAAGTTTGTGGCTTTAGTTATCAAACTCTAGAGAGCATATAAAATTAGAAATTTGGCCTCCCTCTATTTTTTTGCTCACCATAATGTTTTTTTCCTAAATTTATGAATGAAGAAATAAAAGAACCACCATGTAAAATAACACCAACCAATGTGAATATATATCAATACAATAAAAAATCAATTTATATAATGAAACTCCTATATACCATAGGATAAAATTATGCACATGATTCCTGAATAGTCAATTATTTGCAAACATCACAGTGAAAACATTAGTCTCAACCTAGATAGGTAACATTCGTGGTAGGAACCTATTTTAAATTGTATTGCATGTTTATTTTTTATCGATTGAACATGTTTTAATGCATGTTTAATTATGATTTGCTATGAACATATCCAATCATCTTGAAAAAAATAACTAATTTTACGATAAGTAAATGTATAATTAATACATGAAATTACATCATCTGCCTTTGATAGTTGGTCTCGACAAAGGTTATTATAGCCTTCATCGAATTTTATGTAAAAAATGACGAACACAAATTAAAACAACGAAGTTAAAGAGTGGATGCTACAAGACAAACCCTTAGAAAATAATGAGTGCAAAATGAATAGTACAAATCATTGTAATCATCTTGCATCTTTACGAACATTATAGATAGTTGACGAGCTCATGACCAAAACTAGAACATCCACTTCAAATAAGGGAACACCTACAACATAAAAATCATAAATTAATAATTTAAAAAAATAAAAGAACAATTCTACTTCATCATAGTACATCAAATATTTTTTTTTTTAGAGATTAGTCCATTCCACCTTGTCATAACAACTAAATATCAGATTATTAATTCCCCCCTTGCCCTCCAAACTCAAGTATTTGATTCAAACTAAGGGTTTTGCAAGTCATGGACTTCCCCTTTGCATGGACGGACCTATTCATTTTAAAGAATTAAAACTTTTAGGGTTTTGCAATAGTATCGACCTAGGGTTTTAACAATCCGTCTTTTTTCACCCAGAGCTTCTCTTCGGAAATCCTCTGTAGGTGCGTTAGGGTTTCTAGAGCAGGCTAGTAGCAGGTTAATTCGGAGAGCACAATGGTTGAGAAAGGCAAGAGCCGTAGAGAAGAGGTCGTGACCAGGGAATACACCATTAATCTACACAAGCGTCTTCATGGCTGGTACTTTTTTCTAGACCTATAATCCCAAATAATCTTGCCTGGATCTGGTTAGGAGTAGCAAAATTTCAATAAATCTAAATTGCCCATCTGCAAAACATTACAAAAAAGGGAAAGATATTAAACGTCTTTTGTGTTTTTGTTTCTTTTTTTTTTTGATTTAGGTTTTTTCGTTCTTGCGTTTTATTAGATCTTTGTTTGCAGTACTTTTAAGAAAATGGCCCCAAAGGCCGTTAAGGAAATCAAGAAGTTTGCACAGAAGGCTATGGGAACAACTGATGTGAGAGTTGATGTGAAGTTGAACAAGGCCGTGTGGAGCAGGGGTATTAGGAGTGTGCACAGGAGGGTTAGGGTTCGGATCTCCAGGAAGCGCAATCCCGAAGAGGATGCCAAGGAAGAGTTGTACTCGCTTGTTACTGTAGCAGAGGTGCCTCCAGAGGGTCTGAGGGGTTTGGGGACTAAAGTTATTGATGAGGAGGATTGATCTTTGTATAACACGAGATATTATAATGTTTTAAAAATGTTTGTTTTTCCAGTTCCATTAGAGGATTTAATATCTTGGAAGATTGAGTTCTGTAGGATGTCTTTCTCTTAGATGATTTTGTCGGAGCCTAAGTGGCTCTTTCTTTGGATAATTGTGATTTGAATGAACTATTTGTTGAACTTGATGTCGCCAGTCTGGATCATGAATGACTTTGAAATCTATGTACTCTTTCTGGAGACATTACGCTTCAAGACTGTTTACTTGCGAGGACATTTTTTCTGTAATACAAGTAGTACATTTACTAGTTTACGTATATAATGGTCATCAATGTGCTTTTTCAGTGAATTTATCAATCTTTTCTTCTTATTCAATGATAGTCTGTGATGCAAAATTCAGTTCCAGGTCTCCAATACCTGTTATTTTCTTGTGCTAATGGAGGAATATTGAACAGTAAAAATGAAGCAGTAGGATGACCATTCCTCAAGACCAGACATAACAACGGTAGAGGTCATACAATTAAGCAGCTTTATTTGCATTCTAAAAATTTGACACACATCCATGTTAACTTCCAAAATCCGAATTTGAAAATACCATCCACTGAATCCTTTAGTAGTCTTTTTTGTCATTTGCTGATCAAACGCAGTTTACATTTTCATGTTGATCACAGGCCACTTAATTGCCAATTAAAGATCCCTATAAAAGGGTTAGCAAGTTCAAGAAGCTTGCCAAAGAAGCGAGTGCTAGGAACCTTGACTATTATCTACTTTAATTTCATTCTAATCTATCTAGATGATACTGATGTTTAATATGAGGATATGTGTCCCGTACTTTATCTTGAAACGTACCAAATATAAACATTGATTCCTTTGTAATTGAAATTCTAAAGAACAAAGCTCATTGCATAGTCTTTTGATTTGTTGATTTTTTACATGCATTAAAAAGATCACATTCTACCAAAGTTTAATTTTATTTGAGCAAATGGAAATCCCAAAGGAGAAGAGCTGGCATCACAGATGACTATATCTGTCGGTTTGTTGTTTACATAGATATGAAAGATAAATTATGTCTGGGCAAAAAACCAAAAGCCATTCTAGCCATCTTACCTAGTGAGATATCATATGACAAAAGATGACTAAAGAAAATGCTTTCCACCATCTTATTGATTATCCTGCCTCTCAGTTGGAAGAAATGACGTGGGAATGATTTCAAATATTATTGAGGGAGTTATCGTCTAACATGGCCACTCATTATAACACTTGCTTGTTCTGGTTCTATTTGATAATTAATTCTAAATTTGCATTCGGAATGAGACTATATATGTTTTTAGATCTTAGAGGTTTACCTCACATGTTACTCACACATAGTTTGGCAACATCTCAGCCATTGGGTTTCTTTGCCTTAATATATTTATTCTAGCTTCAAAATTATCAATAATCTGGGCTATAATATTCCATTGAGTTTTGATATCTTAGGAGTCTTTCTGGGTAATAAGGTAAAGATGGCCCTGAGGACGAGGCTAGGAGCTCTGTATTATTTATTTGAATTTCCAATGCCAAAGAGAGGACTTCTGAACATTGCCCTTGAACACCTGAAAATCTTTTTGACAAAACATTGAGCAAGTGTGAGATGTTCGTAGGGTTTGAGAATCTCACTTCAAATTTTATCGTTTTCCAGATTTTTGTTTAACCAAAAGAATATCACAACAGCACACAAGAAACTTGAATATGAAAATTTTAATCTGCAGAAGAGTGCACAGCAAGGTTTAGTAGGTTAGAGGACAATATGATTAAATTTCTGAGTTAATACATGGGTTTGAAAGTGATTACAGATCTTACAAAATGTTGTTGCAGAAACATTTCATTAGATTGTATGCGCATCAGGCTGTATGCGATGGAAGACTCTTCTGCTGTCAACTAACAACAGTTGTTTCAAGGCCTTGTCCTGCTTAATATGGGAGACTCCAATTAACCACTTAATTGATCTAGATTGCTACCATGTACTGAGCTCGGTTTTTGATCAAGGTGTCCTTTTTCCTGTAACTTTAGATCTCTGTCTTTATTATGATTTGTCCTTGGATAACTGCCCAGGTCTGTTAGGATATTCCTTAGGTGGGTTTCTGCAATAGGTGACTGAAAAAATGACGCTCTGAACTCTTCTAACACTGGTTGCTTCAATGGTGATTGCCCAGATGCAGCTGGTTCCTAGGTTTGAGTGACCTGTCGCCAGTTATGTCTGGAATTTCCTGATTGTGGCTAGTTGAAAGTTGAATGCCTCTCCACACAGTTTGTGACTGTTGACCTGCAGTCTAAAAATGCCCTAACCTTGATGAAGATGGTGATCTGCACTCACAATCAGCTTACCTCTGGCTGAAAATGGTGGTATGGAATGATCAGGATCCTGTAATGAATTTATTTTGAAGTTTGCAGTTCAGAACACGATAGGGTTTGATGAAAGAGGCTTGGGTTTTGTTTTCACCTCCTGGGTTTGCAACAAGGGTTTGTGTCCTTGTGCAAGTCTTTTGATAAGATCGAAATCAGAAAATGCTAAGGCTCTTTCCCCCTCCCAATTGAGATTTAACCTGTCATCGATAGTTGCATACCCAGTTCAAACCAGTGTAACATGGCCACTAGGGGACGTCGGGATGGGGAAAAAAGGGCTTCGATTTAGGGACAACGGGGGGATGGCGATTGGGGGGGTGGTGGTGTTGTAATATACTATATAGTACTTGAAATGCTAGTTATGAAATGATGTATAATGGTATAAGAACTAATAAATTATAATACCAAATATTTGAACATAGCAAAATTGCAACATGAACATCAAAAATATTATAAAGATAATTACACTGAGTTGCGTGATATCAAAACAAGTACAAAATCATGTACATACATTCATAAATATGCATATGTAGTGTGTGTGTAACAGTGACCTTTATGGTAGCCAGTAAACCCCTTTCTATCTTAAGTGTTGCAGCTGCAACTTTTGTTTGCAGAAGCCCCCGGTGCCCCATTTTTGTCTGGTTCAAACTGACCAAGTCTGCCTCCCACAACACTTATAGTTATTATAGTTGGCGCCTAAAATTGAATCCCTAGGTTGGCCATCTAAAAGTTGTTATTATTTATTTAATTGAATTTTTTATTATGGCAGTGCTTATAAAACTCTATTTAAAATTAAATATTCCCAGGCTGTGGGAATGTAGGGGACATGACAGTCCTGCCCTTAATATTGCTTGTCCTCAAGCAATACAAAACTGTCTACATCAGGGCAGGGCAGCATAACATGGCATCATGCTATACAGTCTCTTGAATGACATAAGCCCAAGGAATATCCACCTCCTATCACTACACATGCACACATTTCATTTGATTGGTAATGCACACATTCACGTGGTCTTGCTTGACGGAAATGAAGTTCCCTTGGACTATTTATTCGAATAACATTATCCTTTGTAACCACATTATTAGGATTCACAGAATGTTGACAACTGAATAGACTGGATTGTTTTGAAAAGGATCCAGATAAGTGAATCTTTCTTTCTTAATCTCAGTGAAACCTGGGGACTTGCACCCCCCTGCCCCCCCTCCAAAAAAAAACCAAAAAAAACCTCGAAGTACCCATCCTTGCGATGTCCCCGCAACAGGTACTTGGAGTACCTGATTACCCCCACCTCCGCCATTCCACAACCACGCTGCTGCTGAGACGGGTACTTGAATTTCTATTTGAATTTTGAATTTTACTATTGGGTATGTACTATGTTACTATGTTGAATGTTCAATGGATCTAGTTTGTGTTGCAATTTTGGTATGTTCAAGCATTTCAATTTGTTATGTTCCACTGAAACATCATTTCATAACTAGCATTTCAAGTTCTATATGTATAGTACAGCACCCCCCCCCTCTCCCCCCCTACCGCTGTCCCCCTGCCATCCCGGCATCTTAGAAACTTGCCCTGGTGTCCCGAAGGTACCCCAGTGCCGGTGTTACACTGCTTAATTTTCTGATGTGGCCTGTTTCTCCAAGTGAATTTGTTCATATGATGACTATAGCACTGTGATCTCTTGCCAAGGACAAGGGTTGTGGTATCCGGAGTGATTGTCTTCCATAATGGAACCTTTCCACCGCCATTTCCATGGAATTTTTTATTTATCAAAATGCTTGTCTACTACTTTCTGTGACAGGAAACACCAATATCATCACTATAAAAATGATGTAGCCTGTAAGTATGCCACCCTCGATACGAAGATGGAACAAAGCTCCATTACAGGATTCCCTTGCATCATGATACACAGATCACTATTCAGCGTGTGCAAAAAAAAACTCCTACCCAATTAGTACCTTCAGTCACTAGGCAAAACTGTGTGGGCACTTACATGCTCATGAGTACGATATCCAGCTGCATAGACATCTTTTACTATCTCCAAAGTGAAGTTAAGAGAGTTGTATTCATGCAGAAAATCACTATCAGAATCACCATCAGCATCAGCATCAATGTGTCCAAGTTTCTTAAGTACTTGGAGGATTTCATAATTCTTCCCTAAACTTATGAAGCTGAGCTACATTATTTATTGGTTCTCATCTTGTTCAGATTTATGCATTGGATGACAAAGCAGTTTTTGCTCAGTCTCTTCTACTTCCCTTGCAATCTTTGCAAAACCAAGATCATCAATATGCATATCCTCCGTAGGGTCAAGCTTTGGAAATTCTCTCTAGCTCTTGCACTGCCTTAAGGACACCACTGTCTTGCTTTTGGTGGCTGCAGACCTTGGGAATAACAACTATCACTGCCCTGAGAAAGCATGAGTGGCAACTGAACAGGCACCACATGCATTTCACTTTCTGTCCAGCCAGATCAGGATGTGGCTTTTTGCCATGGTAGTAGTGTATAAGGGTGTCCACTATATAATTATTAGTTCAATTAGTCAATGTTGTTGAGGATACTACCTCAGCTTTTAGTGGCGTTTTCACCGTATTAACAGTTACTCTCCCATCTCTTACCTTCCCCCATCCACCAAGGACCAAAAACAGAAAATGCCATTCTGTCCTGGATATTTCATGCATCATTTGCTTCCTTAGTCGAGATTAAAGTTATATGGACATCGATACAGATACTTTCATTTTTTAAGACCTATATGGATATGGCTGGATATGACATTCATAAAGATTTTAAAGACCTCCAATATTAACACAACTTTCCAAGTTATTAGAGGAGATTTCATTGCTTTGAAAACAATCTAGACACATAACGCTACAAACATAATTATAAGTTGATTTAACAATTTACAATATGCAAAAAATAGTAAAGCTGCATTGGAAGATAACCACGGGTCACTCAAATAGAAAAACATTTAATTTGTCTTCCTCATTCGGTGTAGGTTTTGTTTATACCAAAAAATTAAAAAACTTGCATGATAGAAGTTTTTTTTAAAATTAAGTTTAAGAAGATTTATGTCAATTTTTTTTAAAAATTAAATCACATATATGGATGTTGGGATACACGTGCCCAGGCAGGGGCAGAGGTGTATCCAGCTACTCTGGTTGAGATATAAGATGACTTTAATTTGTGATATTCCTCGAGTGTAGCCTCTAGATGCATCATGTGTAGCTGCCTTCTGCCCTAGCTTGGAGACCCTTGCTCCAACTTCTTGCATTGCTTCAACTGGTCCTCAGTTCTGCTTATCGAATTTTAGCAGTGCGTAGCAATTTAATCTGAAAGTACTAACAAACATTGCAGAATTTTCCAAGATCATTTGCATGCACGTATTCATGTCGATCTGTTCATCAATAATGATAATAGTGATGCTATGTTCATTTCCCTTCTTCCAGCTGTGCCACTTATCATATATTCTCCAGAAGCCATACAACAATGGATATAACCATTGAATTTTATAAGCTGTGTGAACATCGGTCCCTTCTTCCAGCTGTGCCACTTATCTTCATATATTCTTCAGAAGCAGTACAACAATGGATATAATCATTGAATTTTCTAAGCTGTGTGAACTCCAGTCTTTGCAGACGTATGCTGCCCCATTGCAAACTTTTTGTAACAAAAGGAGCCTTTATCAGGCCTTCCTGAAAAAGAGCTTGACCAGCTCTTAATTATTGGTAACAGACGTGAATGATGATTGCAATTCTCCTTTCCAGCAGTGGGAGCATTAATTTCTTGTCTGCAAGATTTTTATCTTCCTCATTAAGATATAGTACCATATTTTGACAAATTTGCACCTTATCTTGTTTCTCATCCTCCAAATTTAAGTCAAGCTCAGACATTAAAGATAGAAGCCCGCTGTTTGCATTCACGACAACTAAAAGTGAAAATAATGACAGGCCAACTTTTTTTCCCATAATCATATAGAAAAGTTGTAGATGCACCCATACAGATAAAGAGCTTTGTCGACATCCTGATTCGTTCAGCTTTTCTTTCTGGATTGTTGATGTGCATCTTCGCAAATAATCTGCTGCTTTAAGAACATCTGCTACCACGTCTTCTGCAGTTGATGAATAATGATGAGCAGTCCTTATGATTGAAACAACATCACAGTATGAGCTGATGTGGTGTTGAAATCCCCACTCATGTCTTACAGTGTTATTAAGAAGGTCATGATCAACACAAGGAGTGGCTCAATCAACTTATGCTATAGGAGCACATGATACTATTTGAATGCCCTTGATCCGCACAACTCTTGAATGGTTGTTGATAGGTATCCGACAAATCCTGCTAGCTATCTCAATCATCTGCCATGAATTTTTCGCAGCAAGCAGAAAATCTGAAGTTATGCTGGGCTCTAATTCGCTTGCCTGAACAAAAAGCATGTCACCTTGCAATATGCTCTATGAGCCTACTGTATGAGTGTTTCTAACCCCACTAGATTTACGTTGTTGGCATGATTAGGTCATTAGAGCTTGAGATTCCTTCTCTTCACGTCTTTCTCTAAGGGCTTATAGATGGTAACACCTACTATGAGCATAATTTATAATTGGGCATAAAATAATGATAAAGGGAGAGATAAAAAGATTAAAGACAGAGATAGGAAGTGATATAGAGAGAGGGGTAGAGAGAGATATGGGGTAGATAGGGATGGAAAAATAATGGGATAGAGATAGGGGGAAATATAAAAGAATAAATATGAAGAGGTAGAGATAAATAGGTGAAGGGAAATAGTTATAGAGGTTTGTGAAGAGGGAGAGAGGGAGACAGACAAATGGAGATATAGGGAGAGGTATAGGAATAGATAAACATAGAAGATGATAGAGAAAGATATAAAGGAAGTGAATGATACAGAGGTCTAGAGGAAGCAAGAGACATAGTGATATAGAGGAAGTGAGAGATAGAAAGATATAGATGGTGAGAAAGAGCGAGAGAGATAAGTAGAGCAAGGAGATAGTAGGGGGGAGAGTTCAAATATATAAAGAGGGAGCGGATGAGGCAGAGGGAGGGATATGGATAAAGAGCAAGACATAGAGACAAGGAGACAAAGGTAGAGAAAGATATTAGACAAGAGAGAGAGAGAGACACTTTGCATGAAGTGGGTCACGCTGTCAATGCTGGTCCAAGTGCTAGAAATAAAATAGTGTTTTAAAACAAAATCTGGTAAAACAATTTGACCACTACAAACATCTCTATTACCTTGCATGTGAACTGTTGTTTTCTCATATTAGCTTGTCCATCTCAATTAAGGGAACACCTTTGGATAAATATTCATATATGATATAAATAAATAATTACAATATATATATATATAAACTACAAATGTTTCCAAATTGCATTTAAATATTGTAAGTGTACAATATTTGTTATAGATATTTTCCTTGCTATAGCCTTGATATCCACAAACATTGAAATATCGCTCACACATCTCTTCTTCAAATCTATAACAAAAGTATTGACAACATATGAACACATGTAGTTTGAAGTATTTCATCCTCAAATAGATGAATGAACACACGTGCTCAAACAATTGTTGTAGTATCTCAATAGAATGAAATTGGATGATCAAAATGAGTAATTTCCTACTAATTAAGAGAGGGATGGAGATCTTTGGTTCCCAAAATATGATATACCACTCCTAAAAAGTGAAATAAAATGATATTTTCAATAATTTTACTTTCATTAGATCTCACCCCTCATGATGGTTGCAAGACTCTTGGTTAAAATTAGACCATAACTTGCCACAAGCAAGGCGTTTTAACTACCATAAAAGAAGCTGCCATTGTTTTGAGAAGTTACCTATCATATAATTATGGATTCTCACACCCCTCATTCCATAAATACTTATAAACAAATGTTTTATTAATATTACTTGTCTTAAGATCTATGAGTCAAACTCATAATCCATTTCCAAAGCTACAAGGAGAGCATAGGCCTCAATGAGAGTATTGGTTTGCTCTCCCTTGTATATGGAAAATAAAAAAAATACAACATTAGAGTAGTCTCTTCCAATTCCACCAATCGTAGCATAGCCAATATTTCCTTTGTAAGAAGCATCAAAACCAATTTTGTACATAGTTTCAAAAGGTGGGGCCCATCTTCTTGCTCTATGGGTTTTCTTTCGTGGATTACCCTCTTGTCGAGGCAAGGAAGGCCTAGAATTCCCATTGAGGCCTAAATCCTACATCATTTTCACCTCTCCTCTCCAGGTTCTAAGGGGATAAATGCTTCATGCCCGACAAGCAAAATTTCTTTGAAGATACCGGATTATTCTTTTGCCATTGTTGTTGAGAGTTTAAATTCCTTCCTCGAAAGATTCGATGATTTCTTTCAAACCAAATTCGCTAGAAGATGCAAGAAGGTCCAATAGACCAGACCACTTGAAGAAATAAAGCTTTAGCTTGAGGCCTTCCCAAGCTATTCCAGAAGTCAATAAGAGAAGAAGCTTGGATATAGACACGCTTCCAAATATTCCACCAACAAAGCTAAATGTCTTTAGAATAGGAACACTAAAAAAATAGACGGGAGGAACATTCCTTTGTTTTGCCACAAAGGGATCTAGATGGCCCTTGGAACCCCCTCTTTTGAAGATTGTTCCAAGTGACACATTTATTATGAGTGGGCAACTATAGAAAAAAGTTGCACATAGGCCAAACATACTTATTTCATTCATTTTTTCACCACGGTACCTCAACTCCATACTTTTGTCAATCCAATTCCTAATATCCAAAGCGCTTCTAAAACTCCCCTCTAGGATTAGAGCTCCAAGCTAAGATATCTTGCCCTTCAAAGAGTAGCATATTCTTCCAGCTAAGATCCAGGTTATCTAAACATGATCCTTAGCTAAACCTCCCTGTTGCCAATCAATGAGCTCCTTCCACCTAACCACATCCACATGTCCCAATAGTTGAACAACTTTAAAATCCTCCACTCTAGACCATCTCGCCTCCAAGAAGCTATGAGTAAGGTCTTGTAGGTACATATACATAGATAAAATAGGTGGGTATCCATTCCTAGAGTCAAACAAAAAAAAAACCTCATAACACTTTTTGCAGACCTAAAACAAGTCACACTTAATCAAGTTAGAACTCTTTCTAAAGTATCCCAAATCATGGATCCTTTACTCTCCAAACTCACTCTAGGTACATCTTCACACATCACCCCTTTCAAATATTTGGCTGAGATATCCCTATTAGTTCACCACCATTAAAGCTTAGCAGTAAACACCTAAGTCGTGAGAATATCTTGGCGTAGACCAAGACCACCCCCCTGCTTTGATCTACATATATTCTCCCATTTGACCAAAATCTACTTTGTCAACTCCAAAGAACCAGCCCACAGTAATTGCCTAGAAAGAGCATCCAAATCTCTAGTGAAGATAAAGGGATCCACCATTCAAATGTAGAAAGGGAAGGCTTGAACTACAAACTTCATAAACAAAACTTTGCCTACAAAACATAGCCACTTGAGAGACTAGTGGTTGACTTTTCATTGGAATTTGTATAGGATAGACTGCTAGGTCTCCTAAGGCAAGGGCCCAACAAACAAGGGAATACCCAAATAAACAAAAGGAAGAGAGCCAACTTGTAAACAAAGGATATGAGCAGTACTAACCTGAATAAGAGGGGGAGGTGTTGAAAAAACATAAAGGACACGTCTTCATTAATTTTCTATCCCAAAGCTAGAAGATAGATATCTAATTCCACTTGAAATTTGTTGCTTCCCTAATTCTAGCAATTCCATCAAAGTCGTGTCATTCACAAATTGCAAGTGAGATCGAGGAGGTAAATTCTTATCCTAATTCAACCCATGAATAAACCCTTTGCTCATGTTGAACTTTAAGAGTCTTGGAAAATCCTTTGCCATAATATAATGAAGAGATAGCGGGATGGGGCATCCCCTTTTCACAGGCTTCTTGAAGCTGAAAATAAATCAAAAGGCTTGCTGTCAATTAAAACATGATACAACGCATAATTTACACAAGTCACCACTCAATTGACCCAGTCCAACCAAAACCCAAACACCAAAAGCACCTCGGTAAAAAAAGACCATTTAACTCGATCATATGCTTTGGCCATATTCAAACAATGCCTTTTCCTTGAACTTCAAAATGGAATATATGGTCTTAGATGCAATGACTACTCCATCCAAGTTTTGTCTACTAGTCACAAAGCCATCATGCTCTTAAAAAATAATAGAATTAAGGGATGACTTAAGTCTCCCTGCAATAACCTTAGATATGATATTATAAACTACATTACAAAGAGCTATAGGTATAAACAAGTCCTGAGAATGTTCTCCTATTCTTTTGGGAATAACAATTAGAAAAGTAGAACTCGTTACTTTCAATATCTGCTTGCTCCGTTGTGATTCTTGTACAACTTCCAACAAGACATTTTTTTATAACCTCCAAGATTTTCTGAAGAATTCAATTGAGACATTGAGACCAGGGCCTTTCCCTTTCTTCACTTGGAATACAGTCCTTTCTAATCCCTCTAAGGAGGTGGGGCTAATAAGCTTTGCATTCATTTAATCATAAACAACTTGAGGAATACATTCCAAAATCCAATTCTCTTCCTCCACAGTAAGGATGGGTGGAGAAGATGGTTGAGAAAAAAAAAGGTAGATTGGTTGAAGGTGGAACATAACCATATTGTTGAATAGGATTTCCCTCACTACTAATGGATAACATTACTTTTTATGTAATGGTGGCCATGATGGAAGATGCATGTAGGAACATTGGCTATCGATGTAGGTATAGGCATAGACATCTCAACCGGGCTTGGAGAAATGACATGTCCAAGCACTTTGCACAACTCGCAATCTTAAGAATGTTTTTATCCTCTATGTGAGCTATACCACATAGAACATCCACATCATATTCATCATTTTGAATCAACTTCCTTAAACCTTCAATCAAGGGGATTGCCTCTCTAGCCAAGTGCTCGACTCACAACTTGTTGAAGATCTTCTATTTTCTTGTGAATATTTTCCAATTGTTCATGAGGAGCACAAAGGGAAGGATTCTATTTTTTTTTAGGAATGGTTGACACTTGATTAAGGGAAGAAGATTCACACAAGCTCCTTGGTTAGAATAAGTCAACAACCAACTCAGTCTCAACATTTTTAGTGTTTAAACCATAAGAAGCCATGAGTCTATAACCTATTCTCATAGGGATATTGGATTCATAACAATAGATTGTGAAAGTCATACACAAGCTCAAACTCCAACAACACACAATTGCTCCTAGGAAACATAGAAGGAAGGCTAGCGACAAAGGTTAAAGAGTTTTTTTATACTCACAATGCCTTTTATAAAATTGTAAATAAAAATGCAAGCAACTAGCAAATGATACGTAATAATAACAATATATCAAATGATTAAGGAATGCAATAGAACAATAAAATGATCAATTAACCACTTAATTAAGAAAAATGATAAATTTTAGCAATTAATATTTCTAAATCTAAAAATTATATGCAATCAAACTCAGATTTGAACATCCAAATTAAAAATTATGTAAGCTATGTCAGGTTCATCAAAATGAAATGGAGGTGAAGGTTCACTAGTCTAAACATTCAAATTGGGAATAATTTCCAGTCCCATCAAATTTCATTGGAGCACCAACCAGATAGACCCAATTTCAGTCCCATATATGGATGAATTATCCTCTTTTGAAGGTTGATATGATTTATTATGATTATGACAAGAAGAATGCTAGGGAATTGACTAGAATTAGCATAAACAATAAGTTACAAAACAAAAAGGCAAATTCTAAAGAAAAATTTAGAAATGGGATCCAGAAAGGAACTTGTGTATGCAATCTAAACCTAATTTTTTTGATCTATGTCAATAGGTGCCATTGACTTGAAGGTGTTTGATGAAAATTTTGCAAATGGATTCCGGATCAGGATGCTTTGTAGATTGTCCTCTTGAAATTTTGGTGAAAAAGTGCTAGTCACTGGAGTAGATTGACAATGACTAGGGTTGTTTGCTCGTTGAAAGCATGAAATTGTTCATCTCAGCGTGTTCTCTGTGAATCTGCAATCTTTTTTGGTTAAATTTGGAATCTACTTACAAAATAATGATAAAATGTGTTTGGGTTGTATAGGGGCTTTCCTAAGTCAAACATTGGGTAGGAATTAACCTCCACTACAATGATGATGATTAGAAAGAGAGCATGCCCTTGATAACCTTAAGGAAATGTTGAATTGACAAATTATACCCTTTCCTTCATCTTCTTGCCTTGAAGCTTCATGAAAGGGTAATGTTACTAGGTAGGAATTCATGCACACCTTCACTGATGGTTGACACCCATAAACTCTATCATGGATGCTTAATCGAATGGTTGAATGCTTGATCTCTCCTCCACTTCCTTGAAGACGTCTAATTGTTTTCTCAATTGGAATCGAATAATATGAGTTTGAAAGATAGGAATTCTCACTTGTGGAATAGATGTACAAATGAGGGGGTGAAGCTTGAATTTATGCTCAACCTCACAAAATGTGTTGGTAATTTTGAGGAAGACTAACATTGGAAGCACTTTCCCTCTCAACAACCTTATGACTATTAGGGGTTCAAATTTGAGCCCAAAATGGTTAGACACTGGCCACTTAGTGCCAATGTCTAGTACATTGGCGCCTAGTGCTATAGTTTTACTATTTTGGCTTGAAATTTGGTTTGTGAGCTAGGGATTATGCTCGGCTTCTAGATTTGGCCATGGAATGACCACAATCAGTCATCTAGTAGGGACATGTGGGAAGTCACCAAAGTGAGCCCAAATTGAGAGTGAAATTGTATAAGGATATCAATTGTTTCTAAAATAATTTTACTCTCTAAAAAATATTTTAATTATTTTCAATAAACTAATTAATTCAACTAAAGATTTATTTAATCACATAATTGAAATAAATTATTATAATTAAATGGGAAAATATTGTTAGTTAATATATTTAATTCATTCAATTATTTTGATTAAGTAATTTAAATAATCATTACTTCACACTTTGGTTCATAGATCTATTGTACTTTATAGACTGCATCTAATTAACCTTTGTCATGTTCTTATAAAACATCATATCTCAACACACATACCTTATTTTGTATTGTTTTTGATTTAGGAAAACAAGTTTTGAAGGGGCCTCGAAACCCTGTACATTTTGGTCAAAAAAGATTTTCAAAGCGGCTCACATAGAAGGAATAGATCGAGACAACTACGAGGGTTTTACAACAGGCTCCCACAACCTGGAGAAAGAATGGTACCAAAAGAAGGGAACTGGAACTCTAACTAAAGAGGCCACTGCGAAAAGATAATACAATTTAAAAACAACAGCCCAAAAACTACCAGCGGTAGCAAAAACAAACCGTAGTTCCAACCAAGTGAAACAACAAATCACAACAAAGGGCAATCAAGAATTACATTTTTGCCCAACCTTATGAGAACGTGAATTCATATCAAAAGGAGTGGAAGATTTAAATTTCTTTCCCTTAACTGTTGTCCATCCATCCTCCACCTTTTCAATAGCCTTCTGCCAAGCCAAAGAAGAGCAAGAAGAGCCCACTAAAGGGCAAGTCAAATCATAATCCACAAGGGGGACAAGAGTAGTATCACGACCTAAGACAACATCAACAATCTGGTCAGGGCCAACAATAGCAACACCAGATGGGGCAACAAAAATAGTATGAATTAAAGCCGCTTTAGAGCTAGCTTCTGTAGCTTCCAAGATAGTATCAGAAGCAACAAAGGCAGTCACAGAAACACCAGCCAAAGCATGATCAATCTGAGGAGAGCAAGCAACTGAACCCCCTTCCTTAGAAACTTTGCAAATAATAATAATCACAATCCGTTTACTGGCATAACTTCAAATCACAATATTTAATTAAATCATTTTAATAAATGAAAATAGATACAAAAAACATACTATATTAATACCATAATCTTGTAAAACACAATTTTTTATAATCAAAACTTCACATCCACATCACAATTTTTTTCATAACCCAACATTGGTAAAAGATCCACTTAAGGATTAACATAATAAAAACAAAGCAACACCACTTACCACATAGATTCTTACTTCATACTTGCCTCTTAGGGTGCCTCAATCCTTGATTTAGTAGCCTTAACCAACTTCTAGAAGGTATTACAAAATATTTTAGGTCACATTTAACCATAAATACATTTGTTAAGGGGTATCAATCATTTACTTCAATTTTTTTTCTCCTTTCTTATTCTAGTTTTAATCTAAAATGACTTTGAATGCTATCGAGCCATTTTCACGAGATTCAAGAGCACCAATTATCTTGAACATATCCTTATTAATTGGCTTAAAAATCAAATGTTATAGAAAATTTATGAGAGCATTCACCAATATCATATATCTTGAACGAGTGAACTTAAAAACCACATGTCATAGAACACACGATGAGAACATTCAATAATATCAAATATCTTGAACAAATCTTTACTACTTGACTTAAAAACTAACAGAACTCATAGTTACAAATCATAGTCCAATACTAGTCATGACATCATTGACCAAGACAAGATCATAATTGCATAGGTCAATTTGGAAGAGATTATTTTGAATTGGTATTAGAATTGTCAAGATAATTTCTATGAAAGATATTGAAGAATAAATCACTTACCAAGATCATAATTACAAAGGTGAATTTGTAGGAGATTACTTTGGATTGGCATTAGAATTGTCAAAAATAATTTCTATTAAAGATATTGAAGGATAACATTATTCTATATCGTTGACCAAGACAAGATCATAATTGCATTAGTGAATTTGGAGAAAATTGCTTGGGTTGGTATTATAATTGTCAAAATAATTTTTATTAAAGATATTGAAGAATTGTGGGGAACAAGTATTCTCTCTTACCCTGGGGAGCTATGACTAGTGGAGGTAGAAACATTATTAAATGTGATCCATTTAAATCAATTGAAAATAAACAAGTGCTACATGGAAAAAAAGTTCTTTCCAAAATTAGAAGAACAACTTTTGGTTTTGTACAATTCATTTGTAGACATTGCATTTGTAGTGAAAGAAGATAAGCTTGAACAATTTTTGGTTTTGTATAATTTATTTGAAAACATTGCATTTGTAGTAAGAATAAAAGAGTTTGATTGAATTACTCTTTCAACACCACAATAGATATGTATGCAAAAAAAAAACATTAATGTTGAAATATAAATTTCGAACACAATTTCTTTCATCAAATGTCTTGAAAAAATGTGGTCTTATAGACTACATTGATTGCAAAATGCATACAAAATTGATTTTCTCAAAAGAATACAACACAACTAAAGTAACATGGGAAATTTCAAATGATGCTTGCTCCCACTTCTTCCTTACGCGTTGAAGAGGCTAGGGTTTCCTCCTGCAACCCTATGGCAGCGGTTGGAGGAACTCCTAGTGCTCGTGATGCCCTTTCCTCCTTGTGTGTTGGGAGCGGCTAGCCTCTAGCTAACATTGGTGTTGTGCTCTCGCGAGGGGGAGGGGCTATCTTGTCTGTGGGATCCCAACTTCTGCTAGATGTCTTTTCTTCTGTGACTGTCTTTGCATCTTTTATGGTGAATATGTCGACCTCTTCTCCCAAGGTTTGTCCATCGGTTTTGGCCCCTACTTCCCTTATGGTTGGGGGTTCAACTGCTAAAGGGGTTTCTTCTCTTGACGCGGGAGTGACTTTTCTGGCAACTAGGGTTGTTGACCAGTAGCACCCTAGTGTGGGGCCTAAGTCTCAGTCTGCTATTGGGGGTCCCTTCCCTGTGTGCAAGTCTATTGCTCTTAGACTGGATGCAGAGGCGAAGGGGGATATTGATCATAACATTTTTTTCCTCTCTCCCCATGGTATGATTTGACTATTTTGAGGCTTTTGGCCTAGTCTCCCGAAGTTGCAGATATGGACCTCTCAGCATTGGGATACCATCATACATGGCATTGTTCATATTTTTCTTGTGGAAAAGGGGTTTTTTTTGCTAAATCTGAGAATGCTGTGGATAGAACTAAGATTTTGTGTGACCGGGAAGATAGATTTATGCTAATGGTTAAGCCTTGGCATCCTGATTTCAATCCGTCTACTCAAATGTTCAACAAGATTCCTATTTGGGTTAGACTTCCCTACCTTCCCCTTCATCTATGGGCCAAATTTCTCTTAGAGGTAGTGGGGTGAGGCTCTTGGGGACTTCCTGATGGTGGATGAGGAATCTTCTGATATTTTTTATTCCACCTTTGCCCAAACTCTAGTTGATTTGGATGTTTCTAAGGGGCTTCTAGAAGAGATTAACCTTGAAACTTCTAAGGGATGCTGGATCTAGCCTTTAGACTATGAAGGCATTCCATTCAGGTGTATAATATGCTTCAATACTAGTTATGTGACAAAGCAATGTGGTTTAGAGGAAAAAATAAAAAGTCTACTTCATGGTGGCATGGTGCCTCAACTCAACATTATATGGTTGAGAAGAGGAGTTTTTCCCAGGTGGTTGCGCATGATCCTCCTTGCATGTGTCCTCTTCTCAAGTTGTTCCATCACTGGATGGTGATTGTACTATGGCCAGTGTGCCTCAAGTTTCTTGCATGGTTCCTTCTCAAGATGGTGTTTCGATTTGGGATGATTGGTGATGTTGGCTTTGCAACAATTGTTTCTTAGAAAGTTACCACTTGTGATATGGCTATAGCTAGAGGTTGTTCTTTATCTACTGAGAGTGATGCTAGTGCTATCTCTTTGGCTGTTGTTGGCCTTATCTCTTAGGATTTTGCTGGCCCTATCTCTGATTCTTTTGTGGGTGATGCTGGTCTCCTCTCTCTAGGTGTTGGGGCTATAGTGCTGGATTCTTTGGCTTGGCACGATGTGGCTACTAATGTGGAAGAGGGATGGATTATAGTTTAAAGGAAAAAATTAAATACGTCTTCACCCTCTTTTGACATGACCCTTCATTCCCACAAGAGCAGGGCTAAAGGTAAATCTTAATGGTTTCTGGTTGTGGGTTTGGCCTAGATTTATCTCTAGTCCTTTCTAGATGTAGTTTTTGGCTACATGCTAGTTTTTTCATGCAACGCTTGTCTTAGGTTGTGGGAGCATGTTGGTAAAACTCTCGTGTTGATTTTTCTCTGTTTCATGTTGTGGGCTTTCATGGAAAATCTTATGTGACCATCTTGTTAAGGGTTTCAGGTCCCTTCAAAACCTATTTTTGCAGTAATAAAAAATAAAAGTAACATAAATTCTTCACATTAGAATGTCTCCAATATTCATTTCTCCCACTCGAATGAAAAGTTTGAACTATGCAACTTATGCACCTATTAATGGGGCCTCTTTGTTGCCCCTCGTGAGTTTGGGGGCCGCTTTTCCAATCTTTGGTTCCCATACATGCTCTGCAGTGACCGTGAGGCCTAGAACTCAAGGTCTTGTTGCATATGTGTTCATTGTCGGTGGGTCTAAATTTCCTCAGGAGACATTAGATGCCACTCTGTTGGTTTCTTCTGATGCGGTGCCCACTGGTAGGGCTATGAATGCTAGAGCCCCCAAACCTATTTTGTTGTTGGTGTACAAAGTTTTTCTTGTATTTCCAAATCTACTACAACTCTTCATCTAAAGGTGAAATCTCAACCTTTGGCTTGTGCTAAGACCTACCTTGTGGTGTTGTGTGGCCAAGAAATGGTTGAAAAAGTGGAGTAGTTCTAATATTGTGGGTTAGTGTGTAGATTTGGTGGTTTTTTCCATTCTCTACTTGATCTACATTATTGGGAAACATAATCTTGGAGACCTTTGGTTTCAGGTACCATTGAGATTTTCCCTTGTGCTAAGGGATTTTTTGTGTCTATTTTTCCTTCCTTTGTAGAACTATATCTAGTGATGATTAAGTTGTGGGCTTGGGGGAATAACTCTCTTTCAACCAAACCCTGGCTTGTCTCATTCAACACTCTAAATGAACCTCTTAGTGTGTGTCCTATGTGGGTTTGTCTTCCCAATCTTCCCCTTCATTTTTGGGAGAACTCTTTTTTTAAGGCCATCGACAAATCTATTGTCATTTTATAAAGGTGGATGATACCACAACTTTGATGGACCTTTCCACCTTTGCATGCATTTTGGTTGAGATTGATATCTCTCGACCACTCCTTGGAGATGTGGTTATCATGGTGGGGGAAAGGCCATGAACTCAATCGGTGGATTATGAGTGCCTCCTAATTTGATGTTGCCGATGTTTCTCTACTAGTCAACATTTGACTGTTTGAGCTTCTAATTCTACCTTTAACTATGCATCAAAGATTGATGAAAACTCCCCTAGGGATGATGCTACTGCTATAGATTTGGATGGCACTCATGTTGAAAATCTGGCCTCTACACAATTGATCTAGGTGGCACCCTATATCTCATTGGGTATTGTCATCGATTTCAAAAAAAAAAAGTAATTTTTTTGTTTGGGGGGTCAAACTAGCGACCTCCCATCTCCTATTTTCACTCTCCACCAGTCCACCATGAGTAGTTGTTCAAAAATAATATGGAGTGAATACCTATTTAAAGAATGCCAAACTGCAAATGGAGAGGTGGTGGTTTGAACCACCAATCTCCACATCCCGTCAAACACTCCTTACCATTGCGACCATAGGTTTAGGATAATGTTAGGTAAATACTATATTTAAACAATTCTTTTGAAGACCCACCAAGTATGGAGGCTTCTCCTCGATATGATATAGGCCCCAATATAACATTAAATGAAATTTACCCAATTTTAACAATTAAATATATCTCATAAAATCTTTAAGGCTATTTCGTAATGGTTCAGAATTATAAGAACCACCATTTTTTAGATTCTATCATAAAAATGCGAAATTGGAAAATATTTTTACTTTGTAAAGGAGATATGAGTGATTTTGTAAATCATCTGGTTATAAACCAAATTGGGAAAAATTCTTGTATAAAAAGGGGAGAGTTTGGGAGTTTTGGTATTCAAGTATTGAATAGGGAGAGAATCGTCTTGAAGACCGAGTGTTTGTTTCTGCACAATAGAGAAGCATAGTGCCATTGTGCTAGATGGAGACAAACTTGTAAACTCACATTTGAAGCCTTGTAATCATGTTTTTGGAGAATAATTGGATTGGTCACTCCATTGGAGAGGGCCCAGTGACGTAGCCACTTTGGCGAACTCCGTTATCAACTGTTTTGCCTTCTATCTCATTTCTCTTTTTCATTATGTTCATCACGTTATTATTATTTTGTTTAAGCATTTCATTTATGTTATACATTTTTTTGATTTTTTTTGAATTAATTATCTTCGTTAAGCATTCAATTAAGCAATTGTCATAGATCCTAAATCAGATCAAGTTTGGTATCAGAGATTTGTTTGACTAGTATAGCAGAAGTGAATGCTAATGAGATTGAGGATTTGGCAAGGCAAAGGAAAGATTGAAGAATATAATATGAAGATCGGAAGATAAATAATTGTTCCACCATTGCAGATGGAACAAACTGGTTGTGGACAAGGTTTGGGGCTTGCTGAGAAGTCTTTCCAGAAGGCTTTTCTTGACATGAAGGCCATGGTATAAGTTCTATTTTAGGAGAGGCAAGAACAAATGTAGAGACATGAAGCTCATGAGGATAAAGGGAAAAGATCAAGAGGTGATCATGAGTCTCCAAAAATACTCCAAATCCTTCTTCTTCTTCTCCATATTCTACTCATTCTATGTCTTCTAATCATTTCACGGGTGCATATAAGCCTAGAATCAAATTGGATGTAAAATTTGACTTACCAAAGTATTGCGGGGAATTACATGCTAAGAAATTAGATGATTGGGTTCAACAAGTTGAAGTCTATTGTAGAGTCCAAGATCTCCTAGATGATGCTGATAGGATCCAGTTAACTACTCTTTGGTTGGGAGGTAAAATTCTCACCTAGTGGGAGAGTAGAAATTGGACCAAAATTTTACAACATGGTAGAGTCAATTTAACTTAGTCAAAATTTTTTTGGTGCTCTTAAGAAGAAATCCTATCCCCTAGGCCATGTGTAATAGTTAATGATGAACTGAAAAACTTTTAGGCAAGAGAAAGGTCAGTCTTTCCAAGAGTACACCCATGAATTAAAAAAAAGGGCTATTGCATTGAATGTTCCATTATACACCCAAGATACATTGCTTAAGTACATAGGTGTTCTTCACTCTTACCTAATACATCTCATTTTGGTTTTGAATCCTAGTAATTTGGATGAAGTATGTATCCAATACATACACTTAGAGTCACGAGGTAAGGGTTCCTTTATTGATAAGTCAGGTAAGAAATCATCTAAGTTTGAAGGTAAATCCAAAAGAAAAGGGAAGGGGAAAAAGACAACTACAATGAAGAAAGAGGGTGAAAAACCCACATGCTCACATTGCAAGAAAGAGGGGCATGATGATTCCAAGTGGTGGAAACTACATCCAAAATTGTGGCCAAAGAGATTTGGTAGAAACAAAGGCAAACAAAAGACTACTGCTATTGTAGTTTAACAAGATCTTGGATTTGATTTTGGAGATGAGACAAAGATTTTTCTGTCGGGATCCAAGGTAAAGGAAAAGGTATATCTTTCTCATCTGATACAAGTTCTTATAAAGCAAGTGTAAGTACAAGTAAAGAATCTTCTTCTAAGGTTGATAAATAAAGGAATGAATTGTTTCACATTCGGGTTGTAACAAAACATACTAAGGTTGATACTTTATTTGATACAGGATCTCAAGTTAATTTGATATATTAAGAAGTTGTTAAAAAGATTAATTTAACTACAACACCTCATCAGAAGCCATACCCTCTTGGATAGGTTTGCAATGATGCATAGTTACAAGTAACTACGCAATGTAAATTAAGATTTTCTATCATTGAAAACTTTATTGATGAGGTAGAAGTTGATGTAGTCCCTTTAGATATTTGTGGTCTTTTACTAGGGAGTCCTTGTCTATATGACTGTAAATAAATCTTTTTTAGGGGGGAGAATAAGTATCATCTTTTTAAAAAATGGGATAAAATACATTGTACGTGCACACAAAGTTAAGAATAATCTTGCAATAGTTAATATTGGTCAGATGAAAAGGTTGGTCAATTCTAGTAAGAACTTTGTATTAATGCTTGTAAAAGCCAAAGAAGATGAGACATATGAGGCATTCAAGGGGTGTGATCCAAAACATAAAGCTAAAATGGTCAAAGTTGTTTCCACTTATGATGATCTGTATCAAGAACCAAAGGGATTGCCTCCTAAGAGAGAGAGATATGACATGAAATCCAATTGCAATAGGAAGTGTCACTTCCTAATATCGACATGTACCATTTATCAATGATGTAGGATAAAAAAATCAAAAAGTAAGTTTAGGAATTGGTTGATAAAGGAGTTATTCATCGTAGTAGTTCTCCTTGTGGTTCTCAAATTGTGTTGGTTCCAAAGAAGGATGGGACTTGGAAATGTGCATTGGCTACATATCTCTCAACAAGATAACAGTAAATAACATGTATCTTCTTCCTTGAATTGATGATTTACTTGATCAACTAAAACATGTAGTTTATTTCACTAAGTTAGACTTGCGAAGTGGTTATCATCATATAAGAATTGTAGAAGATGACATTTGGAAAATTGCTTTTATGACTAAACAGGACTATTTGAGTGGTTGGTCATTCCATTTGGGCTTTGTAATGCACCAAATACCTTTATGAGAGTCATGAATCATTTCTTTCACCCTTTCATTGATGATTTTTGTTAGAATAACTGAGAGGGGGGGGGGGGGGGGGGTGAATCAGTTAGATCAGTTATCATACAGTCCCAAATACAAAGATGTACCTTATAAAACAATTCCAACAAGTTATGCAACTCGATAACATAAAATATCAATATGTCTGTCTAGTTTACCGATTACCAGTAATTATCCAACTGTGATTACCAACTAAATCAACTATACAGTATGTAAAGTATGATAGAAAAACAATCATCACAAATAACACATAACACAATGATTTAATGTGGAAACCCTGCTAAGAGAAAAACCACTTGGGATCGGTATCCCAAAATAATTCACTCTTCTGAAGTGAGCTCAGTGAAGAGCCAACCTTGTTAAAGGTTACAATACACACTATTAGGTGTGACCTGGTTAGAGGATTTATCACTAACAGTTAAATTTTGACTAGCATTCACTATGGGGTCAACAAGATAACAATGTACATTCCTTGAATGACATAGGGCAGAATATAAGACTGTTAAGTCCACTCGGTTAAGATATTTTTTGAATCAATGGTTAAACTGATATAGTACTGATTTGAATCAAATACAACTCAATTGCAAATATTCAGATCTATGCTAAGCCCATACAAAAAATCTCTCATCATTAATCAATTTACTTCCTCAATATTTCTCAACTTACTTTCAATCGGTAAATGGTTCTTTGACACTTGGTAATGTCTGTAGTCTCAGTTCTTTCACTAACCAGTTTGATCAGACATGCATGAATAAAGTCTTCACGCGAAATCTCTGCAGTCTTTTTCTTTTCGACATGTTTCAATAATGAAACTCATATATCATATATAGACAAGTAAACCATTTTCATATCAGCCATTAGATTTTGCCGCTTAATCTCCTTCGTCCATTTTGCCTCTTAAACCTTCCTCGGCAGATGTGTCATTAACACATTTCAATCTCATCCTTTAGATCTTCTCCAAATTTTGTCAGCCGTGGATCTCATAACAAACTTCATCCTTAATCTCGAAATCATAACAATTTCCAGCTCATCAAATCACTAGTACATTTGACATCATTTTTTTACGAAAATTATTGACCATTAATTAAAAAGGTTTAGGTTGGTCATTATAGAAGGAATTTTTTTTTAAAAAAAAAAATCCATGCCCGTGTTGGTCAAAATTTTGACCAATACAATGTGTGTCAAAATTTTGACCAACACGGCCATATAACCTAAAAAAAACATTTCAACTCATTTCATTTTTACGGGCAAATTAGGATTTCATTTTATGGTTGTAGTGTGAGAAGATATATACGAACGAAGTGAAGGGATATAGGAATGGAGCGAAGGGATTTCAAATTGTGTAGACCACAGATTGCAGGAGACAGAGTTCCAGAGATTTGGCGGTCCATGAGATTGAGCACACTTCATATCCAGCACTCAACACTCGAGGTAGATTGCGACTCCCTGTCTATGGCAAAGTAGATTGTTAGATTGATAGTTCTGAAATTCGTTCTTATTCATTTTCGAGCATGTTTTGTTTCTAATTCATGTTTTGGCAAGTTATGACTAGAGAGAGTTGAACATCTCTGTGGATTGACTTGTATTTCATTTAGGGTTTTTGAATTCATGCAATAAGTCTGTAACATTTCATAAAAGCTTGGGACTGTACTCGCAAGAATTAAAACCCCTTGACAGTCTGACTTGGAAACCCTAGAGTTGGCCCTATCATGGGCATTTAGTCTTGACCTGCATTACTTCCATTGAAACTCGATGTCGATGGACGGAAAGCAAGGAAAGACCATTTGTTTCATTTTCTCAAACACTCAACAGTGGATGAGATCACACTGCTTCTAGATTTGATGGTTCTTAATCTTCACATGGGCCTCTTGTAGTGTGAACCTGCACACATATAGATGGATGGTTCAACCCCTTTACTCCTTTTCAAAGATGACTTATTATAAAGACTGGTGAATGGTTTGTTGTTAAGCCGTTTCAATATATATATTCAAGAACAAGATTTAGCCTTTGACTCCACTTCTCTGTCACATAAATTCATTCCAACATCCCATTAAAAAATCAAATAAAATAGAGCACTGTCTTCATTCTAAACCAGAATGTCTAAAGCACAAACCCGCAACAAATTTGAAGTTAAAATGCATACAGTTCCACCATACTATTATGAACCTTCCTTTGTTATCGGGATTGGTTACAAACTAATTTCAATAACTATTAAACTTCTTCTATAATACTTGATACATAAACCGCCGATAGTTCTTGATTATCACTGTAAAAAACCCATTCATCAATAAAATAAACTCCCTTAATAATGCTTTCTCAAAACCAGGTTTCATCCATAAATTAATATATATCTTCGAAACTGAACTGCATAAAAAATAACATTTTGAATACAACATAAATCCAACCTTAATCCATCTTACCTCTACGCAATCATTTAGATAATTTAAAATAGAGAATCACAAACATCGAAGAACCAAAACTCTATACAGAGAATTCGGTCCTTCATTCCATTATGCAATTTCTTGTTACATCTTTCTTTTCCTTCTTTGATACCCAACATTCTATTCTTGGAGTGATCTAATTGAATGTGTTTGTAACTGGAATTTTCTAATTGGTTGAAGACAACTAGGTGTCAATTCAACATCTTTATCTTGTAGACTTGATCGATCTTTTGGTGAAGGAAAAATATCTCTTGATACTCAACATTATCAAGCTCTCCAATGTGATGGCATATTCCCAAATTGCTTCATCTTCTCGAAACTTCTTCATCTTCTTTCCTAGAAATTTTCTCATTGCTATGACTTGAATCACTCGCATCTTCATGAATTCGGTCTTCATTTTGCCTTGAATTTGTACTTTGATAATCTTGATGTTGAATTTTCCTTCTCACTTGAAGTCCTCGAGCTTGAAATCTTGAGCTTAACTTCACCATCATTTCCTCGCCTTCCTAGCTTCTCCTCCAATTCACCTTGCAAAACAAAGGAGAAAAAAGCATTAAGTTTCATAAAATTGACAAGTATAACAAAATGAATAGAGTTTCAAATAGTCATCGAATTGCAGAGAACAATAAAGTTTTATTGTCTTTTCGTTCACCAAAACATACACCAGTCTGTTCTCACTATTTTGTAACAGAGACTCCCTATGACCATTCATAACATAGCCATTCCAACTAACAAGGAACATAACCATCCCATAACTTCCTAACATAACCATTCCAACCAACTATCATCATTCCCTCAGTGTTCTATCTCAGTGAACGGCAATAAGGTTCCTAATGCATCTCCACTTGGAATCTATTGTTCCTAATGTACCTTGAAACATATGAATCATTCCTGTTTGTGCATCCTCATTGTCTGTCTCATATTCATGTGTAGTTGATTTAAACAATAGAGAAAGTTACCACCACACATCAAACATAAGGTGCATTTGATTGAAAGATTGGTCATTGTCCCTATAATGACTATCCCAGAATGACAACATTTTGGTGAGTTAATTTGTTTGTGTAGAAGTATGAATGGATTGGCTGGATCAATGGATTGGAATGGATATGGGCAGAGTATAGAAGAGTTTAGAATGATGTTAGAGAATCATAGGTGTGCATGTATAGTTTTTTTAGATAGTAAAAATAGACATTCAAATAAAAAGATATATTGATTTGATGAGTACTTGGCAAGCTGATTTTTGACTTACACTTGGATTTGGATTTGGTTTTGGTTAAAAGAATTAGCCAGTAACTTGGCATTTAAAAAAAATACTGAATTAAAAATTTGATTTAAAGCTATTTTCTCTTTCTTTTCCATTGTATTCTTTATTTAAAGTGCTCAATATGTTTGACAATACTACACATGAATATGAGACAAACAATGAGTATGCCATGATAAAATTGTTTGTGAATTCATTAAAAGAAAGTGCCAAAGAATGGTACAAAAATATCCTAGACAGTAGTACTATTTCTTCATATTCATATTTCTTCATATTTCTTCTAAATAGTGTGATGACTATCCCAACTAGAGAATCACAACTTTATATTATAGGTTCTTCATGGCACCTTTCAACTTGTCCAATTATGCAAACTGCCTTGCCTGGGGCAGCTGTATCTAGTTGTGAGATTTTCATATCATATTTCTCTCAGTAAGAATAGTTGTGGCATAGGATCCTTCAACTGTTTGTGGACCCTTTGTCTATCTAGGAGATTTTTGTACCTTGAAACATATGAATCATTCCTGTTTGTGCATCCTCATTGTCTGTCTCATATTCATGTGTAGTTGATTTAAACAATAGATTCGTCACTACAATGAGAAAGTTACCACCACACGTCAAACATAAGGTGCATTTGACTGGAAGATTGGTCATTGTTTACAAGACAAAGGGTCCACAAACAGTTGAAGGATCCTATGCCACAACTATTTAGCTTACTGAGAGAAATATGAGGGATTCTCTATTTGGGACAGTCATCACACTATTCCCCTAAGCACTATGGCTTTGCCTTCTCATCCACAAGAAACTCTAACATCATTCTAAACTCTTCTATACTTTGCCCATATCCATTCCAATCCATTGATCCAATCCATTCATACTTTTCTCATTGACCTTTCCATCATCCATCATTACCAAACTTCTCATTTTCTAGTACTGTCCTTTGCATAATGCTGCCTTGGATGAATGTCCTTTAGTGGATTGTCACCTTATCCTCTAGATTGTTAGCGAGTCATGCTACTGAGCCTCTAAAATATTTCATGTACTTCTTGCAAAAACTTGACTTGCTGTCTGCTCTCCTTTGATCTTCCATCAAGAACTACTACATGCTCATTGTTGTTTGGCATGACTGTCATGGGATGATTGTCCTCATTGTGATGTTTCTTGTGGCTATACTTGGATTGTTGGTTGTCTTCAGCTATCTTCAAAATTTTACCTTCATGGTTAACTAAAAATCCTTTGAGATCAACGTTCTTTTGACACCAACTTGTTTAACATTGACTATTATACCTATTAGTTCATCATTCCCTTGGCCTAGTTTTCTTTGTTCAACTCCAACAACATTTGTGATTGTCACATGACCATTTAGATTGTCTTCCATTTTAGCCTTTTAAATTCTTCATAGGACTGACTGTTCTATGGTTTTCCTTTTCTATTTCTATATGGCAACCATTATCAACATGCCATCCAACGTTTTCAAAGGCCATTCTTGTCTTTCTTGTAAGCTTTTATAGACTGTTTCTACACAACCTTAATGTTTGGACTTACAATTGTCCAGTATTTTCTTAGGCAAGACTGTCACTTCAACATGAAGGCTGTCATAATTTTGTTTTAGCACTATCCACTGATATTTATGGGACTTGAATTTCCATCTATTGGACTGTCATTTTTGTTCACCATCCTTTTATAGATTGAATTTATCAAAAATAATAACAAATGCCAAGGCAAAAAGGCAGTAAATAATATAAGCTCCTCAAGCATGAGTTGGATGATGTGGATACATTAGTTCTTATATCTACATAATCCACATCATCCAACTCATGCTTGTGGACCAAGATTGGATGTAGATCATATTTACTATCTCATAATGACTTACTAGGATAGGTACCAATCTTACTATTATGAGATAGTAAATAATATAAGCTCCTCAAGCATGAGTTGGATGATGTGGATACAATAGTTCTTATATCTACATAATCCACATCATCCAACTCATGCTTGAGGAGCTTTTATAATAATCAACTGATTAATGTTTTTGGTTTTGATGTAGTCCTCTCCAACTCATGCTTAAGGAGCTTATATAATAATCAATTGATTAATGATTTGAGGGACGTTTTAATTGCCTGTTCTAATCACTGATTTGAGGAACATTGACAATGACTGTGAATGAAGACTATATTCTTATTGTTTTGAATTTTTTTTGAGGGGTTTTATGTAATCTTAGGTTGGAATCAAATCCATTGTTTCATTATGGGAAGAAGCACTGTTGTAAACCAATAGAGAACTGCTAGGGACAGTGAACTCCACACTTGGAGACTTGAAATATCTACTAATCAGTGAATGTTGACATTACATATAATGCGGAAAACAATGTAGTCAACCTTATTGAGAAACCTAAACCTATTCCAAAACCTAGGCTTGCAAGGTTAAAATGACCTTTTTTTCATCCCTCCTTGAATAGACCCTTACCATCTTGCACTTGTGCAATGATAGGACACCAATGTTGCTAATCAAGGTTGGTGGGATGATTACGCCTATCCTAAAAAAAGACTGTCAAATCATTATGCTTTCAAATCAATTACCTATCGACGTATCCCTTGCGAGGGAGAGAAGCCAAACACATAAAGAACATGCACATAAACACGGCAACTGAAAAACTTAAATGGAATAGACCAAGAAGTACCAAATGATGAATGCTCAATTGTTGTAATGGCAAAGCAATATCAGAACCGTCCATTTATAGTCCTAATGATTTTGGAAATTGTTGACAAAGAGTGTTTCTTTTTTTGATTATAGTATAAATGATTTTTCTATAGTCGTAATGATTTTTCTTATTTCTTGTCTTTTGTCCCTTTTTGATTTCCTATGTCTGTGCTTTGTGACAGGATTTTATCACCTTCTTTTGAGGGTATATTTCATTCACTCTATGTGGAATACTATTTTGTTCACTATTTTATTTCAGCTTCATATTTCTTTCATTTTTCATATACACACAGACTACACATGCTGATAAAAAAATGAGCTATTTGATTTAGGTTTACTTTTCATTATTGTAAATGGTTAATATTTCTGATGGTACTCCTTGGTGTATTTGGACTATAAAAATAATCATATAAAAATAATAAATGTAGTAACGATGGTGCGGTGCATTATTGATATAGGTTCGATGACTCTTGTTAATGTGCCAAACTGTCAATGTGGTGGTGGGAAGTGTGTGTTGAAGACTTCATAGACATTGAACAACCCTGGACGACAATTTTGGTGCTGCCCTAATTGAAAAAAGGTTGCTAATGTGTATATATTTAAAGTTTCTAATGTAAATACTATTCATTATAATATAAGAACTAATGTAGACTGGGTATCACAGGGAAATAATGGCTACAGATACTTTAGTTGGGTCGATGACAACTCATCTACATCTATCCACCCATCTCCACTTATCCGCGATGAAGGATTTGAGTGCAAAACATGTCAGGCTAGGGCAAATTCCGAAATTATATTTTTACGATGTCTTCTCTGTATTGTAATCACATATCTAATTTGTTGCGACCATATGCGGAGATGAACTCAGGAATTAGTTAGTTTAGTATTTTCATATTGTAACTAATATTTTAATAATTCTTCATGTTTATAGCTCATGGGAGCCCCAATCTGCTATCAATCACATGATTTAACATATAGTGTTTTCTTGGTTGTTCCATTTGTTCCTTGACCTTGACTATGGATTGACTATCTCTTTTGCATGTTTTCAAGAGTTTTCCCACCAATACAAGTGTAAATAATGCATTGAACGTAATCTATGGATGCTGCGTGGTATGAAGTCTCGCTGAAGTTTGAGCACAATATGGTATCAAGTCTCGCTGAAGAAGAGTACTACAGAGAGCAGGCCTACCATACCAAGGAAGTTTGAAAAGAACAAGGAATATGACTTAAACAGAATGGGAAGACATCTTTCTAGCCTGGGCTTGGATCCTTCGACAATTAGCTTGATAATAAATGAAGCAAATGAGAGCTGAGCAATTAGCTTCCCAAGAAAAATCTTGTAAATGAACTGTGTGTACCCCAATTCCTGTGCCTTCTGCGCATACCTAAATGATATATTTAAAACAACAAGGGTAAATTTAGCCTTACCCTTGTTGTTTCAAATATATCATTTGGGTATGCACAAAGGGCACATTAGTTGGGGTACATATAGTTTATTTATGGGCTTTTTCTTGGATAGCTAATTGCTCATCTATCATCTACAATTATTATTAAGCTAATTGTCGAAGGATCTAGGCTTAGGCTAGAAAGATGTCTTCCCAAACACATAAAAAACATACACATAAACACGACAACTGAGAAACATAAATGTAGATTTCACAATAGCTGAGAAACATAATTGTAGGCATCATGGTCACAATTTTTTGGAGACAACATAATTGAGTTGTATACCCAGATGATGGAGAGCAACCTTTGCTCCTCCGATTCCAAGTTGACACTGCAGGATCCAAAGACCATAGGTAAGGAATTAATTGAGAGAGCGGAGGAGGGCCATAACAACCAAAATAATATAGGACAAACCTCAAGTTAAATGAGGCAACTGTAAACATTTTAATAAAATTTTGTTAAAATGTTTGCAGTTGCCTCATTTAACTTGAGGTTTGTCCTGTATTATTTTTGTCATTATGGCCCTCCTTCGCTCTCTCAATTTATTCCTTATGTATGGTCTTGGGATCTCGCATTGTCAACTTGGAACTGAAGGAGCAGAAGTTGATCTTCATCATCAAGGTATATCACTCAATTACGTTGTCTCCAAAAAAATGTGATCATGATGCCTACAATTATGTTTCTCAGCTGTTGTGTCCCAGGACCCCTTATGACCCTTTACGACCATTTACGACCTCTAAGAATACATCTTAGAGGTCTTAAAATGTCGTAAAGGGTCATAAGAGGCTCCTAGGAGGGGTTAGATGAGCTTCCACCTTCACGTGGTTGGCCTTGTTAAGTAGAGAATGTTAATTAAACTATTCTTGAAACATAATTGTAGGCATCATGGTCACATCGGGGATGAAACTATTCCAAGTTGACACTGTGGGATGGAGAACAACTTGGAACCAGAGGTGCAGAAGTTGCTCTCCATCATCTGGGTATACCACTCAATTACATCATCTCCAAAAAAATGTGACCATGATGCCTACAATTATGTTTCTCAGAGAATGTTAAACTATTCTCGAAACAAAGAGAAGCTGGCAACAACCAACAGAATGAGTGTGGACACCTAAAGATAAATATCAAATAGGGGAAAAGCACCTGCAACAACAAAGGCAATAGCTATAGATATAGATGAGGATATTGTAGAAATCCCTAATTTAGTGTTTCAAAGAACAAACGATGGATTGTGAATTAGGCGTTTCTACGATATCGTCATCTAAATCTATTATTTACATTGGAATGCAGCCTGCGGATATTGATACTGCACCGGTCGAGCATGATGGAGGCATAGATTCTAATGTGAATTGTAGTACTCAAGGTATACATTTTCTATTCAAATTTTGATTAATGAATATTTAATACAAGCAAACATATTCAATTGTTTAAGGTGGATCAGGTATGATGATGAGATGTGCCATTTAGATGTTAACTGTGATAGTCTCTTGGTTTCAGGCAATGCAGAAGGAGAAGCCTAGTTCAATATGCAATCTCAATTCATATAAATAGGATATCAAGTGGAGTTGAAAAACACAACAGGGTTGCATTTGTGATAGAGGTCTTTAATTGCATATTTTAAGTTATAGACCATTGTGAAAATGTAAACGTGTTGTGTTTTTTCAACTCCACTTGCTATCCATGCATATTCTGCTTGTGTTGCACGCGCATTCTCGATTCAGAGTGGGAAAAATCTTATTTTTGATGTGAGGGAGAGAAGCCAAACACAAAGAACATGCAAATAAACATGACAGCTACAAAACATAAATGTAGGTATCACAACATCTGAGAAACATAAATGTAGGCATCATGGTCCCAATTGTTTGGAGACACAACATAATTGAATGCTATACCCAGAAATGCAACACAACCACTACTCCTGCAGTTCTAAGTTGACACTGTGGATCCAAAAACCATATATAGATTCCTTATCTTTGGTTTTTGGATCCCACAGTGTCAACTTAGAACTACATGAGTAGTGGTTGCGTTGCATCGTCTGGGTATACCACTCAATTATGTTGTGTTTCCAAAACATTGTGACCATGATGCCTACATTTATGTTTCTTAGATGTTGTGTCCTAGCACCCCTTATGACCATTTATGACCTCTAAGAATACATCTTAGAGGTCTTAAAATGTCATAAAGGGTCATAAGAGGCTCCTAGGAGGGGCCAGATGAGCTTCCACCTTCACGTGGTTGGCCCTGTTAAGTAGAGAATGTTAATTAAACTATTCTTGAAACATAATTGTAGGCATCATGGTCACATTTTTTTGGAGACAACATAATTGAGTTGTATACCTACATAGAGAGCAATTTCTGCACCTCCGATTCCAAGTTGACACTGCAAGATGGATAACAACTTGGATTCGGAGGTGTAGAAGTTGCTCTCCATCATCTGGGTATACCACTCAATTACATTGTCTCCAAAAAAATGTGACCATGATTCCTACAATTATGTTTCTTAGAGAATGTTAAACTATTCTTGAAACAAAGAGAAGCTCAAAGAGAAGCTAGCAACAACCAACAAAATGAGTGTGGACACCTGAAGATAAATATCAAATAGAGGAAACACACTTGCAACAATAGAGGCAATAGCTATAGATACAGATGAGGATATCGTAGAAATCCCTAATTTAGTGTTTCAGAGAACAAACGATGGACTGTGAATTAGGTGTTTCTACGATATCGTCATCTAAATCTATTATTTACATTGGAATGCAGCCTGCAGATATTGATACTGCACCGGCCGAGCATGATGGAGGCATCGATTCTAATGTGAACTGTAGTACTCAAGGTATACATTTTCTATTCAAATTTTGATTAATGAATATTTAATACAAGCAAACATATTCAATTGTTTAAGGTAGATTATGTTTGACGTGTGGTGGTAACTTTCTCATTGTAGTGACGAATCTATTGTTAAATCAACTACACATGAATATGCGATAGACAATAAGGATGCACAAACAAAAATGATTCATATGTTTCACAATCAAGATCTATTTTATCAAGAATCTTGTATATGCTCTTGTGACCTAGTACTCAAGGTATACATTTTCTATTCGAATTTTGATTAATGAATATTTAATACAAGAAAACTTATTCAATTGTTTAAGGTGGATTAGTTATGATGATGAGACATGCCATTTAGATGTTAACTATGACAGTCTCTTGGTTTCAGGCAATGCAAAAAGACAAGCCTAGTTCAATATGCAATCTCAATTCATATACATAGGATATCAGGTGGAGTTGAAAAACACAATAGGGTTGCATTTTTGATAGAGGTCTTTAATTGCGTATTTTAAGTTATAGACCATTGCAAAAATGTAAATGTGTTGTGTTTTTTCAACTCCACCTACTATCCGTCAAAACATTTAAATAGTCTTTTAAACTGCTATTAAAAATAAAATATTTAATCAACATTTACTTACAGATTTGTGTGCTTGTCTGAGTTTGATATGCAGATCTGTGTATCAAACTCAGACAAGCACACAAATCTATAGGTTGTGAATATACAGTACAATGAAAATGCTTTGTTCAATCTAATTGTGCTAAATAGAAGAAAATAGCTAAATCAAAGCTTCATAGATTCATATATGCATACTAATTATAGACAAGCAATATATTAAACTAAAAGTAGGAATATATTGAAAATGGTGTCACATTTGTTTTTAAATAAAAGTTAGTATTGGTCGAAATTTCATCCTTTACACAATACTAAATTTGACTAGGACGCTATACATTCGAGGATCCTTTTGACAAATTTTGGTGGATAATTCGACGATAAAATGGACTAAATTTGACCAGGATGCAATACATTCGACGCTCAATTCATTGAATTTGCATGGATAATTTGATGACATAATGGTCTCAATTTCGACCGTTGCACCAATCGATTGACCAATTATTCTTCCAGTTCCAAGGGATTGTTGCAGTCGATAATTCAACCAGTTTTGGGGTTGAAATTTTGACTATTATATACCATGTAGAAAATTTGATGAAAAAAGATCGATGATAGTTTTAGTCGCCTATTCGACCAATTGTGGTAGAAAATTTGACTAATTCTCGTCAAAATTTAAGGTAAAATTTACTAGTGAATTCAGTCAGCTGTTCTAAGCATTTAATGTTTTCATCCATACTTGGTTGATATAGAAATGTGTTAGTGATAACTAGTAGAACTAGCTCAGTTAATACTGTCAGTCAGTATATATTGCACTGGCTCGGTGTATACAAAAATCTTCAATTACCGACCACATTGACATGTTCAATTTCAATTCTCATCTTCATAGTAGATTAATGTAACATGCTCAAGTCAACAATATAAAGCCATAAACTCATCAATAAGTTACCCAATGTTTTCCTTATTCTTATCTGTCATATCCATCTTTTCCTCATGTAGATATCTCAGTTCTTCATCTTTTCTTCCTTCAACAAATGTTTAGATGTTTGTAACTAACATGATAAGTACTGTCAAGACTAGTTGACATCAATGCCAACATATTGATTGATTTAATCATCTTACATATCATTTCAGTAGCATGGTGATCTCTAATCATTGTTCCTTCAGTTCATTCAGATATTCAATCAGTTGTAGTTCATAAATCTCTCCCTTTGGCATTGATGGAAACACAAGTAATATGAAAATATGCCATACACATACCAGAAATGTATTCTACAACTATGTAAGTAAATGTTGTAGGTTGGTAAGCTCAAATTTAATATGTTTAATCACTACAAAACATAACAGCATTACAAGTGTAGACTCTCCCTACAGATTTGATCTTTTCAGTTCTCAGATTCCCTTTGTTCTTAGCAACAAATATTCAAGTCTCTTGCTTTCTCTGTGTTCTCAATAACTAATTTTCTTTTCATATGCAACTTCTCTCCCTTTGACAACAATGCCAAAGAAAATATACAAACAGCTCTACAACAGCCAAGTAATTCTCTGTTGTTCGATTCGTATTAGTACCTTCAGTGTACAGATAAAAAAATTTCTATTCCATCTGCTACAATCTTTCACAACCTTAGACAAAAAAATCCAAAGTGTGAGCTATATGCATCAACATGAATGATCTTCTGATAAGTATAGGTTGATGCAACCTCCAAATCACCTCAGTGACCAGTAGATAGGGTACGAACCCCAAGTCTAGTCCTCAAATATTCAAATGTGTCCTTCAGTAATGGTTTAGTAAAGATATCAACAAGTTGTTCCTTAGATGTTACAAATTCCAGCTTGACCTGCTTTTATTGAACTTATTCCCTCAAGCTAGTGATACTTAATGGATATATGATTTGTCTTCGAATGCATCACATGATTCTTAGAAATATTTATAGCACTAGTGTTGTCACAATATATAATCACCAGGTCAATGATTACCTCATTCATCCCTTCCAACACTTGTCTAATCCAAGCTATATTTGAACAATTTGCAGTAGCAACAACATACTCTACTTCAGTAGTAGACTAAGAAATGCATGCTTGTTTCTTGCTAATCCAAGTCACAAGCCTTTCCCCTAAGAAGAATGCTCCACTAGTTGTGCTCTTCCGGTCATCTATGTTTCCAGCCCAATCTGCATCGGTGTAAATTTTAAGTTCAAATTTGCCTTCAAATTTATACCATAATCCATAGTCTTCTATTTTCTTCAAGTATCTCAAGATTCTTTTCACTGCAACCATATGTGAATCTTTAGGATTGGCATAAAATCTAGCCATAATCCCCACTGCATGTACAATATCAGGCCTACTGTGTACAACATACATCAGTTTACCAATCATAGATCGGTACAGAGTTTGATTTACTTCTCCAGATTCATCATCTTTTGTCAATTAATAGCCAATTACCATCGGTGTTCCCACTGGTTTAGCATCTTCCATGCCAAAAGTTTTCAATACTTCTTTAATGTATTTTGATTGAGTGATGAAAATCCCATCTTTCTATTGTATAACCTGCAAACCTAGAAAGAATTTAATCTCTCCAAACATAGACATCTCAAATTCCTTTCTCATGTCATCAACAAAAGATTTGCAAATTAGATCTTGTCCTTCAAAGATTATATTATTAACAAATATCTCAACAATCAAAATATTATCATTAGATCCTCCTTTCATATACAAATTACTATTTTCACTAGTTCTTACAAAACTAATACTTATAAGATAAGCATGTAATCTTTCATACCATGCCCTCGGTGCTAGCTTCAATCCATACAAGGCTTTGTGCAGTCTACATACCATGTCTTTCTGATTCTGATCAACAAACCCTTCTGGTTGTTCTATGTAGACCTCCTCAAGAATTCCATTTAGAAACATTGATTTCACATCCATTTGATATACCTTAAATCCCTTATGTGCAGCATAAGCAAGTAATATGCGAACTCCTTCCAGTCTAGCAATAGGTGCAAAGGTTTCACCATAATCAATACCTTCTTCTTGTGCATATCCTTTTCAAGCAAGTCTTGCTTTATTCCTAGTGACCTCACCATTTTCATTCAACTTATTCTTGAAAATCCACTTAGTACCAATAACATTTTTATTTCTCGGTCTAGGCACTAAAGTCCAAATTTTATTCTTCTCAATTTGTTCAATTTCCTCATTCATAGCATTGATCCATTCCTCATTTTCAAGTGCATCCCTAACATTCTTAGGTTCAAACTCACAAACTAAGCATTTGTTTTGTCTTAACTTACTTTGGGCCATCATGACAGCTTTCTCATCTCCAATGATTTGATTCTCTGGATGATGTTTTCTAACAAATCTTGCTAGCACTTGATCTCTTCTCTGCTCATCCTTCGGTTCAGGTTCATTTTCCTGCTCGGTAGCTTCTTCCTAATTCTCAGTTTGCATGTGCTGATTCTCGGTAGCATTTTTCTAATGCTCGGTAGACTCATCCTATGGCTTCGGTAGATAATCTAGATCTTCAACATAAGTAAACCTACCATAATCTTCTAGCTCCTTCATGCTTTCTTCATCATTCTTTTTAGAAAACTCATCAACTCTAACATTAGCACTTTCTATTATCTTATTAGTAACCTTATTCAAACATTTATAAGCTTTACTCTTAGTAGAATATCCCAAGAATATTCCTTCATCACCTTTAGAGTCAAATTTACCATTCCTATCATCTTTTGAAATATAACACTTGCTACCAAAGATTCTGAAATAACTTACACTCGGTGTGTATCCAAACCATAACTCATAAGGTGTCTTGTTTGTGTCTTTCTTTAGTTGAACTCAGTTTATGACATATACTATTGTGCTAACTACCTCTCTCTAGTACATATGTGCAACATTTTTCTCAATCATCAATGTTCTAGCACAATCAACAATAGATCAGTTTCTTCCTTCAACAATTCCATTCTGCTGTGGTGTTCTAAGTGCATAAACCTACCTTTTTATACCATGCTCATTATAGAAGTTAGTGAATTCATCAGAAACAAACTCACCTCCTCTATCAGACCTCATACATTTTAATTCTTTTTTGGTTTCTTTTTCAACTTTATCCTTATACCATTTAAATAGTTTGAATGCCTCAGATTTTTCTTTCAAGAACATAGCTATCATCAATCTAGTATAGTCATCAACAAACAAAATAAAGTATCTATCACCATAGTAGATTTGAGTTCTCATGGGACCACATAAGTCGGTGTGAACCAACTCCAAAATTTCTTTAGATGAATAGTCCTTACTTTTAAAACTAGATTTTGTCATCTTTCCTTTTTGACATTGATGGCACATAGCATGATCAGGTTTGGTTAGACTAGGAAATCCTCTAACTTTTCTCTTTCTACTGATCTTAATCATATTATCAAAATTTACATGACATAACCTCTTATGCCATAACCATACATCTTCATTTTTCACCAGTAAACAAGAAATCTCAGCATTGTCAAGATAAAATAAATTACCTTTTGATTGTCCACCTGTTCTGACAAGCTTTCCATTTTCATCATAGATTTTCACCTTCTTTCTTTCAAATGCAACTCGGTGACTCGAGTTATTCAGCTATGCTACACTCAAAAAATTGTAATTAAGTCCTTTTACCCAGTATGCATTATCACATCTAATTTTATCATTCAATAAAATAGATCCTTTTCCTTTAACCATGCAAGGTGTGTCATTTCCCATTTTCACTAATCCTCCATTATAATGCTCAAGATGATCAAACTTATCTTTATCACCAGTCATGTGATGTGTACAACCACTATCAATGATCCAAGTATCATTCTTACTAACTTTAGAAATAAGTGCTATTTCTACATACCCTTCCTCCTCTTTTGAATCATCTTTCATTGCAACAAACACCACCTCAATATCATCATCAATGTCAGTGTCGGAGTCATCTTCTTCAGCAAGGTAACATGCCTTTTTTCCCTTATCTTTGTGATCTTGGTTGTCTCTGTTGTAGTGTTAGTAGCCTCTATTATTTCTTCTTCCATACTTCCCATCACCAGATCAGTCTCTATCTTTATCATCCTCTTTCCTGTTAGGACATCTAGCAACAATATGGCCAACCTCTTTACAATTAAAACAAGCTAACGGTAACTTTACCTTATATTTACCTTTACCTTTCTGCAGTCTCCGGGCCATAAGTGCTTCAAGCTCATCAAGCTCATCATCTAGTATTCCTTATATTATGCTTACTACTAGATTTACCAATCTTAAGAGAAGACATAAAAGAAGACTCAACACTCGGTACAACACTATTGTCAAAATTATTTAGCTCAAAAGTTGTTAACTTTCCAATCAGACTATCAAGAGTAAGAGTGCTATTAGGTGCAGACCTCATTTCATGAATAAAAAATATTCTGATTGCATAAACAGGAAACAAGGTTCTCAGTATCTTACTTACCATTGTATCTTCATAAATAATACCACCAACTCCTTGAATAGCATTAACTGCCTCTTTGATTCAGTTTGTGTAATGTGTAATATTCTCTCCTTCCTTCATCTTCATGTCATCAAATCTACCTCTCAAGATTTCAGCTCTGGCTCTCATCACATTCACATCACCACCATAAAATAGAGCAAGTTTATCCCACATTTCCTTCACTGTAGTGCAATCCTTGACATCCTCAAATTCAGCATCAAATAGAGTAGCAACAATCTCTATCATAGTAATATTGTGTTCATGATGGTCTCTTAACTGATCAAGAGTCAAAGGACCAATTGTCGGTTGTAACTAGCCATTGTCAAGTAAATGTATAGAAGATTCTCCAATTTCAGATATGTGAAGTCTCATCCGGCTTTTCCATGTAGTAAAGTTGTCTTTGTTCAGCTTCGACACTTCCGTCTTATACATCTTGTAATATTTATGCTCAAGTCCTTAAAACTTTCTTCCAAGCAACCAATATGCTCTGATACCAATTGTTAGAATAACTGAGAGAGGGGGTGAATCAGTTAGATCAGTTATCCTACAGTCCCAAATACAAAGATGTACCTTATAAAACAATTCCAACAAATTATGCGGCTCGATAACATAAAATATCATTCTATCTGTCCAGTTTACCGATTACCAATAATTATCCAACTATGATTACTGACTAAATCAACTATGTAGTATGTAAAGTATGATAGAAAAATAATCATCACAAATAACACATAACACAATGATTTAACGTGGAAACCCTACTAAGGGAAAAACCACCTGGGACTGGTAACCCAAAATAATTCACTCTTCTGAAGTGATCTCGGTGAAGAGCCAACCCTGTTAAAGGTTAAAATACACACTGTTAGGTGTGACCTGGTTAGAGGATTTATCACTAACAGTTAAATTTTGACCAGCATTCACTATGGGGTCAACAAGATAACAATGTACATTCCTTGAATGACATAGGGCAGAATATAAGACTATTAAGTCCACTCGGTTAAGATATTTTTTGAGTCAATGGTTAAACCGATAAAGTACTGATCTGATTCAAATACAACTCAATTGCAAATATTCAGATCTATGCTAAGCCCATACAAAAAATCTCTCATCATTAATCAATTCACTTCCTCAATATTTCTCAACTTACTTTCACTTGGTAAATGGTTCTCTGGCTCTTGGTAATGTCTGTAGTCTCAGTTCTTTCATTAACCAGTTTGATCAGGCATGCATGAATAAAGTATTCATGCAAAATCTCTGCAATCTTCTTCTTTCTGACATGTTTCAATAATGAAATTCATATCTCTTATATAGACAAGTAAACTGTTTTCATATCAGCCATCAGATTTTTCCGCTTAATCTCCTTCATCCATTTTGCCTCTTAAACCTTCATCGATAGATGTGTCATTAACACATTTCAATCTCATCCTTTAGATCTTCTCTGAATTTTGTCAGCCATGGATCTCATAGAAAACTTCATCCTTAATCTTGAAATCATAACAATTTCTAGCTCATCAAATTCAGTCAGTTGTTCTTAGCATTTAATGTTTTCATCCATACTCAGTTGATACATAAATGCATTGATGATAACTAGTAGAACTTTCTCATTTAATACTGTCAGTTGGTATACACTGCACTGGCTTGGTGTATACATAAATCTTCAATTACCGACCACATTAACATGTTCAATTTCAAATCTCTTCTTCATAGTAGATTAATGTAACATGCTCAAGTCAACAATATAAAGCCATAGACTCATCAATAAGTTACCCAATGTTTTCCTTATCCTTAATTGTCTTATCCATCTTTTCCTCATGTAGATATCTCAGTTCTTCATCTTTTCTTCCTTCAACAGATGCTCAGATGTTTCTAACTAACATGATAAGTACTGTCAAGACTAGTTGACATCAATGACAACATATTGACTAATTTAATCATCTTACATATCATTTCAGTAGCACAGTGATCTCTAATCACTATTCCTTCAGTTCATTCAAATATTCAATCAGTTGTAGTTCATCAATTTTGGCATAGTCTATCTAGATGATATTCTTATATTTAGTCTAACTTGGGAAGATCATGTAAGTCATGTAAAGAAAGTCTTTGATGTATTAAAAAAGGAAAAAATTGATGTAAAGATGTCTAAATGTGAATTTTATAAGACATCCTTAGTGTACTTAGGCTATGTTAAAGGTGAGGTCAATTGAAAGTAGACCCTACGAAGGTTGAAGCTATTGCAAAATGGCTTAAGCCAAGTGCAGTCACTAAAGTGAGAAGTTTCTTAGGTGTAGTCTA
Source organism: Chamaecyparis obtusa (assembly GCA_027943335.1). Lineage (NCBI taxonomy): Eukaryota > Viridiplantae > Streptophyta > Pinopsida > Cupressales > Cupressaceae > Chamaecyparis > Chamaecyparis obtusa. The sequence goes on from BSBK01009711.1 coordinate 276,744, forward strand.
GTACTGGAGGAAGTTCATTGCAAACTTCTCTTATATTGCATCACCATTGCACACATTAACCAGTACAAAGGAAAACTTTCAATGAGGAGGTCCATAGCATAAGGCCTTTGACACTTTGAAGGAAAATTTGAGCACCACACTGGTTTTGGCTTTACTAAATTTACACCAGCTATTTGAGATCGAGACAGATGAGAGCGGGTTTTCCATGGGAGAAATACTTATGCAAGGAAGTAAACCAATATTTTGTCACTCTAAAACACTTTCAAGAGAAGTAAGTAACTATCCCACTTATGATAAGGAACTTTATGCATTAGTTTAGAGTGTTAAAAAATGAAAACACTACATAATGGGAAAAGATATTGTAATCCACACTGATCACCAACCACTACTATATTTGCACTCACAATAAAAGTTGTAGAAAAGTAGGCACTTTAGGTGGATGGGTTTTTTGAAACAATTTCATTTGGTAATTAAGTATGAGAAAGGAGCCCATAAAAAAGTAGAAAATATGCTATCTAGGCCTCTTGTTATGAATACTATAATAATCCTTCAGAATATTTCTATGGTTCATGAAATATTTTAGGAACAATATGCTAATGATGAAAAATTGAAGGATATCCATGAAACGTTAATCTAGGGCAACCATGTAGAAGAGAAAAATTACTATGTGCAAGATAAACTATTGTATCACTTGGGAAAGTTATGAATTTTGAAAGATGAACAAGCACATGTAATTAGAGAAGCACACACATAATCCATTATTGGACACTTTGGGTTAAGTAAAACATTTTCCTAGCTACAAAAGTATTGTTATTGGCCTCATATGTAGGAAACTGTATCTAAATATGTTAAAGGATGTGTGATGTGTGCAACTAGTAAACCTAGTAATAGGAAATTGGGGTTGTCACACCTTTACATGTACCATCTCATCCATGGGAAGTGTTTCTATGGAGTTTTTCAGGGCTTAACCTATGTCTAGAAAGGGACATGATTATTTGTATGTAGTGGTTGATTGGTTCAGTAAAATGTGTATCCTAATGCCACATAAGGAGCAATTCATTGATGAATTGAAAGATCATGCCTACTTTCAATTTGTATGGGTTCATTTTGTGTTACCTACTTCTATTGTATCAAATTGGGATTCTTGATTCTTAGGGGAATTTTGGTTAGCATTGTGGGGCCTTATGGATACCAAACTAAAGAAGAGTACTGCCTTCCATCCACATACCAATATATAGATAGAGGTAGTAAACATGGAAATTGTGCTTCTACTTAGAGGTTACTGTAGTTAGCATCCTAAGTTGTGGGATGAGAGTCTTCATTATGTGCAACATGATTTCAACAATTCGACACACTCTTCTACAATGAGGTCTCCTTTTGAGACTTGTTTCAGTTATCTGCCAAAAACACCAATGGATTTTAATTTTTGGAAGGATGATGTTGAAGATGGATACCATGATGTAGGGAAGGCTTCGAAGTTCATCCAAAAAGACCAAGAAATTCATCAGGCATTAGAAGAATAGTTGGAAAAGAGGCAAGCCAAATACAAGACTCAACATGATAATCATCACATCGATCATCATTTTTAGTTTGGTGACCGGCCAAAGTTGTTTACACACCATCAAGGAAAGAATGGAAGGTGAAGGAATGAAGCTCATGCTGACCAGATATGGTCCTTTTGAGATTTTGGAAAAGATGAGTACTAATGCCTTCCTCCTTAATCTTCCTACATATATGCAGATCTACTTGATTGTCAATGTTAAGAATATGAAGGTATATGAAGCTCCAATGATGATGGATGAGTAGGCTAATGTTAAGATTACATCTATTTATGACCTATCACTTGAGTACATGAATGATTTGTAAGAGGATGTCATTATAGACATAAATGTCAGATCTTGAAAAAGAGGTGACCTTGAGTACCTTAAATTGGGATGTAAAGGAATGCATCCTAGCAAAGCAAGATGGATGGAGATTGGAAAAGTGAGGGAGATATACCCTCACTTACTTTCTTTGTAATCAAAATTTTGGAGGTCCATAATCTCTCCAATGGGGAGGAATGATCTAGGTGGCACCTTGTATCTCCTAAGGTATTGTCATCAGTTTTTGAAAAAAATAGTAATTTTCAATTTGGGGGAGGTGGGTGGGGGGGGGGGGGGGGGTCGAACCAATGACCTCCAATTTCCTATTTTCACTCTCCATCAGTCCACCATGAGTGATTGTTCAATATAATAGGGAGTGAATATCTATTTAAATAACACCAAACTACAAATGGAGAGGCGGTATTTAGAACCACCAACCTCCCACATCTCGCTAAACACTCCTTACCATTGCATCCACAAGTTTGGGATAATGTTAGGTAAATACTATATTTAAACAGTTCCTTTGAAGGCCCACCAAGTATGGAGACTTCTCCTCCATATCATATAGGCCCCAAAACAACATTAAACAAAGTTTACCCAATTTTAACAATTAAATATATCTCATAAAATCTTTAAAGCTATTTTGTAATGGTTCAAAATTATAAGAACCATCATTTTTGAGATTCTATTGTAAAAATGGGAAATTGGAAAATATTTTTACTTTGTAAAAGGGATATGAGTGATTTTGTAAATCATTTGGTTATAAACCAAATTGGGAAAATTTCTTGTATAAAAAGGGGAGAGTTTGGGAGTTTTGGTATCCAAGTGTTGAATAGGGAGAGAATCATCCTAAAGACCAAGCGTTTGTTATTAAAATCACCTTTTTTTAATTTGAACTGTTGCAAAACCTCCAATATTTGTTTTTTGTGTACATAAAATAGTAAAACCATAGAATACTTTTTATTTTTCATTTTTCCATGCTCCTTAACCTCTATTATGAAACAAGAGCAACAATATGTTTGAAAAATATTGAAGAATGTATAAGTACCATTCAAGAGTTAGTAAAATGGTATCTCCCAAAGTAAATAAATATCCTAAACAAAACTCAACCGAACCATCTCACACGATACAACAATATCTCTAGATGACATTATTGGAATAATTGATGCAGTGATGGTAAGTGATGTGATAATACAGATTTGGTGTTGAGATGATCAATTATTTTGTTTTCATTGATGTCAAGTATTGACCTAGTGTTCTTAGTGTGTTTCCAAGTATGTGAGAATGTTGAACAATCGGTTGCAAGTGGTTCCAATGGTCGTGATCCTTAAGGGATACTTGGGAATGTCTTTAGATGATAACTGCATGATCACAACTGTTGAATGTATGATTTGTGTAAGTTATGTTTTATTGAGGCATGGCAAGGAAACTGCTAGAACAATTTGTGACTAGCAATGAGTGATTTGATTGCTTCATCAAATCTATGATGATTTAGGTGGCATGTGTTGGAAATATAAATGGGAAAGTAATACTAAGAGGGGGGGGGGTGAATCAAATATTACCTACTTTATCCTTTGATTTGATAAAATTTTTATGCATAACATAAATAAAACTTGATCATAGTAAGCAACAAAACATATAAAGCAACATGCATGAAATTACTCATAACACCAAGATTTTGGTAACCCAGAAACCCTTGAAAGGTAAAACTGGGGTGGGGCTGACACCCACAAATCTTCACTACTATAGTAATAAGTTTTGGTAGTTAAGGCTTAAAAAATGTGATCAAATCATGATCTACCCTGTGAAAGGTCTGCTCAGTTAAAAGCTAAAAGACTGTATAGTCTACCTTGTTAAAGGATTTATAAACTTACAATAAAGTAAGCACTTGGTAAAGAGATTTACAAAAAGTCTGCTAAGACTACTTGGTTAAGAGATTTACCCTGATACACTAGTCAAAATGTCTCAGTACCTGATCTTTCAGTTTGCACTAGTATGCAAATTATAGATCTTCTCTTTACTCTTGTTTGATCTCTTCTATCTGATCTTTTCTTGATTCTATCCTTTCACTGCTTAGCTCGGTCACTGAACTCTGTCTAAATACTTTGTTATTCTGAATATACTTCTATGATCATTTTCTCATACCGATTCCATCTTATCTCTCTGATTCACACTCTTATCTCTGACCTAGATCTTGCCCTTATATAACAACAAAAATGTTTTACCATTTCAAGATCTACGGATCAGATTTATTTGTATTGTTGCCTTAACTATACAATTTTTTGATTGGCTCTAGGGTTTACATAGGGATCAATGATAACAATATGGATGCGTAATTACCTCCGTAATTACCTCAATAGACAAAATACAAAACATTATTATCACCAAAAAATGGTTTACCTCAATCATTGTGCCATTCCAAACTTGTATGTCAATTCTGGCTAACTCGGCAAAAGTTATTCCTAGCACTCAGCATAAACTGTACTCGACATCAGTTGAACTTCTCTATCACTCAGTAACCACTGATATATGTAACTCAGCAATAACTATACTCTCGACATATTACAAACATATAGTGACCATGACTTTACTCGGTAGTACTACTACTCAGTAAGTATACAATACGAAACTCAGCCTTTACAAAATGACTCGGTCGCAGTGATGACCGACCATCATTGCCTAGATGAATGACTAAGTGTGAAACACTAATGGTCAACAAAAACTATAAGGATCTACAATCTACCCCTTTGACATTAGTGGCAAAAACACTTTGTCATGACATTGGTATACACAATTTACAAAAGTATGTTTGTACTAGCCTAATACTCATACTCCCCCTGATATATATATATATATATATATATATATATATATATATATATATATATATACATTCAAAATTTTATTACCTGTCCCTATGTATTGCCCTTGTTCAGACTCGTGTCATGATGATTCCCCCTTGTTTTTGACATGACTAATCTCTTCATCAGTAGGTAGCTCACAAATTTTCTCTAGAAAAGGTTTATGCAGCACCATGATCATGTAGAGTGCATCGGCCCAAGCAATTGAAGCAAGGTTCAAAACTTCTATCTGCACTTCTAAATCAATAGCTAAACTGATAAGGCTATCGGATGTGGACAAATGTGGATCACTTTGGATCAATGTTTTAGCCTTTGCTAATTTTCTCTGTATAGCCTCTAGATGTGGTGTTAACACAGCTTGAATAGAGAGTAGGCGAGAACAAAACTTGCCATCATTAGCCATTAGCTCGGCTAATTTACCTTGTGTCTACATAATTTTCACATAATGTCCGGCACTGGTGTCAACATCCAAGGTTAGGGACTGACTTGTAGCTTTGATTTCTTGCTTGAGAGTCTCAAGCAATTGTTGATTTTCCTCTGTGAACAATTCAACATTACATATCTTGGCCAATAGAGACTGTTCGTTCACAACTAATCCCTCGGTCTCCTTTACCAATTTGGACAACTCAACCTATTTTACTTCTATCTTGGCAGATATCTTGTTTAGCATTTTGGTCTCAAATCTTCTTTCTGACCATTCAAATAACTTATCACTTGCACATGTAACTTCATTATTTACTTTCTGAACAATGTGTACAAGTTGTTCTAATATAGGAATGAAACTATTCACATTAGATAAGTCATATACTTCATTAAATATATCTTTAATTTCATGAAGAACCTATTTTTGCTGATGTTCTCTTTGAAGTTTTGCTTGCCTGCTCTTTCTTGTCAACAAATCTTTCATTATCTGCAGTTGCTCATAGGAAATATTATCTATATCCCATTTAGGAATAACAATTTCCTCATCAATTGTGACCTCATCTTTCTCCTTTTTTCCTCTCGGTGGAGTACTTCCACTTGACATCTGTACAAGAGCTTTTATTGCCTCTTGTTCCTTTGGTTCCTATTCTTCAATGAGTTTTCCTTTTGTGTTGTCTTCTCCTTTCTCCTACTCCATCTCCTTCTCCCTCACCTTGGCAAGAGGGCTAAAAACTTGTTTATCTAATTTGCTTCCTTGTTCTTCTGTGCTATGTTCTTCCTTAGGAGGACTTAGAATGTTGTCTGTTGCTTTAACTTCTTCCTTGACAGATTGAGTCAGTGGTACCAACTTAATGGGTTCCTCAGTTGTACTTGTACCAACTAACTGATCAACAGTAGAAACTCTAGGTAGAGTAGGATTATCAATGATAGATGGTGTGCTTGATATGGTAGGATAATCCATGACTTGCAATAGTACAGTGTTGCTACCGGGTAGGGGTGTGTCAGTTGCTTTTGTGTTCTTCAAATCATCCTTAGTTAAGAATGAATTCTTAATATGAGTCTCCTCTGGTATGTCAAAAATGTGAACCTCATATGTATCATGTGATTTCACTTCCTTAGGAGTATCAGTCTCCATTTCATTCTGCTTGGTGTCAGGTTCACCAATTGTTGAAGTGGTGGCATCTTTTCCTTCATTCTTTCCTTCATCCTTTTCTTCATCCTTTTCTTCATCAGGAGCGGGTATCAAACCATACAATACCTTCCAAATTCTTAAAGTTTCATGGACAACATCTTCAACCTTGTGTTGAAGAATGTGATATGCTCTAATTTTGGGATCAAACTTTCCTCTCTATTACTCAATTATCTGTTTGATGTCTGTAAGGGTGAGAGTGGATTCAGCTTGTGCTACTGTACTCTCCCTGATTTCCTTCTCTATTTGCAGAGCATACTCCCATTTCTGTGCGACCCTATTGCACATTTCCTTTGGAATTCTATTCTCAATTTCAATTGGCAACATCTGGAAAATGCATAACATTTCAAGAATAGCATCCTCAACTTTCTCTTTATCTCCAATACTCATTTTTCCAAACTTTAATCTTTTTACCTCATCTACTGCTACTGTTTTAGTAAGCTTAAGATAGAACTCATCAACAGTGAATTGATGTGTACCTTGTCGTGTAGCCTTCCCCTTTATTGCTTCATCACTTTCTATTTCTTCAACATCTTCTGTTAGAACAAGTTTCCTTCTCGGCTTCTTCATAACCTTGGTCGGCACTGCCTTGGGTTGAGCAGATTTCCACTTTGCAGATGGAGGAGTCTTCTTTGGAGTCATTGTAGTAGATCTTCTAGTCTGAGGCCTTAGTGATGGTGTCACTAACACTTTTCATTTTAACACTCTTCTCTTTGGTGGGGACTTGGCAATTACTGGTTTCTTTTCTTCCTCTTCTTTTTTCTCACTACTACTAGTTGCACTCGATTCATCTTCTCCCAATCCTTGGGTTAACTCCAATGGTGCATCCTTCTCAGATTCTTTGACATATTCCTCTAGATTTCTCACTATTTTCTTTCTTTTCCTTTTAGTGGTGGCAGCCAATAATCCAAAAGAAATCTTGGATTTGGCCTCTTCAAATGTTCCAAAGTAGGGCGCCTTAGTATCAATTTCCTCAGCTAAGAGGGCTGTTATTGCTGTAGTAGCTTCATCTATGTTGAGTTCATAGGGTAATGGCATTAACCATGAAACCCTAGGTAGGACTACCTATGCATAGGTAAAGTCTGTGTCTACCAAAAAACATATATCTTTGCTGTACTTCTCAATTAAAGACACAAGGATTCTAGTTCTATTCCTCATCATCTTCTTAAACTCAATGAAATAATTATCCATAATTCCTTGAAAATCATCACCAATCTGGTTTATAAAATCATTAATTTGAACTGTGACGGGCTTCTTCTTATCCCATGTGACATTACCATGTGTAGGAAAACACTTCTTAACATAAAAGAATATACATATCAGTAGGGAACCAAAATTACACATAGAGTTCTTCACCATCTGGATGGAGCTCAAATTCTTGGCAAGTTGAGTTAGCTGGAGCTCGACAAGGTCATATGTGTGCCCTTTCTTAATAATATTCCATGCCTGGTCCACTGCCATACAGGGGACGCTGTCCAACTGACTGGATTGGTAAAACTTGTGCGAGATGACTCTAACAGTGAAGTCAATTTCCAGATTGGTAATGGTGGAAATTGTCATGCCACATTTTTTCCAAACTGCCTGGTTGTTTTCTTGAATATCCTCTTTTCCTACACATTTCATTGTTCTCTTCCCATCAATTGTAGGGTAACTAGTGACCTTGTGTATCATTTCCTTTGTGATCTTCACCCGTCCATCTTCCAACCATAACTGCATGTCATGTACTCGACCCAAAATGATCTTGATCCATTCCACTTTGAAATTTTGTGGGAAATTTAGGGCATGCACTAACCCTTGATCGACAACAACCTTATGTTCCGGCTTCAGTACTCCGTTGACACAGTTTTTCATATGCTTCCCTGATCTCATAATCACCAATTTCTATAATTTTGCACATATAGCAAGACCTAATGTTGTTCATCAACAAAAAATTCTCTAGAATAGATGAAAGGGATCCATTTAAATCTCCTCTGACAACACTTTCTGACATTGTCTTAAATACCCTCGATTTGCAAACTTCATTCCTTACAAGTTGCACATTGAAAACTTCCATTCCTTGTTTCTTGATTGGTGTAGATGACGATGATGCCATTTTAAAACTATAATTTTCAAAAATAAAATATTTTCTTGGTAAGGTACATTTTTGTCAATAACCCTATAGATGAATTTTGCCGATGGCACACTGAGAGAATTCAGAATCGCTTTGCTTAATCTAGTTGCTCAAACTCTAAATCATTCTCAAAATCTTGAATAGCCTAGTAAAATGAAATTAACGGCAACTTTCTACTTTATAGAATCCAAAAAAAATAGGATTAGGGCCTCATAAATGCTCCGTACAGATTTAGGTAGATTACAGCTGTCTCGGCAAACTCACAAGCTTGGTCGATATAACCGTTGTGATACAGCTTGGTGTACATAGCATTTTGGCCATTGTAGGTGCTTGACATGCATTGATAGCTCGGTCATTGACACTGATGCTCAGCATTAAAAGTGAAATTTTCTATTTTTCTCACATATGTCCTAGTGCATCTTTATCTATGCTGATGTGGACTTTTTCTCGGTTCTATGTTAGGAACTGATGAAAGATAAGGCTTTATAAGACTCAGTTCCAAACATACCTTTCAAGCTTAATTAGAAGAAGTGTGATCACTTGATCCATTGGATTGGGTGATCGTCGATGTGCTAGCTTCGCTTGAGTTTTCTTGTTCTTTCTTCCTCCATGTCTTTTCAATCTGGCTCTTCAGTTTCTCATGAATACCTCCATTTTGATTTTCATTGCTCGACATAGGTGATCTGCAATCTTTCTTTAAATGACTGACCTTGTTACATTTGTAACAAACCATGTTTCCATTCATCCAGCTTTTAGATTTTCCTCTAAAGTGAGTCTTCATGCAATTTTCTCCAATGTGTCCATACTTGCCACAATAATGGCAATTATACCAGGGGTTGTAATCCCAATTGTAACAGTTGTGCTTTTTGACTGGCTTTGTTTTCTCATTTGATGACCACCTTGGTCTTAATCTGCATTCAAATGCTTTATGCCCATATTTCTGACAATGAAAACAACTTCCTTGAAACTTGGGTGAGGTGGATGAATTACTAGCTTTGAATCTACATTCATGTGCTTAATGTCCATGCTTCTTGCAGTTAAAACAATGTCCATTAAACTTAGGCTTAGAATCAGACTTACCATGTTTTCTTCTGCATATGTTGGTTGTATGTCCTGGCTTTCCATAGTGATGACATGTGGGTTTGGTGTTCTTTGGTTTAGCCATCTTCTGTTCTCCATTCATTGATGATTCTCCTTCTTCAATAGATGAATGTTCATTCAGTCCAAGTCTTGATCTATCACTGGATCTTCTAGGTGATCTTAACAGCTCTTCAAAATATTTTGCAGCTTCATTGGGTTTGTTCATCCTTTCATTGATCTCTTTTTCAGTTCTCAGATCATGTTTCAATTGATCATTCTCAGACCTTAGTTGATTGATTTCCATATCTTTTCTGCCCAATTCCTGATTGACATCAGTAGCTGATTTACCATGTCTAGTTGATTATTAGTCAATCTTTGCATGTCACTTGTTCTTTCATCTAGTCTGATTGCAATTTGTCTTTTGTCTTCATTAGCCATTGTCTTATCATCTTCAGCTTTCTTTTTCTGTTCCACCAATTCACAAAGTCTGACAAATTGAATTTATTGTTCTCTCCTTAGAGTTTTGATGTCATCATTTACTATGGTATTTTTCTCCAATAGTTCCTTTATAGCTTTATCACTCTCGGCAGAGTTACCATTGTCAAATAGTCTAGAGATGTCTTCCTCTTTGTATTGTGGCTCATTCTGTTGGATTGCAATCTCTCTTCTCTTGCTCAAAGATTTCTTCAATTCTCCTCTAGCTGCTTCCAGTTGCTGCAATGCCAGCTGTACATCAATCTTTTGATTCTCTATAATCTTCCCCAGTTTATAAGCTTCCATTTTAAGATCTTTTTCCTCAAGTGGTTAGACTTCCTTAAGAGAAACCTTGCAACTCTCATATCAATTGTTGGAAATATAAATGGGAAAGTAATACTGAGAGGGGGCGGGGGTGAATCAAATATTACCTACTTTTATCCTTTGATCTGATAAAATTTTTATGCATAATAGAAATAAAACTTGATCATAGTAAGAAACAAAACATATAAAGAAGCATGCATGAAATTACTAATAACACCAAGATTTTGGTAACCCAGAAACCCTTGAAAGGTAAAACTAGGGTGGGGATGACACCCACAAATCTTCACTATTGCAGTAATAAGTTTTGCCAGTTAAGGCTTACAAAATGTGATCAAATCATGATCTACCCTGTGAAAGGTCTACTCGGTTAAAAGATAAAAGACTGTAGAGTCTACCTTGTTAAAGGATTTATAAACTTACAATAAAGTAAGCACTCGGTAAAGAGATTTACAAAAAGTCTGCTAAGACTACTTGGTTAAGAGATTTACCCTGATACATTGGTCAAAATGTCTCAGTACCTGATCTTTCGGTTTGCACTAGTATGCAAATTATAGATCTTCTCTTTACTCTTGTTTGATCTCTTCTATCTGATCTTTTCTTGATTCCATCCTTTCACTGCTTAGCTCAGTCACTGAACTCTATCTGAATACTTTGCTATTCTGAATATACTTCTCTGATCATTTTCTCATACTGATTCCATCTTATCTCTCTGATTCACACTCTTATCTCTAACCTAGATCTTGCCCTTATATAACAACAAAAATGTTTTACCATTTCAAGATCTACAGATCAGATTTATTTCTATTGCCACCTTAACTATACAATTTTTTGATTGGCTCTAGGGTTTACATAGGGATCAATGATAACAATATGGATGTGTAATTACCTCCATAATTACCTCAATAGAAAAAATACAAAACATTATTATCACCAAAAAATGGTTTACCTCGATCATTGTGCCATTCCAAACTTGTATGTCAATTCTGGCTAACTCGGCAAAAGTTATTCCTGGCACTTGGCATAAACTATACTCGACATCGGTTGAACTTCTCTGTCACTCGGTAACCACTGATATATGTAACTCGGCAATAACTATACTCTCGGCACATTACAAACATATAGTGACCATGACTTTACTGGGCAGCACTCCTGCTCGATAAGTATACAATACAAAACTCGGCCTTTACAAAATGACTCGGTCGCAGTGATGACCGATCATCATTTCCTAGATGAATAAGTGTGAAACACTAATGGTCAACAAAAACTATAGGGATCTACATCATGATCATCTAATTGTGTTTTTAATACTCTTTTAAGCTCATGGTTGTGATCGCAAATGATTTGGTTCACCATTATGCATGTTTTTTGGTTACAAAAGTTGTTTTAGTGAAAGATGAATCTGTTCTTGAGCTACTGATGGTAGATATTCTATTGGAAACCATTAATTGAGTTGTGATGAATCGTTTGTGTTCCAGTTGTCATTTTTTCATGTCCCAATTCATTTGTAGATATGTGTTGGTTTTACATTGATTGAGGTAGAATTTTTATCAAGATGAAGGCTGAGTTGGTGAAAATATGTTTGACTATTCTTGATAAAACAAATTGTAAGGGTCTATCCTTTGGATCACCTATTTGGTAAAGATGTTTTTTTATATTGGGATGTATGTTTTGGTGCAATCTCTCTAGGAACAAAGATTGAAAAAGTGATTTCAAATGTGTTGGATGAGTTTGTAGGATGGTGGCAGGATTATGGCTTGAGTAGTGATATTATATCATGAAATCAAAGATTTGTTTATGTAGATCATGAGTGTGACAGTGTGATCAAGTCAAGGGATTACAAAGTTTTCTGAGGAGAGAATGAATGTGTTATATAGGATCTGATCAAGCAAATGAGTTTCTATTTCTAGATCACAAGACCATAATAGGTTTCTTATTTGTAAATCTATTAATTGGGTAGATCCTAATAGATCTTATTTGTAAATCTCTTAACAAAGTGGCTCATTAACTTGAGTTTGAAATCTCCTAACAAAGTTACTCCTAATAGGGTAAAGCTCCTAATTGGGCTAGAGGCAAATCCCATATCTAGGTGGCACCTAATAGTGACTTTGTAAACTCATAACATGGTTAAGATCCTAACAAGGCATACTTCAAAAGAGTACATAATTTGTGAGTATCATCTCACATCGGGTTTTCACCCATTTTGGTTTCCACGGGAAAAATCTCTTTGTTATGTATTTCGTGCATTGGGTTGGTTGTGTTTATTTGATTAAGTTTTATTTTCTTATCAATTGGTAAACTTGTGAATGTTGTTTTTGAGTTAAAGAAGTGGAAATTTGTAGATATATTAGATTATAGATTCACCCCCCTCTCAGTAATCTTGGACTCTTAGGACTAACAATTGGTATCAAAGCATTGGTTCTCTTTGTGGTGAATCTTAACAACTCGAGGTCAAGATCCAAAAATGATGAGGAAGGAAGGTCCTAAGTTTACAAGGGAGAATTTTTCAATGTGGAGTGGTAGAATGAAGCTTTATCCAAAAGGTTTGAATAGCCAGTATTGGAATCATGTTGTTAATAAGTATGTTACACCAATTGGGACTTTGAATACAAATCATCCAAGGGAACAATAAGAGAATACTATAGCTATGGAAGCCATTGCAAGTACATTATCTGATGCAAAGTTTGTTGATATCCAAGATCTTGAAATCACTTGTGTGGGAGAAATTAAAGTTAGTGTATGGTGGTGAAAAAAATGTGTAGAAAGATAAGGTTGACAACCCGAAAGGAAATTTTTATGATATGAGGATGGTTGAAGGTGAAAACATTGAGAAGTATGGTTAGAGAATTAAAGAAGTAGTTTCTGCTATCAAAAGTGTTGGTGGAACTATTGAAGAAGATGATGTGGTAAGTAAAGTATTGAGAACCTTGTTACCTCTTTATACCATTAGGGTTTTTGCTATTTAGGAGTTATCTTTAGGAACTACAATTGTCACTCTTGATGCATTGATTAGAAAGTTGACTACTTTTGAGCTTATCAATTATGATAATAGTGTTCCAAGGATTGAAGCTACATTTAGGGAATCTATATCTCTTGCACCTACAATGATAGGAAAGGAAGTTAGTCATGAATCTTATTCTATGTCAAGTTAATCTAATGATTATGATTCTATCTTGTCTGTAGAAAATAAATAGGATGAGTTGGAAGCATTACTTGATAGGAGGCTACCTAGCAGAAAGACTAAGTATAAGGGAAAGCTACCTCTTAAATGCTTCTCATGTAACAATATTGGACACATTTCTGCCATGTGTCCTAATGGTAATAAGAAGGAAAATCCTAACAGATTCGAGGATACGAGCAAGAAGAATTGTTTTCTTGCTGTGGATGAAGGGGTTACCGATGAGGAATTTGAGGATGATTAAGAAGATTTATTTACCTTTATTTTTGTTAAGGAAAATCCCCTTGTAGATGGTGAAAAAGCCTTGATTTATAGCATAGATCATGGTAAAGATTAGGGAATAGATAGTGGATGTACACATCATATGACCAGTGATAGGAGTAAGTTTAATAAGTTGGAAGAATATGATGGTGGAGCGGTAAGGTTTGGTAACATCTCTCCTTGCTTAGTAAAAGGAATATGATCGATTGCACTGAATAAAAAAATAAATTATGATGATGTTTAATGGGTAGAAGGCATAGGGTACAATTTTTTGAGTGTATCAGTTGAATAAAAAAGGTTACCTTGTTGAGTTGAAAGGAGGTGTACACAGGATACTTGGGAGATATAGTGATATGATTGCTACTAGTATGTAGACTAAAGGTAACTTATTCACTTTGAGTACTACAATAAAGAGTTTTCTGATTGCAAAAGTTGATGATAGTTGGATATGACATGAGATTTTGTTAGAGGTTTTCCACAACTAAGAGAGTTTGACATGATAGTGAAACTAGACAATGTCATGTGTAAGGAATATTAGCTGGGAAAGTTAACTAGCTTTATTTTTATCAGTAAATCATTTTCCTTTGAAAGTATTTTGAATTTAGTTCATACAAATTTGTGTTTTCCTATGAGAACATGAAGCTATTATGGAGATAAGTACTTTATGATTTTTGTTGATGATTACTCTAGGATGATGTGGGTTACTTTTTTAAAAGACAAATCATACACACTCTATTTATTTAAGGTGTTCAAAGAACAAGTTGAAAAGGAAACATGTAAGAGCCTGAAGTTCTTGAGATCTGATAGAGGTGGTGAGTTCACATCTTTGGAATTCACTGAGTTTTGCAAAGAACATGGAATTAAGAGGTAAATATCAACACCTAGAATACATTAGCAAAATGAGATTGCAAATAGAAGCAACAGATCTATTATTGATGCTGCAAGGACAATGATGATTCAAAGAGATGTACCTTAGATGTTTTGAAGAGAATTTGTCAACATTGTTGTTTATACATTGAACAAGGTACAGGTGAAGAAGAGAACCTATAAGACTTCATATGAGTTATGGCATGGTCACACACCTAGTGTGAAATACTTCAAATTTTTTGGGAGTAGATGCTACATAAAGAGAGATTACTATACAAGGAAATTTGATCCTAAGAGTGATGAAGGAATATTCTAAGGATATTCCACAAAAAGAAAAGCATACAAGTGTTTAAACAAGTAGATAGAAAGTGAAAATGTGAAGATTGATGAATTCTCATAGTAGAATGATGGTTCCAACAAGAATAAATCATGAGATGAATAGGGGTTTGTATATGTTTAGCTAGTGGAGAAAGAAGTTGAAAATCAGAACAATGTGGATGAACCAGTTCAATCGATAAAAGAGGCTCCTAGACTTGAACTGGTGATATCGAGGTATGTAAAGATGAATTATTTTGCTGATCATATTATTGGTGATAAGAATGCTAGTGTTTAGACTAGAAGAAAGATCAGAGAAAGTACCTATCTGATTTCTCAACATGAACCTAAATCTGTTGGACAGACATTAGACAATGAAGAATGGGTTAAGGCCATGGAAGAACAATTGGATCAAATAAAGAAGAACAATACTTGGGTACTAGTTTCCAAATTTGTTGATAAGAATGTGTTAGGAAATAAGTGGGTTTTCAAAAATAAGATCAATGAAGATGGTGAAGTAGTTAGAAATAAGGCAAGACTTGTGGTTAAGGGGTATGCACAAGAAGAAGGCTTGGAATATGGAGAGACTTTTGCACCAGTGGATAGACTTGAAGGAGTGAGGATTTTTATAGTATATGATGGTTATAAAGGTTTTAAAGTTTTTCAAATGGATGTCAAATCTACATTCTTGAATGGAATTTTAGAAGAGGAAGTTTACATAGAACAACTTGATGGTTTTGCACTATCGGAAGATGAGGACATGGTGTGGAAGTTGCATAAGGAACTTTATGGATTGAAGTAGATACCAAGGGCATGGTATGAGAGATCCCACTCATATCTGATCAAGATTGGTTTCATCAAGACAAGTGAGGATAGTAATGTTTACTTGAAGACTGAGAGGGATGATTGATTGCTGATTGCTGAAGTCTTTGTGGATGACATCTTTTTTGGTGGAAATGATGAGATGAGCATTGCATTTGTAGATGAAATGAAGACATAATTTGAGATGTTGATGTTTGGAGAGATCAAATTCTTTGCTGGATTGTAGGTAACTCATCTCAGTGATGGAATCTACATCAACCAAACAAAGTATGTGAGGGAAGTATTGGAGACTTTTGGATTAGAAGATTCTAAACCGGTTGGAACTCCAATGGTGACTAGTTGTAATCTATCCAAGGAAGATGATTCTAAAGAGGTGAGTGAAACTTTATACAAATCCATGATCAGTAAGTTGTAATATGTTGTTCATAGTAGGCCTGATATAGCACATGAAGTTGGGATAGTTGCAAATTTTCAAGATAATCCAAAGGAATCCCATATGGTGGCCATGAAGAGAATCATTAGATACTTAAAAGGGACTAAAGAATACAGTCTTTGGTATGATCACAAAGGAGGTTTTAATCTGGTTGTGTTCACTGATGCAAACTAGATAGGTAATGTGGATGATAGGAAGAGCACATGTGGAGGATATTTCTTTCTTGGAGAGAGACTTGTGTCATGAAAACAAAAAAAGTAGAAATATATTTCTTAGTCTACTGTAGAGGCAAAATATGTTTCTTCTACTATTAATTAAACTCAAGTTGCATGGATGAAGTAGTTATTGGAAGGTATTAAGGAAAAGGTAACTGAAGTTGTGGTTATCTATTGTGATAACACTAGTTCTATAAACATATCCAAGAAGCCTATGATGCACTCTAAGACCAAGCATATTTTAATTAAGTACCATTTTTTTAGAGAGAAGGTTCAAGAGAAAGAGGTGCAGTTGGAGTATGTGCCAACTAAGGAGTAGGTTGTAGACATTTTTACTAAGCCACTACCAAAGGATACATTTGAGTATCTAAGAGGCAAGTTCAGGGTCATCCCCTACCTAAGAATAATTAATGTGATGCTATTGCATTAGTCCAATATTTTGTTTTGAAGGTCTTTGTTGGATTGGCCTAATAAGGTGCTACTCCTTAGGGGCAGCAATTGGTGGCAAAAGTGATCTATGGTATGGTGTCTTTGGAATTGTTGTCAAAGGGGGAGAGATGTATTGAGAAGTGGTGAGTGAACATATGAGAAAGAGAGAAAGAGGACACAAATTTATTGCAATCGATTCAAAGATGAAGACTCAGTGTAAGAACACAAGAAGAGAAGGTTGTCTGATTGAGAAGATGTTTTGATTTTTGTGTTGTCATCAATGACAAAGGGGAGATTATTGGAATAAATTATGTAGTGAGGTAAGTGATGTGATGGTATAGATTTTGTGGTGAGATGATCAATTATTGTGTTGCCATTGATGTCAAGTATTGACCTAGTGTTCTTAGTGTGTTGCCAAGTATGTGAGAAGGTTGACTAGTGTGCTGCAAGTGGTTCTAGTGGTCACGATCCTTAAGGGAGACTTGGGAATGTCTTTAGATGATAAATATATGATCAAAACTATTAAATGCATGATTTATGTAAGTTATGTTTTATTGAAGTGTGACAGGGCAACTGCTAGAATAGTTTGTGACTAGCAATGAGTAATTTGATTGGTTCATCAAGTCTATGATGAGTTAGGTGGTACAATCATATAATTGTGTTTTTGATACTATTTTGAGCTCATGGTTATGACCATGAATGATTTGGATGACCGATAAGCATGTTTTATGGTTACATAAGTTATTTCATCGAAAGATGATTGTGTTTTGAGCTACCGATGGGAAATCTTCTATTAGCAAGTGTTAATCGAGTTGTGATGAATCATTTGTGTTCTAGTTGTCATAATGATGTGTCTCAATTAATTTATAGTGATGTGTTGATGTTACATTGATCAAGGGAGATGTTGTATCAAGATGTAGGATGATTTGGTCAAAACGTGTTTGACTGTTCTTGATAAAATAAATTGTAAGGGTTTATCCTTTGGCTAACCTATTTGGTAAAGATGTTTTTTTTATATTAGGATGTGTATTTTGGTGTGATCTCTCTAGGTAAAAAGATTGAAAAAGTGATTTCAAATATGTTGGGTGAGTTTTTAGTGTGGTGGAAAGATTAGGGCTTGAGAAGTGATATTTATATCATGAAATCAAATATTTGTGTGTAGATTGTGATTGTGATAGTGCGATCAAGATAGGGTATTCTAGAGTTGTCTGAGGAGAGAATGAATATGTTACAGAGGATCTGATCAAGAAAAGGATTTTATATTTCTAGATCACAAGACCCTAATAGGTTTCTTATTTGTAAATCCCTTAACTGGGTAGATCCCAATAGATCTTATTTGTAAATCTCTTAGCTGAGATCAATGGCTCATTAACTTGAGTTTGAAATATCCTAGTAGATTTACTCTTAATAGGGTAAATCTCCTAATAGGGCTAGAGGTGAATACCATAACTGGGTGGCACCTAATAGTGTCTTTATAAACTCCTAACAAGGCTAAGCTCCTAACAGAGCATACTTTAGAAGAGTACATAATTTGTGAGTATCATCTCACATGTAGTTTTCACCCATTTGGGTTTCCATGGGAAAAATATGTGTTATGTGTTTCATGCATTATGGTGGTTGTGTTTATTTGATTAAGTTTCATTTTCTTACCAATCAATAAACTTGTGAATGTTGTTTTTGAGTTAAAGAAGTGGAAAGTTGCAAATATCTTAGATTATTGATTCACCCCCCTCTCAGTAATCTTGGACTCTCAGGACTAGCAAGCATAGATTGCAACCTTGATATGGACTTGCAATAAGCTTACATGATTATCATCGTAACATCTAAATCGATAACAAGCTCTAAATATATTACCAAGACCATATCAAATCTATGAAGAATAGCATAGAAGGGATTACTTGAAGTTTTTCAATGAACCAAAATTGAATTAAGAAGATTCATCTTTGTGAATGCCACAACTTCAGTAATGCAGTATAATCAATTTTGATTGCCAAAGCATCTTTCTCCCAACAGTAGAAACATGAGGTTCCATTGTGGGCATTTTTACTTTAAAGAATCATGCTATACATGTCTTCTTATCCACTACAAGCATGCACCCAAATGACTGGGCCAACTTTAATCCCCATATTTGCTACAAGAAGGTAGTGACTATATTTGAGCACAATATCTAAAGTTCTACTAATGGATTTGGAATAATCAATTTTTTGGCAAGAATCTTCAAAACTTGCATGGAGCCTTGTATATATTGTTTTTTGGGCCATTATTTGATCCTTGTGCCTTAATTTAGTAAATGAATATGTGGGCTTAGAGAATGCCATGTTTACCAAAGACTTGCTAAGAGATTCAATTCACAATTGTTGTTTTAGCTATGTGGAGAGCCCAAAATCAATACCCAGAAGGGACCTTAAGAATGTAATTGAGTCTCTACGATATTCTAAGAAATCCCTCATATCCACATGGGAAACCTACAAAAAATTGAACAACTCATCTCCATTGACAAATGTGCCAATGAAAATGGGTATATATCTTAATAAGCATTCAAAATTTCTTGGTTTCCATTAGCTATTTATTATTTACATACACTTAGTTTAAAGAACTAAATTTTTCTAGTGAGGTGAGCAAGCAAATTTGTGAGAATGAGAATGTGATGTAGAGATCACATCAATAGACTAAGACAAAGGCCTATCACCCACAACTCTTCTCAACCTGACTTTAGGTAATGAACAATCCTTAAAACCTTTGATTGGAATATATATCAACTATTTAGGGATGTCTAAGACCTCACCAAAGTTTTTCCCTACTCTAGGAATCAATTCCTAACTTCTCCAAGTTAAGGCCTTAGGGACACCTTCCCTATTTGGGGTCTAATATTATAAATATTCACCAGAAGTATTCCTTACCTAATCTAATGATTGGAACACCTTATTTAACCTCCAAGTACAAAGGATCAACCACTATTTTGGTTCCCCAACTCCCACAACGTTCAAGTCTCAAATCCACCTACAAATCCTTGTAGGTCTCCAAACCTACTTCTGGGTGTGCAATCTTCAAATCCTAATGAATCTAGGTAAACTAATACTAGATTAAGATACCCTTTTCAATTTTACAAAGTTCCTCAAATCCCCTAACCCTTATCCTACTCCATCACCACCTAACCACCACTAGGTACACAGGGCTAATTAGCCAGATTAGCCCTGGTTTAGTCTAGAAGTGACTATGGATGGTTACATAATATGAGTTTAGTGATTTAGGAACCTGAAACAACCTTCATTTACTCCAAATAAACTCTCCAACTATTCACTTCATTCGAAACTTCAGACTGCACACCCTTTCTTCAAACTTCCTGACTGAACACAGAGATATTCAGTCTAGGGCTCGATGCAAAATCCCCTTGGCGACTAGTTCATGTGGATTTATTTTGGAAAAATTCATATTATACACCTAACTTGCATTCCCCAAAAAATTAGGGTTTTCCACTAGAGGAATTGCAAGTTAGACCCCCATTTGTGAGACAAGCCTAGTGAAACCCCTCTTCCCTAAATGTCTCCACAAATCGGTGGATATCTTTGACTACACATTTCTAATGGAGATCAAACCAACTTCATGTGAACATGGATTCAAGAAGATTTCCAAGCATGCAAAATATTAGCATTTACTCCTCCGTATCCGTTTGTATACAACCAATTTTACATAGAAAAAGGTAGATTCTTATTCATAAATTACACCAGATATTTTTGTTTTCAAGTTCTAACCTCTTACAAAGGTCTTAAAATGGTTAAATACTATCAATAATGGGTTCCAACCATTCCTTGCACACTTTTGACCTTTGGTAACCATATTACAACTTCTCGAGCAACTTAGAAAAGTTGCTCGAGCAAGTTTTGTGCAACTTTTGCAACTTTGACAAAATGCACAAATTGCCACCAAATGACTTACAAAGTGATCATGAATGATGATCCAAGCCATAAATCCCCTAAATGAAACAAAACACATTAAAAAAATTAAAAACATGCCTAAAAGACTCAAAATCACTAAGTCACCTACCCCTACGTAACTTATGTTCCAAATGGACTAAGTCATCCCAAGGCTTCTAGGCATGCCTATGGGATCCTTGACCATACAAGTGGATTCAAACATGAAATAGATGATCCCTAAGATCCATCCTCCTTATTATAAAGAAACATAAATAAAATTCAAGAGCAAAATCCCTGATGATGCCTTGGGTGCCCTGCACCATGATCCTTAGGACAAAAGAGCTCAAGTCTCTTGAGTTGGCAAGTCTGCTAGATGAAAACTAGTCTTCTCAATAGCTTTATGTATTAACCATGTAGCATCCTCCAAGGTTTTAGTCTTCTATTTAACCTGGTACTCATAGTATGTGTTCTTTCGAGTCTTTTGGACACTCTTCTCTCCAAGATGCATTCAATCTCCAAAGGAGATGACTTGGGAAGATCTTTAAGTAAATCCTTCTATTGTGAGCTTGATTCACCTGCAACAACATCAATATCTACAACACCCTTATAAGCATACAAGTTAGCAACATTAAAAATAGGAGATAAATGGTTGTGAGTAGGAAGGTCAATATGATAAGCATTTGAACCACACTTCTTAAGGATCCTATAGGGTCCAATCTTCTTCACCATCAACTTGGTGTACCTATCCTTGGGATCCTTTCTTTCTTCAAGTGGACCATGACCAAGTCACCAACTTGGAAGTGCAAATCTTTCCTTCTCTTGTCTGCATGTTCTTTGTATTTAGTAGTGGTGTGTTGTAACTTTGATTTGACCTGCTCTTGAATGTCCTTCATGACAGTCACAAAATCCTCTACCAAGGAACTAGGCTTCTCCAAATCATTGATATCCCTTAACTCCAAAATACCCCTGGGATGAACACCATAGACAATTTAGAAAGGAGTCTTCCTTGTACTCCTATTAACCGAATCATTATAAGAGAATTCTTCCTAGCCCAAAATGGAATCCCAACTAGACCCATACTCTTGGGTGAGACATCTCAATAAGTTTCCAAGAGATATATTAATAACCTTAGTTTTCCCATCAGACTGGGGGTGATATGTTGAAGATAGACACATATTTGTACCCAATTTTTTCCACAATGTCCTCCAAAAGTGGCCTAAGAACTTGGGATCTCTATCTAAAATGATGGTAATTGGTAGAGCATGCAACCTAACCACCTCCTTGAAAAAAAACCCTGCAACATGAGATGCATCATGTGTTGTCCTACATAGAACAAAATGAACCATCTTAGAGAACCTATCCACAATGACAAAAATGTTGTCATAACTAGTCTTGGTTTTAGGAAGTCCAAGGATAGAATCCATGCTAATGGAGTCCCATGGCTTAGATAGAATAGGTAATGGAGTGTAGAGTCCTACATTTGATGTATGACCCTTGGATCTCTAACAAACCAAACAAGTCTCCAAAAATCTTCTGACATTAGTTTGCAACCGAGGCCAAAAATAGAATCTCATAACTGATTCCAAGGTCTTATCTACTCCAAAATGCCCTGCCAAACTACCACAATCCATTTATTTAATAATGTTCTCTCTCATAGAACCTTTTGGCACACAAAGTAACCCCAATTTAAACAAAAGACCATCTTGGATAAGAAATTCAGGAAATTCAATGTGATACCTTGCAATCATGTCCACACAAAATTGATAAATATCTTTGAAGTCCTCATCCCTTGCATACATGTCCTTCATGGCTTCTATTCCTACACTTTCCAACTGCATGGTTTGAATGGTAAGGTTCCTCCTACTTAGAGCATTTGCAACCTTATTCACAACACCCTTTTTTTGCTTGATAGTAAAAGTGTAAGCTTGTAAAAATTCTATCCACTTGACATGTGTATGATTAAATTTCTCTTGTCTATTAAGGAAACTAAGTGCATGGTTATCTGTGAAGACAATAAAATCCTTACGCAATAGGTAGTGCCTCCATTTCCTTAAGGATTACACCATGGCATAGAGTTCAAGATCATAAGTGGAATACTTTTGTTTGGCCTCATTTAGTTTTTCATTGAAGAAGGCTACTGGCCTCCCTTCTTGGCTAAGGACCCCTCCAATGGCCTTATTGCTGGCATCACACTCTACCACAAAGACTTTATGAAAATCAGGAAATATAAGGACTGGTTGTTTAGAGATCTTTTTCTTTAACACTTCAAAAGATTCATTTGCCTCCTTGGTCCATTCAAAGACACACTTCCTACCACCTTTGATTGTGTTTATTATAGGAGTACAAATACCACTAAAATTTATGACAAACTTCCTATAAAAACTACACAAACCATGAAAAATATTTACCTTAGTAGCTGAAATAGGTGGTGGCCAATTGAGGATAGTCTCTACCTCCATCTTCAAACTGCCTTTAGAGATCACAAACCCTAAAAAGACAAGCTCTTCCTGCAAGAATGAACACTTCTCAAGATTTACCTTCAATCCTTCCTCATGTAGTCTTTTAAGGACCAAGTCAATGTGATGGAGATGATCCTCTCCACTGCTAAAGATTAGTATGTCATCCAAGTAAACCACAAAAAAATTGTGAAGAAAAGGCTTCAAAACTTCATTCATTAGGAAAATGAATGTGCTCGGGGCATTGGATAAGCCAAATGACATAACTACCCACTCAAACAAACCCTCATTGGTCTTGAATGTTGACTTCCACTCATCCCCCTCTCTAATTCTTATTTGGTGGTAGCTACTTTTGAGGTCAATCTTGGAATAAAACTTAGCTCCTCCTAGGCAATCCATAAGTTCCTCCATTCTAGGCATTGGGAATCGGTATCTAATGGTGATTCTATTAATGGCTCTAGAATTAGTGCATAATCTCCAAGTGCCTTCCTTTTTAGGGGCAAGGACTATAGGCACAACACATGGGCTAATAATCTTCCTAATAAACCTATTCTCCAACAATCCTTGGATTTGCCTAGCCAGTTCTGCATTTTGCTTTGGTGTGAATTTATAGGAAGCCTTGTTAGGTAGGGTAGCCCTTGGTATCAAGTCAATACAATGAATTATCTCCCTCTTTGGTGGAAGAGACTCATTATTGATGTCTGCAATAATACCAATGTATTTGGCAAGTATTTTTGCAACCTCCTTAGGATCAATACTTTTCTTAGCTTCATGACATGACCCCTTACTCATTTGGTTAGCCTCTTTGGGTCTAATTACTACTATGAAGCATGGCACATTGTCCTCCTTAAGGACTTGTAAAAAATATTTCTCCTTTACCAACATGACACTACTAGACATGGATTTATCCTTGGGGTCATCCAGAAAAGGAGTCATGGTAATGGTTTACCCATCCTTGTTTATGGTGAATACATTTGTTTTCCCATCATTTTGGGCATTGGTATCATATTACCAAGGCCTCCCTAAATGGAGATGGCAGGCATCCATATCTACAACCTCACACATGACCTTGTCACTATACTCTCCTATTTGGAAATCAACCCAACATTGTTCATCAATGATGGTTTGTTGCTCCTTGCTTAGCCAAGACACCTTGTATGGGCTAGGGTGAGGGATTATTTTTAAACCAAGTTTAGTTACCATTTCTAAGGAAGCCAAATTATTAGTAGAGCCAGAGTCCACAATTACCTTACACACCTTACCCTTGACCTTACATTTGGTTCGGAAGATTGACTTTCTCTGAGGAGGCTCCTTGTTGATTGGTACCAAAAGGGATCTATTGAACATTAGACATTCTCCTTTCTTAGGGTTATCATTCTTGGAAGATGTGGTGTGGTAAGAGTTAGTGCTCTGACAATCCTTTTCTTCAACATGGGTCAACTGTACCCTCATATCTCCTTGACTGATAGTGCCATTCTTCTCTGGACATCAAAATGACTGGTGTCCCACTTGGTTACAAGAGAATCATCTACTAGTAAATATAGTAGGGCCTCCTCCCCCTGATCTACCTCTATTGTTTGGTCTCTTGCCTCTAAAGGAACCTTTGCTATTTGCATCAGTCTCTTTCCCCTAATTGCTAGATTCTCTTTGGCTCCTAGGAAAAGTTCCTCTTCTATTAAATCTGCCTCTTCCTCTAAAAGTATTTCCTCTTCCTCTACCCTGATCCCCCTTCCTCTTTTGCTTCTCCTCAATCTTGAGGGCTAACTGGAAGCATTTGTGGACTATTTCTAAGGTAACCAAGGTAAGTTCATCTTGGATAGTGTACTTGAGACCATTCATGTACCTTGACAACTTTTGTTTTTCAGTTTCATATAACTTAGACTTAAGAGTCAAAGTATGAAACTCTTGGGTGTAGGAACTCACATCAAGGTCTCTCTGCTTTAGATTTTGTAATTTCTTATGGAGGGTCACTTCATAGTCTTCAGATACAAACTACCTCTTCACTTTTGCCTTCATCCTTGTCCATGTATAAATGGTACTCTTTCCTTCTTCTACCCTCTCATTTTGGATGAGATTCCACCAACTTAGGGCCGGTCCTTTCAATTTGGATTTGGCTATCTTTACCCTCTTATTTGCAAGGACCTCCTCACACTCAAAGTGGTTCTCAAGGGCTTCTAACCAGTCCATACATTCCTCTGGTTCCAACTTACCATGAAACATGGGTAGATCAATCCTATTATTCTTCCCTACACTCTCTAGGGCTGCAAGCATTGCTCTTTGATCCTGTGATAGGATATATTTCCTACAAAATCTCTCCTCATCTTCAACTTCTTCCTTTGACTCCTCATTTTCTTCTCTTCTTACTCGTCCCTTCAACTTCTCCAATTCCCTCTTCATAATCCTATTCTCCTCTCTGACTTCCCTACTCTCATCCATCTGTTCCTTTACTATCTTGGCCAACTCAATGTTGGTTATCCTCATAGGGATATCCTCTCCTTTAGACATCTTTTCTTCTTCTTTCCTCCCAAACAGAGTCTTAGTGGCTCTGATACCACTTGATGCAGAGGTCACAATGGTAGACTAAGAAAAAGGCCTATCACCCACATATCTTCTCAACCTAAATTTAGGTAATGACCAGTCCTTCCAACCTTTTATTGGGATAGATATCAACTATTTAGGGATGTGTAAGCCCTCATAAAAGTTATTCCCCACTCTAGGAATCAATTCCCAACTTCTCCAAGTTAAGGCCTTAGGGATACCTTCCCTATTTGGGGTCTAATATGAGAACTCTTCACTAGAAGCATTTCTTACCCAATATAATGATTGGAACACCTTAATTAACCTCCAAGTACATAGTATAAACCACTAGTTTTGTTACCCAACTCCCACAACTCTCAAGTCTCAACTCCACCTACAAATCCTTGTAGGTCTCCAAACCCGATTTTGGGTGTGTAATCTTCAACTCCCAATGAATCTAGTTAAACTAATACCATATTTGGATACCATTTTTCAGTATTACAAAGTTCCTCAAAGCCCCTAACCTTGACCCTACTCTGGCACCACCTAACCACCACTAGGTACATAGGCCTAAATGGCTAGATTAGCTCGGTTTACTCTAGAAGTGACTATGGATGGGTACATAAGATGATTTTAGTGATTTATGAACCCACAATAGCCTTCATTTACTCCAAATAAACTCTTCAACTATTCACTTCATCCAAAACTTCAGACTGCACACTCTTTCTTCAAACTTCCTCATTGAACACATAGAGATGTACAGTCTAGGGCTCGGTGCAAAATCCCCTTGGTGACTAGTTCTTGTGGATTGATTTTGGAAACATGCATACTATACACCTAACTTGCATTCCCCAAAGAATTAGGGTTTTCCACCAGGAATTGCAAGTTAGACCCCCATTTGTGAGACAAGCTTGGTGAAACCCATCTTCCCTGACTGTCTCCACAAACCGGTGGATATCTTTAACTACACAACTATAATGGAGATAAAATCAACTGCATGTGAACATGGATTCAAGAATATTTCCAAGCATGTAAACTATTAGCATTTAATCCTCTGTCCTCATCCCTACACAACCAGTTTTACACAAAAAATGGTAGATTCTTATTCATAAATTGCACCAGAGATTTGTTTTCAAGTTCTAACCTCTTGTAGAGGTATTATAATGGTTAAATACCATAAAAATGGGTTCCAACCAGTACTTGCATAGTTGTGACCATTGGTAACCATATTGCAACTTCTCAAGCAACTTTGAAAAGTTACTCGAGCAATTTTTGTGCAACTTTTGCAACTTTGACAAAATGCACAAATTGACACCAAATGACTTAAAAAGTGATCATGAATGATGATCCAAGCCATAAATCCCCTAAATGTGACAAAAAACATTAAAAACATTAAAACATGCCTAAAAGACTCAAAATCACTAAGTCACCTACCCCTAAGTAACCTATGATCCAAATGGACTAAGGCATCCCAAGGCTTATAGGCATGCCTATGGGATCCTTGACTATACAAGTGGATTCAAACATGAAAGGGATGATCCCTAAGATCTATCCTCCTTATTACAAAGCAACATAAATTAAATTCATGAGCAACATCCTTGATGATGCCTTGGGTGCCCTACACTAGAATGCTTGTTTCAAATAGTCGATTTGGAGTTACAAAAGGCCATGCAACAAACACAATTCTCTAATCACCAACTTTAAAAATCATTCATTGCCTCTATATTATACACCACTTCCTACAATGTTATATATTTTCAAAAAATAAGACTAAGTTTTCACACCTTCTATTGCATCATAATGCTACACAAGCCTTGACAACCCACATAGACAAAATGGACATCAATCACAAAGAAAGAAAAAATATTTATTTAATATATAGCAACATAAAATAAAAAATTAACCATCTTAACATACAAACTAAAAACAAATCTTAAACAATATATGACAATAAAAACTTACAACTTAACCCCCGTAACATACAAAGTGAAAACACATATTAAAAAATATATGACAATATAAACTTAAAACTTAGGCCCCTTCACATAAAAACTAGAAAATCATTTGGATCGATGGTTCTAAGGACTCCCTCCTCTGCTTCCTATAATGGAAAAAATTTGATTCAATTTTCTTTATCTTTGCTTCTCAGGTTGGGGTTTGGGGTTGTGGGTTTTTTTGGAGATAGAATTGGGGATGCTTGTGATGGATTGTTGCCTTATTATTCTATTGCACTTGTTTTGAGCCCTATGGATTTTGAGGGTGTACATGTCTTTGGTTTGGGAATTTCATTTAGTGCATGGGTTTATATTGCAATAATGATTGCTAGGTCAGGTACTTCTCTAATTGCTCTTATTGGGCACTCTTTTGGGAAACATGATATTATTGATGGGAGAAGATTTTCTTGTGTTGTTGATGTTGTTCATCCTCCCAAGGGGAAATCTTGACCTCTTGCATGTACCAAGGCCTCCCCTAAGGTGGTTTGTGGCCTGGATGTGGTAGATAATATGGGCTCCTATTAATGTTGCAAGTTGTTTTATATAATTTCTAGTTTATAGACCTCTCTACTAAATATTCATTGTTGGGAGATTGATTCTTGGAAACCCTTAGTTCCTGGTAACATTGAGTTTTTCCCTTGTGCTAGAAGGGGTTTTTAAATTGATGCTTTTGTTTCTTCTAAGGAATGAGATCTGGTGATGAGTAGGTTGTGGGTTTTGGTGACTCATTCCCTTTCGACCAAATCTTGGACAACCTCTTTCAACCCTCTTATTGAACCTCTCAATGTGCATCTAGTGTGATTTTGTCTTCCCAATCTTCCTCTGTATTTTTGGGAGATTTTGAATTGAGGCCATAAAAAATTCTAATGGTTTCTTCTTAATGGTGAATGATACCATGACCTCAATGGATCTCTCTACCTTTTCCCAAATTTTGATTGATAATGATATATCTACACCTGTTCCTAGAGAAGTGGTCCTTATAGTTGGGGATAAGCCACATACTCAACTATTGAATTATGAGGGTCTCCCCTTCTGATGTCATCAGTGATTTTCTAATGGTCACTTGGCAACTGATTATTCTCTCTTGTTCCGTAAAGGAATTTCCACTTGGTGGACGGAAGCTAATGATGAACATTTGACTACCATGGCTTATAACTCTTATTTTGATGACTCTTCATAGGGTGATGATGAATCACCACAGGATTATGCTCCTGCTGCTGCTAATTTGTTCTCCTTAGACCTTGTGGCTTGTACTCCACCTCATGTTGTTGGTGTAGCCTTCTTTGGCCACACAAACCCTTCTCATTCTATTGCTCTTATTCTGCGTCAACCTCTGGTTGATGATGTGCAACCTTGTAAACACTTTTCTCATTGTGCTGACAATTTTGCAAAGAGGATTTCCCCACTTATTGCCCCTTGTAGTGGGGATCCTAGTTATTGTATTTCCTGGAGGGTGGTCCAAACAATGTAGGAAATATTATTCTTTAGTTTCTCATTTTTCTCCCTGCATTATGGGTGATTTGTCTACCCACTCATGATGTGGGTTACTAGATGTTCTTCTAGTGTTCTATTAATAATTTTTTATTGACCTTGTTGCATATGACCTTTTTGATCAATATTTGTAAGGGCCAACACTGATTTCTATTTGATGTGTTTGGGCCATAGTTATATAAGAGACAATACCCTTATTTTTCTATTGATTAATATAAAAAATAGACAAACTGAAAACAATAATTAAACAATATATGACAATAGAAACTTTACAACTTAAACCCCTTAACACACAAGCTGAAAATAAATCTTTAAAAAGACTAAATTGTAATTGAATTGTTAAAATATAAATTAATCACTAATTAAATGCTACAATTCTATAGCTAGAACTAATAATACTAATAATTTTATAGCAAAGCAAATAGTATTTATAAAATTTTAAGAGAACCCAACAAATTCCCACTTGCTAGTAAAATGGGCACTAAATTCTATAGTTGTGCAAATCTTAAAAGTGCAAATCCACTCAAATCTTAAAAGTGCATATCAAAGAAAACACTACACTCAAAAAATAGTTCTTTGAAGAATATGCACACTATTTCCAAAAAATGTTCATCACCTTTTCGTATCTTTTGGAAATCCTAAGAAATCAAATTCAGGCCTTTTAAAATGAAATGTAATGATCAACCTTTTAAAATGAAATGTAATGTGCTCACAAAATAAAATGTATTCATCAATATCTATTCTCAACAAGGACACAAGGCATCAAAGTTCCTACTTAAGTTAAATGTAATTTGTTGAAAGCTAATTAGTAAAAATGGTAAAATTCAAGGTAAGCATACACAAATTTATAAATTGGAAGAAAAAAATTATGTTGTTGTACATAGGTTAATTATACGTCTAAGTTGCTTTCTAATATAGATATATGAAGTTTGAGCTTCTCTCATACATGCATGATGTTAATAAGGTTAAGTTTAATTTAAACCCAAGATAATTTAAAATTAAGTATGATCAATCAATTAAGTGAATTGAGATTATAATTAGCCATATATTAGGACAAAAATAAGGTGAAATTAGTGTTAACTTGACTTTTAGCATGATGAGAAATTTGTTTAATTTCATATTGTAATGGAAACATGAAAACAATAATGTAGTATCAAATATAAAGTTAGAATAGAAACAACTAAAATTTGAGAAATATAATGAATGTTCTTTATTTGCATTTCAACTATAAAATACATATGAAGAAACACAAATTAATTCTCTTTGTTGACACACTTCTTTTGATTGGAGAGAAAATCTTTGTAGATTTATTTCATTTGTGGAAATTAGACAGGTAGGAGTTTACAGTCTTAAACGTTGTCAGCCACTTTAAAAGGATGCATAGTTGAAAGTTGTATTTATCATCAAATTAAGGCCTTTGTGTAAGGCTTCTAAATATCAGATCGAATTCTCTAAGTAATGCTTCTAGATTTATTTATAAAAATAAAAGGCACCGTTCAAGACTGCATTTACCATGAGATCGAGGGCTCTGTATAATGCTTATAATTTATAAGAAAATGAAAAGTTAAAGGACTCTATAATGCTTCTAAATTTATCTCTTAAAGAAAATTGAGAATTCACAGTTGAAGGATACATTTAGCACCAAATGGAAGACTCTATATGACACTTGAAATTTAACTTTAAAAAATGAAAGAATGCACAATAGAAGGTTTCCTTTACCATTAGATAAAGGACTTTGTATAACACTTTAAATTTATCTTTTAAAAAATAGAGCATGCAAAGTTGAAGGCTTTCATTGCCATCAAATCAAAGATCATGTATAATGCTTCTTATTTTTTATATAGATTTTCCAAGAAGTACAAGATCTTTCTTCCTCTACATGTTCTTACAACTGCTTTTGATTGTTCGTAACTGTTGATTTGTTTGGATTTTTTTAATCCTTTTCAAACAAGCAATGAATATCAAGCTGAGGAGCATAAAGAAAAAGAAATTAGCTTGACAATTAACAAAGATGAAAATTTGAAGATGAGTGAGATTGGATCAGATTATAGAAAATATGTAGTCACTATCGGTCAAGACATACATCAATATATAAGTATAATTCCTCATCATTTTGAATCTAAAGTTGGACAAAATTGTTAGGATTCATAAGCTATAGTTCAACAGGATATGGCTGAGAGTAAGCCTCCAAGGGAAATAGACAAAATGGAAATTACAAAGCAGGGAAACAAAAGTGAGAAGTTGCCTGAGTTGAGTGATACTGATCTAAATTTAAAAGACATTCATAGATCTAAATTAAATCTTGTTGGTCTAGAAAAAAGTGAATCTAATGTAAAAGACATGCATATGTTAGAATAAAATGCAGTATGTACAAAGAATATGGAACCTAGACATGCACAAAATTAATATATTAAGATGAATTATCCAACATATATTTTGAAATCTAAACTTGAAATTAATCACAAAGGGGTATAAAAAGACCATTTCAATCAGATCAAAGAAGAATACTATCATTCCATGTGTGCAAGTACCGTTGATACATGAAATATAAAAAAAATAAAAATAATAATCAATCATTTGATAAGGGGCTTCAATCAGAGAAGACAAATAGTGGTTGGGCTCAGAATGACACTGCGACAATATGGGAATTTTTATTCATTGTAAAAACTAAAAATTCTTAGTTGTAGATCAATAATATACAAGAAAGGGAGATCATAATGTTGAGAATAGGTTGCAAAGGAGGTTAAGAATGCTAAAAGGCCAAAGGATTCAAAGAAAACACCATAGACTAAAAGATGAATTGAGAATCAAACCTCTAAGTGCCAAAATGTATCCAATGTATTTCCACAATGAGGATACAAGTACAAGCCCAACAATAGCATGCATGAGATGTAAAAGTATGCAGTTACATATCAAACATACTTGTTCCTATTTAAAACAAAAGAGATGTCATACTCATAGCAACGCTCATATGCTCCAAATATCTTTAAAAAAAACTATGCAAATACAAAAGAAAAAACATTTTTCAATAACATATTTATGAGAATAAAATATTTATTCACATTTAAATTAGGAGAAGAATGAAGAATCATACCATGTTAAACAAATGTTCTCCACAAGCTTAGAAGCAATGATATGCCTTATTGAAAGGAAGACAAAACCCTATATAGAAGTGATGAATTTTCTAGATTGCATAGGCTGTCATTAAATTTTAAAATATAAATACTTTCAATAAATTTTTTTTTAGCTCTTTATCTCCATACATTGAAGTCAGATTTTTTGGGAACAAAACACTAAATGTGTAGAGTAAATAATAGGTGGGAAGGAAAAAAATCTCATAAAATCAGCTAACACTACTAGTGCACTAATAATGTGGAAGAAGCTTGTCTGATGGTAATAAATGTTTGAAAGCAAAACAATTAATATTTTAGAGATTTGAGATTTCATATTAGATCTTTGTCACAAACTCTACAAGAAAGTCAAAAATCATGACATATAGAATAGTATATATTTAATTTAAGAAATTAATAATATTTGACAATTGATGTGATACAATGATGTGGGCAAATTAAAAAGAGGCATTTGAAAAAAAAAAGTATTTTCATCAGTGACTGTTTTCTCTATAGACCAATAAGATTTTAAAAAAATGTTTTTTGTATAGTTATTTAAAATAATAAATAAATGAAGACTATAGACTTTTTGTGCAAAATATTAAATTTATTGTGCTTATTAGTGCAACTAATAATATTTACAAATTTCATGAATGCATAAGTATTCATGCCTATGGTAGGAACTAATAAAATCTTAAATTCAATAAAAAGGAGAACCATAGACAAACATAAATTAAAACTATATAACACTAAGAGAGTGTTTGGATTTTACATGAACGTACTTTCAATTTTTTGGAAGGGTAGTGAAGTTGAGATAGAAAGCCTATTCCATTGGTGGAGATTATGAGAGGAATTGTGTTGGAATATTAATACTTATATTATATTAAAGTCATTTTAGCTATTTGGGATTCATCTTTATTGTTAAAATAATAAATTGTATTTTGTAGATTCATAGTCACTTTATTGAGTTGTGATTTATGCTTGAAAGATTTTAGAAAAGTTATATTATTGTAGATTCAAAAGTCAATAAAGAATATGATTATTATTTTGTATTTGCATTGAAAAAAATAGAGATATTTTTTATTTTCTAAAATGATATAAGAATAGAGGAATAGATAAATTATTCAAATCAAATTTAAATAGGACATGGGGAAATGCAATTTATCTTGTTTGATAGTGATTACAGGGGTTGTAACATTTTAGGGAGGTACAAATTTATAGATTTTCATTCTTTGTAGGAATGCAAAAATATGCGACTTAGAATTTTTAGTCACTAGCATCTACACTCTACAAATTAAAATCTCTTTCACCTTTTTTTAATGAGATGTTCTCAAATAAAATGGTTATAAGTTGAATCATATGCTATATTAAGTATATTTCAAAGTGACTATGTCTAGAGCAACAAGGGTGTTGGCAAAATGGTCAGCGCTCCCCTTGGGGTTCGTGACATGGCTTAACCGCCTCCTATGTCTTCTATAAGTCTAGTGGTTGTATCGGGCATTAACATGTCAATCTTTTGTTGCAACGACAACCACTACTTGTAACAAGTGGTATTAGAGCTTGGTCATAGGTTTGAATCCACTTAGGTAATGCTGAGGGGAGATTGTTGGCAAAATGGTTGACGCTTCCCCTAGGATTCATGACATGGCTTAACCGCCTCATGTGTCTTCTATAATTCTAGTGGTTGTATCGAGCATTAATAGGTCAATCTTTTGGTGCAACGACAACCACTACTTCTAACAAAGGGTATTGTAGAGGGTTAGCATTGCCAAAATATCACCTTAAATTGAATTTTTTTATCACGGTATTTTATTATTGAACTTTTTAGGGCCATCTTTGTTAGACTTCATTGAGCCTTCTGTTGGTGCCCAAAAATGATGAACCATTTTTGGCCAATTGACAGGCACACACTAATACCTCTACAATTCTGGCTTGATCGAGCCAAGGTTGGTAGGCCTAAATTCACCTTAGATTATCAAGTTCCCTATGCTACACAAATGCATGCACATACAAACAAAATTCCTTCCAAAGGGGTAAATGATCTTTGGAGGAAAATGATACAATCTCCTAATATCTTTAATTCTATGAAATCTAAAGTAGAACTGAATGATCACTAAGAAACCTAATTTCAAATGCTTTTAGAAAAGTAATCAGATCAATTTGTAAACTACAAAAGAAGAATCGAATAACAATTTTCAAACGATAATAAGATTAGTGCCTAATGAACATTTGGGTTTGTATCATCTTAAAATGGAAGCACTTCCATGATAAGAGCATTTAGCCCTCTGAGTAGGTGGTTTGGGGTCATGTTAAGCACCTTGATCAGGTCTTTGTATATATATGGCTTTTCTCCCTGCTTTCCACTTCTTCCCCGCACTTGATTTCTTCATTCTAGGTGAAATTAGGGTTAGGATCTTAAGGATTCTCCTGAATTTCTCTCTTCCATGGCTCTATTTTCTAGGTAGGATTTAGAAATGGATCCTCCTAGACTTCATCTCAGTAATCATAGGATTTTATGTCTATTCCTGACATTCTGTCATGTTTTGGCATCAATTCTAGGTTTCTGGACATCCCTGGGACCTCTTGACTTGATTTTGGGTCAGCTTGGGAAAAAGGTCAATGTCTTAGGTCGACCCTGACTAGGTCAAGGTCCTAGGTCAACCTTGAATAGGTCAAGGTCAACCTTGACATTGACCCCTTTCTCCAAATTTTCAAGATCTTTAATTTTCGAGCTTCGAGCTTTCGAGAAATTTATTTTCTCGCCTTTGGGTTGGCCATTTCAGGTTTCGGGATGGTAAATCCTTTAATTGCATTTAATCTAGGTATATTTTCTAAAGGTGAGGACCTAATTGGGATTTAATTCTCCAAGGTGGCCCATCTAGAGGAGTGTGCCCTAGATCACTATAAAAGGAGGCCTTCCTCTCTCATTTTCACATCACATCTCATCCAAGCAAGCTATTATCAAGTTTTGCAATCAAGCTCTCAAGTGCAAGCAAGTGAATTCAACTCTTCAAGCATTCAAGTGTTCAAGCATCCATTCATCAAGGAGATCCATTGTTAGCTATTAAAGGATTCAATCTCTTTGGAGCTCCCTTTGATGATCCATCCTTCTCCATTCATTCAAGCCTTCTCATATGCAAAGATCAATTCAAGATTGGTGTTGAAGATCAAATACCATTGATTGGAGACATCCTACATCCTACATTCATTCCTACTTGTGGATTTGAGGATTCAAATCCTCTACAAGGACTTCAACATAAGCGAGGTGATTTGTTTCAATTACTTTGTTTATGCACAATACATTTCAATTCAATTTCAAGGTTAATTCCTAAATTGGGGTTTGACCAAGGCAAACCCCCCATACAACAAAAACCCCTATTTTCTTGTAGGTACAGGTGTATAATTTTGGATCTGAGAGTGACTTTGGATACCCTTTTCGGAAAATTTTCAAGATCTGTGAACAGAATTCGAATCAAACTTCAAATAAAAAATGTGGTATTTGACCTTTTATGAGGGTCAAACCCAAGCTGAGCCATCTTGAGGAAATATTTCTGGGTTTTCTCTGTCTTGGCATTTCCAATCTAGGACAAGTTTTAGATTTTCCTGAAAGTGCACACAGACATCAAAATTCAACATTTTCTAGATCTGCCCTAATTTGAGGTTAGTACTTGTATTTCAATTATTCTATATTCTAAACATAATCCTCCACATTAGGGAAATATTGGATTTACTCTCTCTCTTCCTACTCTTTTTCCATAAAATTGATTCGATTGTGCATTAACCTTTTGGTTGATCAAATCAGATCTCTTCTTTGGGGAATTTGGGTTTTGAGAATAGATCTCATATTTCCCCCTTTACATTTGAATAGAGGTGACTCCATTTTACATCTATTCATTTTGGTGAACCCGACACACTTACCCCTTTCTTTTGTGGAGTTAGATGCTCTATTATGTTAGATCTCCCTTTGTCTTATTGTATGTGTGTTCACCTTCATCTATTCATTTTGGTGAACCCGACTAGCTTGCTCTCTTTCTTTTTGGTGTTAGATTTCCCTTCACCTTATTGTGC
This sequence comes from Chamaecyparis obtusa, assembly GCA_027943335.1. Taxonomy (NCBI): domain Eukaryota; kingdom Viridiplantae; phylum Streptophyta; class Pinopsida; order Cupressales; family Cupressaceae; genus Chamaecyparis; species Chamaecyparis obtusa. The sequence continues at coordinate 313,134 of BSBK01009711.1, forward strand.
TTTCCTTTTATCTTGTTAGTATTAGATTTTTTCCTTTGTGATTGATCTTGCATGCTAATTAGACTTCATATTCATGCTTTATGTGTTCTTAGTTTAGTTCATTTTCATTACCTTAGTTTATGAGCTTTACTACCACTAGTCCTACTTATAACATTCCAGTTAGAAGAAGTCGTAGACTCATGGGTGCCTTTGATACTGAATCTTCTTCTCCTTTCCTTAGGATCCCTGATGATAAATTGATTCTTCATGATTCCAATCCTACTATGGAGAAAAATGCTTCTCACTCATCTCATGATGAGGATGACACTTTAAGAGTTCCTCTTGAACAAGTCCAAAAACTTTCCACTGAACTTGATAAAATGGGTAATTGGCTTCTTCAAGAAAACCATAATCAAGATTCCATTCAAGCTATAGAGGCTCTTACAAAATTTCTCCATGATAGTGATCAAGGTATTAACCTCTTGCGTGGTATTACTCATCTTGTGCATTCCAATGTTAAACCTTTAGCTCAAGAAGCTCAAGATTTAGGGTTAACTCCTCCTATCACTAGTGTTGAACCTCCTTCTAATCCTTTACCTAGTATTCCTATCTATACTCCTTTGGTGACTATGATGGTTCCCTCTATTCCTATGAATGTTCCTCCTATGTCCCTTCCTATATCACAACCTTCATATCATAATGTTCCTTTTACTTATTCCAATCCGCTTCCAACTATAGTTCCTAGTGTTCCTCCAGTTGTGTCCTCTATTCTTACAACTTCTTACACTTTACCAAGTGTGTCTAATGTTGCTACTCCCCCTATTTCCTCTAATGATTCAACCATCATTAGTTTGGCTCAAACTATATCATCCTTACAACAACAACTTGCTTCCTTAACTCAAAACAAGTTTAGTAGTCCTACATGTGGCATGGGAAGTCCCTTGTCCTAGGATATTATTCATACTCTTGTTCCTCAGCAAGGTGAGATGCCTCATCTTGAGAATTATAATGGAAAAGGAGATCCTGTTCATCATGTTAAAACATTCCAAATCCTTTGTAGCAATTATGCTCATGACCATAGGATTTTAGCCAAATTGTTTGCTAGAAACTTTCGTGACAAGGCCTTACAATGCTATTGTTCCTTGCCTCCTTATTCAATTGATTCATTTCCACAACTTGCTGATGCCTTTATTCAACAATTTCAAAATAATATTGGCCCGCAAGTGTCGTTGACTGATTTAATGCATTGTAAACAAAGTGCTAAAGAAAAATTGACTAAATTTATTGGTAGATTTAAGCATTTGCATGCTCAGATTTCCTATCCTATTCCTGATATTGATATGAAATGTATGTTTATTTCAAATTTGCAAAAGGATATTAGAGATAAGATTCTACTTATTGAATTTACCTCTTTTCAACAACTTTATGCAACGCTTCATCATTATCAATTACAAGTGAGTCAATTTGAGAGCACCACTCCAATGGCTCATGTTCTAGTTGATAAGAGTGATGCTACTCCTAATCCAAACAAGTTTCAAAAATTCAATAATTATGTCAAGATAAACAAACAAGCGAATGCAGTTGCTAATCAGGTTGTTGTTGCATCTCATAATGCCACTTCTACATCCACTGCTTTTTCATTAAATCGTACATTTACTCCTCTTTCTAAAACTTTACATGCTATTATGAATAGGTTGTTAGCTATTAATATGATTACTTTACCTCCTATTCGACCTCTTTTACCTACTACGATTGCATCTAAATCTTTTGATCAAAATGCTTTTTGTCAATATCATCGTCAGAATGATCATGATACTAAAAGATGTTATTCTTTAAAACACAAGGTTCAAGATCTAATTGATTCTAAGGTTTTATCTGTTAATAATCTGGATAGTAGTGGGAATCAATTTGTCTCTCCTCCTAATCAGAACCTTCAAATCTATATGAACCCTTTACCTACACATGATACTAATACTATTGCTCAACCATTTTCTATGGAAATTGTGTATGATTCAAAGATGGATGATCTCAATCATGTTGTTAATCAAGTGGAACATATTGATAAGTCTATATCTTCACCTCAACCCTCACCTCAAGTTCACTCTCAACATCAACCAAAACATAAACCTAAAGTGAAACCTCAACCTAAACCTTGACAACAATTTAAGAATAAAAGACCTCAAGAACTTTTGATTACCTTTGATGACTCTAAGATTATTAAAGCTCCTGATGGTCCCCTTTACATTGCTGCTAGGGTTGCTCAGATACCTACTTGTGGTTGTCTTGTTGATCCTACCTCCTTAGTCAATGTTATCACTGAAGAAAATCTTTTTATGAAAATTTTACAATGTGACTTCTATGATACATTGGATGTGTGGATTCAAACTTGCAATGGTTTTCTTTATCCATCATTTGGTTCTATTACTTTACTAGTTGAACTTTTTGGAAAAATTGTTAACACTACCTTCGTTGTGGTTCCTACTTCTGATCAATTTCAAGTTAAGCTTGGTGTGCCTTGGTTGACTGCCATGCATGCTGTTGCTTCCCCTATCCATAAGTGTCTTAAGTTAATTCATGATGGAGAAGTGAAGATGATTAATCATAGTCTATATCAACCTTCTAGGCCTAGAGATTGTGTTGCTCTAGATTTCTTTTGGCCTTCCTTACCTAATTCATGTCCTCCTAAACCTGATAATCTTTTTCGATCATATCAAGCTTATAAACATCATAAAATCCTTCAATTAAGTTCACCTCCTATGGATCTTAATCATGGTCTTTTACCTACACCTTCGATACCTCCTTTAACTATGGCTTCTAGTTTTGTTAATCAAGTTCCTTCTACCAAATCTATCAAAGATCTTGCGATTGTTCCTCCTATGGATAATAATTCTATTGATCTTCCTAAAGAACTTGTAAAGGATCCTGCGATTGTTCCTCCTAGTTCTCAACCTATTTCAAATAAATCAAAATGTAACCGATCTACTAATGAATGTCATAAAAAGCATCGTGCTCATGCTAAAGCTAAAAGATCTCTATCTTCTTCAGATAAACCTATGCATAATGTATTAGAAGATGTTGTTACTAATAATGATATTCACATGCATCATTATGATGATTCTATTCATATCTTAGATCCTGTTTTGATTAATTTGGATGAAGAAGATACTCTTCAAGATACTGATGATGTTAATGATGAATATGAGACTATTGACATTGACATTGATTTACCTGATATGCTTTCATCACAATAAACTCTTACACCTAGTGTCAAACATAGTGATTCTCAAGAGGATCCTTGTTTGGAACTGGCTATCATTCCTACTATGTTGGATATAGTCCCTCTTGCGAGTTACCCACCTTCCCTAAATGATATACAATGAGATGGGGGAAGTAGGCAACACACTTGATCGACTTGTCCTTCGTGGTAGCTTTGTTGTGTGTTTTCTTGCTGTACTGTGCTTCTCCTATAATGTGTTTGCTAAATATTGTTAGATTATTTTACATGATCCTTGTTACTCAGTTGGTGCAAGGTGATGAAGGAATTGAAACTGTTGTTCAAATTCTTCTATATGTATCTCTATTCTTCTATGCGTTGTTCAATGTTATGTCGTAACTGTGCTATTGTTCGTACATGTTTCCTTGTGTAATCTACTTGGATTTGAGATATGGTAGCACAAATTCTTTTTGGTCTCCATGTCATGGTCTGAAAATATTCTCCTTCATATATCTTATGTGATCTTTCCTCCTTTGTGATTGTAGTTCTACTTTCTTTGGGGAATGATGTCAATTCATTTGCAATAATATCATATATATATTATCTTATGATCATACTGACCCCACGATAAGTAGATCCCTTCCATGTTCTCTATATGTTTCTGTGATATTTCCCTTGATTTGTCTTCGTCTGGGGGCATCTCGACATGGAAACATAATCAATGGAGTTGTTTATATTTCTGTTAAAGCCATTGCTCCTGTTAAAGTGTCAGCAATAACTTTAACGTGGGGGCATACGCTCTGCTCACCTGTCGCACACACACAATTTTCAATACACACATATTTTTCAAGATACTTCTTTTCCCTTTTTGGATTAGTAACTAATCCTTAAAGCACAGATTTATATTTTAGGATCTCTTGATCCCTCCAGTTTCAAATATACACATATATTGTGATCCCTTAAGGTCGGAAGTGTCCTTAAGATTGGATCTCTTTTGTTTTGATTTTTGATTTTATTCTTATGGAATAGAATATTCCTAAGGATAAATCCTTGATGGGTTGATTGGTGAGTAGCCACATTCACTAGGCAGTTCAATTCCATCTTTCCAGTTGCACCATTTTCCTGTGTGGTTCACAATGGGACATAAGTTCTCATTGGGCGAGGTAATCACACCTTCTTTCTCTCTCTAGAGATGTCTCTCTTATTGTGATCTAGGAGTCGATGAAGACTTGAGTCCCTGGGGGCTTAAGGTTTCTCTTTGTCCTTTGGATTACGATAAGATTATCTTTTTATTCTGATCTCCTTTACCAAGAGTTTGCATCGAGTCCATCTCTTGCTAAAGTGGGGGCTTAATGTATCATCTTAAAATGGAAGCACTTCCATGATAAGAGCATTTATCCCTCTGAGTAGGTGGTTTGGGGTCATGTTAAGCACCTTGATCAGTTCTTTTCATGTATTTGGCTTTTCTTCCTGCTTTCCACTTCTTCCCTGCACTTGATTTCTTCATTCTAGGTGAAATTAGGGTTAGGATCTTAAGGATTCTCCTAAACTTCTCTCTTCCATGGCTCTATTTTCTAGGTAGGATTTAAAAATGGATCCTCCTAGACTTCATCTCGGTAATCATAGGATTTTATGTCTATTCCTGACATTCTATCCTATTTCAGCATCAATTCTAGGTTTCTAGACATCCCTGGGACCTCTTGACTTGATTCTGGGTCAACCTGGGAAAAAGGTCAATGTCTTAGGTCGACCCTGACTAGGTCAAGGTCTTAGGTCAACCCTGACTAGGTCAAGGTCTTAGGTTGATCCTGACTAGGTCAGGGTCAACCTCGACATTGACCCCTTTCTCCAAATTTTCAAGATCTTTAATGTCTGAGCTTCGGGCTTTCGGGAAATTTATTTTCCCACCTCCGAGTCAGCCATTTTAGGTTTCAGGATGGTAAATCATTTAATTTCATTTAATCTAGGTATATTTTCTAAAGGTGAGGACCTAATTGGGATTTAATTCTCCAAGGTGGCCCATCTAGAGGAGTGTGCCCTAGATCACTATAAAAGGAGGCCTTCCTCTCTCATTTTCACATCACATCTCATCCAAGCAAGCTATTATCAAGCTTTTCAATCAAGCTCTCAAGTGAAAGCAATTGAATTCAACTCTTCAAGCATTCAAGTGTTCAAGCATCCATTCATCAAGGAGATCCATTGTTAGCTATTGAAGGATTCAATCTCTTTGGAGCTCCCTTTGATGATCCATCCTTCTCCATTCATTCAAGCCTTCTCATATGAAAAGATCAATTCAAGATTGGTGTTGAAGATCAAATACCATTGATTGGAGACATCCTACATCCTACATTCATTCCTACTTGTGGATTTGAGGATTTGAATCCTCTACAAGGACTTCAACATAAGCGAGGTGATTTGTTTCAATTACTTTGTTTATGCACAATACATTTCAATTCAATTTCAAGGTTAATTCCTAAACTAGGGTTTGACCAAGACAAACCCCCCATACAACAAAAACCCTCATTTTCTTGTAGGTACAAGTGCAGAATTTTGGATCTGAGAGCAAATTTGGATACCCTTTTCGATAAACTTCCAGGATTTGTGAACTGAATTCGAATCGGACTTCAAATAAAGAATGTGGTATTTAACCTTTTATGAGGGTCAAACTCGAGCTGAGCCATCTTGAGGAAATATTTCTGGGTTTTCTTTGTCTTGGCATTTCCAGTCTAGGACAGGTTTTAGATTTTCTCGAAAGTGCACACAAACATCAGAATTCAACATTTTCTAGATCTTCCCTAATTTGAGGTTAGTACTTGTATTTCAATTATTCTATATTCTAAACATAATCCTCCACATTAGGGAAATATTGGATTTACTCTCTCTCTTCCTACTCTTTTTCCATAAAATTGATTCGATTGTGAATTAACCTTTTGGTTGATCAAATCAAATCTCTTCTTTGGGGAATTTAGGTTTTGAGAATAGATCTCATATTTCCCCCTTTACATTTGAATAGAGGTGAATCCATTTTACATCTATTCAGGGTTATAGAGTCAACAATTTCCAATCCTACGTATAATTAGAGATAGTTTTAAGAAAACTTACTTTTAATAAAGCAAGACTATCATTCCACAGGCTTCCGCTTGATTCAAAATTCAAATCAGTTTACACAACTAATCTTATCAAATTTAACTCAAATTAAGAGACTGATAAGAATAATGGTAGATACACAGACCATACAATTGATACTCAAGTTGTATATATTAACTTTGAATTACAATATTCAGGGAATAGAACACAGTGGAACACTCTAATACACAGAGTATCTAAAAACTAATTGAAAATAATAACATATAACTTAAAATAAACATAAGACAACTTATCTCATTTGGTGTTTGAGAAATTTGCATATAATAGTTACAAATTCGTAGTTGCTGGAGTTTTTCCCTTATTGTTGTGTTCTTTTTTGATTTCAAATGATTCAGTATAAATATCCTATTCAAAGGTTTCCCATGAAAAGACACATGTTTTCACAAAAACCTAATCCTATAACTAACCCTACAAATTACAAAATTAACCATATAAATGGTTTGAGGGAAAAAACATTCCCTGTATTACAAATATAATTTGTCATATCTTCGGATAATTGGCTTGATAATGCACATGTTTATAATGTAAAACTCCTGCACATAAAATCCAATATTAGATAACTTTTAATAAATTTTAAATTTAGGGTTCATTATATTTAATAATATTTTCAAATTTCCAAAAGATCCCTATTTAAAATTTATTGATTTTAGTAACTAAAAACGTATCAAAATAAATAATCAATAAAACCATGACATAATGCATATAAATGTATTTGATAATATAAGAAAAAATACCAATAAGGTTTAAACATTTAATCAAAGGTATCCTCTTTTAATTATCAAAGTACAAAAATCCGATTAGTAAGATAAAACCTAAAATCCATTAATAGGAATATAATTTTATATTTTAATTGAGAGTTTTACTTTCAAATATTAACCCTAATGTATTTCCTTTTCAAAATACCTTTTCCAAAATATGAAATCTACAGTGCAATAATTGTAAATATTATAACTCACCCTAGAAAATAAAAGGGGAATACTTACCCTAAAATGATATTTTAAATAATTTACATAGAGTAAGGTTGTTAATATTTTAGAAAGAGGATAAATAAAAAGACAACCTTAATATCATGTGATTCACCCCAATGTAAAAATAGAAATACATTTTCACAACTCATTCTATGAAAATAAAAATGCATTTAGATTTTAGGGCAAAATAATTTTTTACTCTCTAAAATAAAGCCCTAATTATGCATCTCTATGAAATAAATATAAAACATAATAATAGGAGCATATATATTTAAGTCACCTAGTTAGTATTTGCAATAACGAAACAGGTGAAAAATACAAATCAAATAAGGTAAAATAAAATCCATTACAACCTTTTACCCTAATAATTGATTTTTAAGAATACTACAGGGTAAAATGAGTTATCATATTTAGGTATTTTGAAAACTTAAATTTATGCCAAAGATATTAAAATAATTTCAAAACACATAAACATAATAACACTTTCCGAAATGAATTACCTTATTACATTATTTCACTTTAGTAATTTAGGGTAAATTAAAATAAGACCTAAAAAGAATTACATTAGTGAAAATCTAAATCTCATCAAAATGTAAAATCTTTTAGAACACATAACATAAAAGAAATTCAATAACATTTTCTTGCCCTAATAATTTATTCGTAAATTTACTAAAGGGTAGAAAGTAATCTTAAATCTATCCCTTTTCTTCTACCCATATTCCCAAGGAATACAATAGGACAATTGGTTAGAGTAGGATGGGTAGTTAGGATAGGAAAAAAGGGTGGGTTGAGAGGTTAAGAGTTCAACTCCCTCTCTCCACTCTTTTTTCTTGAAAATAATTTGGTAAAAAATAAATAAGAAAATAATATTCATATTGAAAATTAAAATTAATTTGATAAGATATACTCCCTATGTGAAAATTTGTTGCCTTGATTTTCTCACCTGCACACAAAAATGTAAATAAATTAATTCCACTTCCAAAGCCTCTCAAGAAATAACAATAGACTAACTAGTTAGATGGGGAAGGGGTAGGTAGGTAGGAAATCGATGTCACAATCTTTAATTCTATCTTCACATTTGTGTTGATGCAAATTTGCTAATAACATCAATTGTTGTTTGTAATAATAATTCATACACACTATGATTTGTGCAGAATCCATTTTGCAAGTCATTTATAACACCTCTTATATCCTACTTACCAGAACAGTTGAAACCAGTACATGTTTGTTGCTAAGCCAAATCCAATTTAACTTTCCTATTATAAAAGATTTCACCATTTTCTCCAAATCTTTTACAGCTGCTACTGTTCGAGTAGTTAATGATGATTTATTTTAATTGGCCATTCTCCCAAATACATTTTTAAAAAAAATCTTCACTATTATAGAATCAGCTGGCCATTTTTTACAAATCTGGGTTGTTTTCGAGTTCACTGGTACTCCAAAATACTTAAAAAACAATGTAAAAATGCCCCCCAAGTTGAGGCATATGATCAAGGAGATCATTTTATGATTAAAATTTTCACTCATAGCACTTATACAGCCCCGAAAAATGGCTCGAATAGTTTGCATGGGAATACAATTTTGTCAGCCACTTTTACAAATTTATGGGCATTTTTTAGGCTGCCAGTATCTCAAAATCATGAAAAAATGCCAAAAAATCATTCCTCATTCATAGATAAAGGTTTGGGGGTCATTTGAGAACTTTAAACATTCATTTGTAGCTCATAAAAGACCTCAAATCTTTGCCTGAAATTAAAAAACGTGATTTAGCTTTAATGTCACTTTTCAAAAATGATTTTTAATTCCCTCTGGTGGCTTCTGCAGCTTTAATAATACCATAGATGACACTCTGTCATTAATCCGATCATCAGTCATGACAAAGGTTTAAATTGATAATACAACAACAACACATCAAAATGACAAATCAATTTGTAAATGTAAAATATGTAATTATATACGAATTCTCAATTTTTTTAAATTTCTTTTACATTTTGATATTTGAAAGATATCACAGGCTATAAAAAATAATAAAATAAATAAATACTTACCTTCTCTCTTACCTGGAAGATGCAAATCTTACTGTTAGAATAACTGAGAGGGGGGTGAATCAGTTAATCACTGTCCCAATATAAAATGTATAATCCAAAACAAATACTTCAATTTCTGCTGCTCGGTAACTTAAAATACTTTTACTATCTGTGCTTTTACTGATTATCAGTTTAAAACTTATAGCAATTACCGATCAAATCAAATATGCAACATGTAAATATGACATCAAAACAAACATCACAATCAACACATAACACAAGAGATTTAACGTGGAAACCTTGTGAAGGGAAAAACCACCTGGGACCGGCAACCCAAAATATTCACTCTTCTGAAGTGAGGTCGGTGAAGACCCAACCCTGTTAAAGGTTACAAACACACTATTAGGTGTGACCTTGTTAGAGGATTTAAGACCAACCGTTATCGTCCAACCATCAGTCACTCTGGGGTTGACATGATAATAATGTTCATTCTATGAATGATACATAATAAGACTTTCTTAGTCCACTTGGTTAAGAGATTTGACTGTATATAATGGTTAAATATGTAAAAGTAGGTGATCTAACTTAATACAACTTCAATTGCAAATTACAGATCAATGTTCAGCTCATACAAATCTTTCTGATCAATGTAACATTTCTGATTCAATAATATATCAACTTATTGTCCATCAGTAATCACTCTCTGTAGCTCGGTAATGCTCTACAGTAGGGTTCTCCTTAACCAATATGATCAGAATGCATGAAAATTTGTTCACGCGATGATTATGTAGTTTCCTTCTCTTCCGGCATCACACTCATTGTGAAATCTCCAGTCTCTTATATAGACATGTAAACCATTTTCTTTTGCTCCATCAGATTTTGCCTCTTAATCATCTTCATTGATTTTGCCTCTTAAACATACCTCGACACTTGTGTCAATAACATGTTTGATTCTCATCCTTTAGATCTTTCCTAAATTTTGTCAGCCGTCAATCTGTGTAACAAACTTTATCTGTTACCTTGAATTCATACACTTGCCAACTCATCAATCTTATCGGCTAAACTAATCATTTAGTTCATTCTATTCTTCTCAGTTAACAAAGAAATGCGTCGGTGAACACATGCTCGGTTTATATTGTGCTCGGTATACACTACACTCCATCGGTGTATACTGAAATGCTTCATCAACTGACAACACTGCTTTGTGTCTTTCAGCTCTTTACCTCCTCATAGATAAATGAAACATAATCAAGTCAATATCATAAGGTCATAGACTCATCAAAAAGTTACTCAATGTATTCCTTATCCTCATCTGTCATATCCATCTTCCTCATGTAGATATTTCTATTCTTCATCTCTTTCACTCCTTCTCTATAGATGTTTCGGTATAGTAACTTACAAGATAAGTGTTGTCAAACTAGTTGACATCAATGACAACATAATACTAATTTAATCATATTACATATATAATCAATCTACTCGGTGATCTCAAATCATAGTTCCTTCAATTAGTTGTAGTTCATCAATCTCTCCCTTTGGCATTGATGGCAACTCAAGAAATATGAAATATACCATACACATACCAAACATGTATTCTACAACTCTGTGAACAAATACTATACAAGCTCTCCCTAGCTTAATATGTTCAATCACTATGTTACTCAATAGCATTGAGATAATGGTATTTTGTAATGTTGTATTGCCAATCTTTAGATATGCTCTTTTCAGCTCTCCTATTCCTGCTTCTGTTCTCAGTAACTAATCTTCAGTGCTCTCCCTTTCTTCAATTTGTCTCTCCCTCAGATAGTTCTCATTGGTGCATATTGTTTCATATTGTTTCATATTGTTTATCTCTCCCTTTGACAACAATGCCAAATAAACAAACAACTCTTCAGTAGCCAAGTAACTCTTTGTTGTCCAGTGCATACTCTGTATCTCTGTATACTGATATGCTAATCTATTCTAGTACCTTTCACAACTTTAGACATGATCCAAAGTGTGAACTATGCTGCATCAACATGTATGATCTTATGATAAGATTAGGCTGATGCAACATTTGAATCACCTTAGTGACCAGTAGACAGGGGATGGACCCCAAGTCTAGTCCTCAAGTACTCAAATGTGTCCTTTGGTAGAGCTTTTGTAAATATATCTGCAAGTTGTTCTTTTGATGTAACAAACTCTAGTTTAACTTGCTTCTCCTGTACTTGTTCTCTCAAGTAGTGATACTTTATTGATATATGCTTTGTTTTAGAGTGCATCATTGGATTCTTTGAAATGTTTATTGCACTAGTGTTATCGTATTATATAATCACTGGCTCAGTGATTATCTCATTCATACCTTCCAGAACTTGTTTAATAAATGCAATGTTTGAATAGTTTGTAGTAGCAACAACATACTCTGCTTCGGCTGTAGAGTGAGAAATGCAGGCCTGCTTCTTACTTGTCCAGGTAACAAGTCTTTCACCAAAGAAAAATGCTCCTCCAGTGGTGCTTTTTCTATCATCCACATTTCCAGCCCAATCAACGTTGGTATAGAATCTGAGTTCAAACTTGCCTTCCTTAGGATACCATAGTCCATAGTCCTTTGTTTTCTTCAGGTATCTTAAGATTCTTTTAGTAGCAATCATGTGTGATTTCTAGGATTAGCAGAAAATCTAGCAACTATTCCCACAACATGTGCTATGTCTAGTCTACTGTGAACTACATACATTAACTTACCAATCATTGATTAGTATAGTGTCTGGTTCACCTCTGTAGTTTCATCTTCCTTAGTCAGTTTACATCCAGTAGCCATCAGTGTTCCCATAGGTTTAGCATCTTCCATGCCAAATGTTTTCAATACTTCTTTTATGTATTTGGATTGTGTGATGAATATCCCATCACTCTACTGAATCACTTGTAGTCCAAGAAAGAACTTAATCTCTCCGAACATAGACATCTTAAATTCATTCCTCATATCATTAGCAAAGGCTTTACATATTTTATCTTGACCTCCAGATATGATATCATCCACAAATATCTCAACAATAAGAATTGTATCATCAGCATCTCCTTTCATATACAAATTGTTGTTCTCACTTGTTCTTACAAATCCTATACTTAACAAATAAGTATGCAGCCTCTTATACCAGGCTTTCGGTGCTTGCTTCAAACCATATAAAGCTTTATGTAATCTACATACCATATCTTTCTTTTCTGAATCAACGAACCCTTTAGGTTGTTCTATGTAGACTTCTTCTTCAAGTATTCCATTCAGAAATGCTGACTTGACATCCATTTGATATACTTTGAATTTCTTGTGTGCAACATATGCAAGTAGCATTTTGAATCCTTCCAATCTAGCAACAGGTGCAAAGGTTTCACCATAATCTATGCCTTCCTCCTGTGCATATCCTTTCACTACTACATTTGGGGCCAAATTTTGACGGTCATTTGTCAGATTTGCAACGCTCATTTGTCGGACTTTCGACACATGAGTCCATCACCATTTTTGCGTAGAAGATTGCAATAGAAGACCTATCTGTCGGTTTACTGACACCATGTCACGTCAAAAACTTTCACATGACAACAACTTCGTTATGGCATTTCCTGCGGTTCATCCATCAAAATTCTGATAACAAGACCTATCGAAAATATACAATCCCTGTCGGAACTTACTGTCGAAACCATATTTTTTTCGACATTAGAACTATTGGAATACAATAGTTTTCATCAAATTTTGACAGATCTACCTGTCAGTGATATGGCCTCACTGTCGAAAGTTCTATCAAATATTTTCTATTTACGACACTTTAACTGTCAGAATAGCGACAGTTCTGTAGTATTTTCCGATAGGTTACCCTGTCGAACGTATAGCATTACTGTCCCAAGGAATGTTGTAATTTGTTTTTTTCTGACATTTTGTCTGTCGAATGCATACCACTTCCATCAGAACTAATGCTAAAGTGTCAAAAAACTGATGGATAGGCACATTAAAGTTAACACAACTCAAGAGACCATCATAGGTTGTCTCTTTCTTCGGTCTATATTATTGACAAAATGTTTTACCTTTCATTAGCTCATCAAATCCAGGGATTTGAAAGAATTTAATAGAATATTTTCATGACAATGTATATTATTTAAGTTGACATTGCATGAATTTATCTACTTCGTGCACTTGTAGACTATGAGGATGACGATAAAGAAGCATTGCCATGGGAGGGGATGCTTCTTTATTGCCATCTTCATAGTATACAAGTGCACGAACTAGATAAATTCGTGCAACGTCAACTTAAATAATATATGTTGTCATGAAAATATTCTATTAAATTCTTTCAAATCCCTAGATTTGATGAGCTAATGAAAGGTAAAACATTATGTCAATAATATAAACCGAAGAAAGAGACAACCTATGATGGTCTCTTGAGTTGTGTTATCTTTAGTCCTAGCTACCTGTCGATCGTCAAGAATAATCACCGCCTTGCATTTATGTACACTACACAAATTGATCACAATCTCACAAAAACATTTTACACTTGTACATCTCATCAATACTGGAGGCCTAAAGTAATTTTATACGATCACTAGTACATTTCATGCATGGATGAGAAAACACTATCCAAAGTTTCTAGATAACCATTTTTGAGAAGAGGAATGAGTGGAGGCCAAAGAAGGGATAAGTGTGAAGGTTTTATAGATGTAGGTTACTGAATCATCATCTCTGCACTGGTACTCAATCTGGCCTCCACTCCATATATGTCTTCTCATAATCTAAAAACCCTCCATCATTGATTCTCATCATTTTTTCAACATCTCCGTGGACTGAGACCTTAAATTATTGAGCTTCTCTTTGTTTTGAGAATAGTTTAACATTCTCTACTTAACAGGGTCAACCACGTGAAGGTGGAAGCTCACCTAGCCCCTCCTAGGAGCCTCTTATGACCCTTTACGACATTTTAAGACCTCTAAGATGTATTCTTAGGGATTGTAAAGGGTCATAAGGGGTCCCGGGACACAACAATTGAGAAACATAAATGTAGGTATCATGGTCACAATTTTTTGGAGACACAACATATTTGAGTGGTTTTCTGAGACGATGCAAAGTAGTGGTTGCTTTGCATCATCTGGGAATAGCACTCAATTATGTTGTTTCCAAAAAATTGTGACCATGATGCCTACATTTATGTTTCTCATCTGTTGTGATATGTACATCATAGTCTATCATTGTTGCAGTAGTAGAGCCTATATTCCACAACAAAAAGGAAGACATATTTTTAGCTTGGGTCTGGATCCTACCCCAATTGTTGAAGGATCTAGGGCCAGGCTCAAAAGATGTCTTCTCATTCTATCTGCAACATTGTGTCCATCCATGATCTCAAGAATATCATCATCTTTCTACTCTTCATTTGCCAAAATATATCGCTTCTTCAAGCTTGCAGAGTAATCTTATTAATAAAAGAACTCTTGCCAACATTAGGGTACCCATAGATCAAAATAGTTGATGTTATTGGTGCTTGTGCTCAAGGATATCGATTCACTATTTTGAAATGACCAAATCATTTTTATTTCGATTGTAGAGAAAAGGAGTGGGAGAAAACGAGCGGGTGAAAGTTGATCGAGTGCGAGAGAAGGCATTGCATTTTATTTGATCATGAATGCTCTCTGAAATGACCAATCATGTTTTCTATTTGATTTTTTTTGGTGGGTTTTTTCCCCATATTCAGTAGATAAAAATCATGGTGGCAGCCACTTAGCCATCTTTTTGATGTTCCAGGTATTTTACAAAGATACATGTATGTGGATTTATCATTTAGTTGCTTGCAGTTATTGGTCAAATGCAAATATTTTGTCAAGTTGAAAGGGCAAGATATCAGTTTGGTGTTTTCGGTTTATGTTAAAAGTTGATTTGGTAAAATCCTCAAAAAACACACTACATGTTCTAAAATGTAAAGAAGTTGAATGTTAAATGTAAGATATATATCTCATCCATAGTAATCAAAAGAAAGGACATGAAACTTATAAGGAGATTTACCAATCCAAAAATATAAGCGAATAGGAAACATGATTGGTACCTTATGAATTGGTTTTTTAGGTGCACAATCTTCATCAATCTCCTGAGAACAAGAACCCTCCTCATGAAAAATGCATTTAACGGATTAAACAAATCTACAAAACTGAACCAATGGCATGTTTAGAACAAAGAAATAGATTGATAATAATATGCTGAAAATTCTATTATGTTTAATACACGCAAAAGGACCAGTCCCAACAATTCTTAAACATACTTTATCTGATATGACAATAACATGCTAATTAAATTGATAAAGGTGTTATCTACATTTAATCTACCAATTACTAATTACACAAAAAACAAATTACAAAACTGAACCAATGGCATGTTCATCGTGTGGTACAAGGAAGATTTGGCTATGAAAAAAAAAAGTGAAATGGCCTCATCATTTTTATTTTGATTGGATAGAGGAGCGAAAGCTGAGCATGAGAGAAGGTATGTGATTTCTTCATCTTTCGAGCATCTGGCATCATATTCGACTGCAAATTTCAAATGCATTGCATTTTATTTGATCACGAATGCTCTCTTAAATGACCGCATTCTATTGGTGTCGTGCCCTAGCCCGCGCTTTATCTCCATTATTTGATATTATTGGTGCTTGTGTTCAAGGATATTGATTCACTATTTTCAAATGTTTGGATCGTTTAGACAGTTACATTTCCTCACTTTTCCTCTAGTATATAGTTAGGAAATGTAACTGTCTAATGATTATATGTAATGTTGAATGGATTAAATGCTTTATTATTGGTAGAAGTGAATGGAAGGAATAGTGTGTATTAAATACAATCTAGTCACTTATTGAATGCTTTGGAGACTACTAGTTTGACTGTCCATTCGCTACCAGTGACTGAGATTCATTAAAGGATATAAAACCCTTCATTTTGGGGTTATTGTGTGTGGACTCAAATGTAGGTTTGATTTGGTTAATGTTTAGAAGAGATCAATAAAGTATTTAAAGACAATCTTACATGTTTGGAGAGGTTTGAGAGGCACTTATCATGACTGTACCCTCACAAACATCGGCATAGACTGGTTTTACTAAGTTTCCTTTCTCTATTTTAAGGTTTCCTTTCTCTGCTGAAGGGGTAAAGTCAGAGGGTTCATTGAAAAAATGATCCTTCGAATGGTTACTATGAATATGAATGATTTGATATAGCATATTGCTCATTTTACTTGAAGTTTGGAATAGCTTGTGCAAGGGTGAAAGTAGTTTTGATCATTTTGGTCGTGACTGTTCCTCTACACAGTCAGGAAATGTAACTATCTAATGATTTTATGTAATGTTGAATGGATTAAATACTTTTTCTTGGTAGAAGTGAATAGAAGGAATAGTTTTTGTGTTAGGTTTCATTTATTATTGAATTCAATGGTTTCCAAGATGTGTTGAGGAGTTTGCTCCTTGTTTAATGTTAATTGTTCCTACACAATCCACTCATACAATAGTGAAATGCTATGTGGAAGGGATGGTTGATAGTGTTCCTTGAGGGAAGGGGGATTGTGAAAGACTTGTTATCATTGTATTGTGTATTTCCAATAAGTTTGGTTGCAAGGCAAATCGGGAGAATGAAGGACCACTCACCGATTGCATGATAACCCAGTTTTGAAGGGTCATTGGTTGAGGGATAGTCAAGGTCCCGATGATTGGACCATTGGAGAAACCTATTTCTTTGTATTAATTTCTATTCAAATTAGATGCATGGAATTTCTTGTGAACTAGCAAATGCTATGTATCTTGCAACTACATCCGTAAATCTACATATACTTCTCTACAGTTGTAAGCCACTTACAGATCAAAAATAGAGAAACTAAATCAAAATCATTCTTTGTCCTATTTCCTTTTAACAAAGTCTCAACTATCAATGATACAATATATATTTGATGCCCTAAGCTATCAAATATACAAATGGAACCTACCTAGAAGCTCACTAGGAGAATGAAGGATCACTCACTGATTGCATGATAACCTAGTTTTGAAGGGCACTGGTTGAGGGGACAGTCAAGGTCTGGATGATTGGGCCATTGGAGGACCCTAGTTCTTTGTATTAATTTCTATTCAAATTGGATTGCATGGATTTATTGTGAATTATCGGCTACTATGTATCCTACAACTACATTCATAAATCTTGCATATACTTCTCTAGGGTCGTAAGCCACTTAGGGATCAAATAGAGAAAACTAAATAAAAATTATTCTTTGTCCTATTTCCTTTTAAAAAAGTATCAACTATCAATGATACAATACATTTGATGCCCTAAGCTATCAATACAAATGGCACCTAGCTAGAAGCTCACGGGCTGTCCATTTGATAACCACAGTCAACATTTCAAAAAATGGATATCCTTGAGCACAAGCACCAATAACATCAAATAATGGAGTTAAAGCATGGGATAGGGCACGACACCAGTAGAATGTAGTCATTTCAGTGACAACAATTTACAATGCAGAATGCAGTCATTTGGCGTGTATTAAATAGAATAGAATTTTCAGCATATTATTATCACTCTATTTCTTTGTTGTAAACATGCCATCGGTTCAGTTTTGTAACTTCATTGTTGTATGAGTGGATTGTGTAGGAATAGTTAACATTAAACAAGGAGAAAACTCCTCAACACATCTTGGAAACCATTGAATTCAATAATAAATGAAACCTAACACCAACACTATTCCTTCCATAGTTGCAGGATACATAGTAGTCGATAATTCACAAGAAATCCATGCATCAAATTTTTATAAGGATATCCTACTAATCAATAGGAATTTTCTTGAGATGACCAATCATTATGCATTTTGATGGCAGTGTACTAGTTCAAAAGGATAATATAAATCTGAAACAAATTTTTTTGATTTTCTCAAACTATAAATGTGGTTAAAAGGAAAATATTATGTGGTCAACCCACAAACCAAGCTAGAAAATGATTTTACATCAAATTATTCCTATATGCATTCAAGTATTGTTATGCTTCAACTACCTGACCTTTGAGCTTCATCTAGAGGAATGTGTAGCTTTAAGATAGAGTTACTTCTTGGGCCTTGCAATAGGGTGGAATATGATCAAAATTTTTTTAGGCTGTATCTTTGTTAGTCCCATTGTTAGGTTCTTATAGTTCAAGGTTTGAATCTATTATGGTTGTGTAAGGGATTTGTAGATGCTTTTTCTAACATAATTATTGGACACCATGATTGGAACAACTGGTTGTTGGCTATTGTACACATGAATCATATTTGTCAATGGTTCTTTGTGTTCAAGAATTTGTTGATCAATCTTTGAGATTTATTGTCCCAGCTTTAAAAGAGTGATAAAAGATATAGTGAGTGCTATCTTTTCCAAGTGTTTTGTGGGTGCCATTATCTTCTAGGAGTAATTGCTGGAACCAAATTATGTTCTTTGCCTCTACTAAATATTGCAGACACAACCATCTTCTTGGTGAAGGGTTTCTTCCATCCCCATGAGGCACTATTGCATGGTTTCCATTCCCTTGTAGTTTACTGAACCTAATTTAATACAAGTGTGCACTATTTTGGGTTCCATAATTTATGGCCCCTACACTATGGTTGTTAGCCTAATTAAGACAGGCCTACCTTTGCATATAATAAGATGCCAACATGAAACAAACATCCAGAGGTAAAGGGGTTGTTCCCTGTCCATAATTTATTATTTAAGTGCTAAGTGATGATGGGTATATCGTGTAATTCATACCTAGTGTGTCTCTTTCTTTCTCTCCACATTTCACATTAGGAGTATATGTTATAAAATACTAATGAAATCAACTGTAGGTCAAATCTAATCAAAATTGTAATATAAAGATTAAAATAGATCTTGAAGAAATATGAGAACCATTTTTGACAGATATTGTACAAATAAAGAAAATACTCCAAAGAGGAAATGCTTCAATGTGGAACAATTGAAGGACAATATTTTACTTTTATATGCACATCTGCAATGTTTTTGATATATTTATGAGATAACAAAACCATAGAAAGAATAACATATAGAAGAAAGTAAAGAATAATGATCATACTTTGAGATATTGTGGAAAATTAAAGGAAAGAATGCTTGGTGGGGTTATCATGAAATCACTAAGTGATCCCTCATTCCCCTCTTCCAGTGACCCTTCAAAACTAGGTTATCATGCAATCAGTGAGTGATCCTTCATTCTCCTGGTCTGCCTTGCAACCAAACATATTGGAAATACACAATACAATGATAACAAGCCACTCACAATCCCCCTTCCCTCAAGGAACATTATCAACCATCCCTTCCACATAGCATTTCACTGTTGTATGAGTGGATTGTGCAGGAACAGTTAACATTAAACAAGGAGCAAACTCCTCAACACATTTTTGTTGTAAACATGCCATTGGTTCAGTTTCGTAAATTTGTTTTTTGTGTTAAATGCATTTAAATGGGAACATTAAGCATAGTAATAATATGATTAGTCTATTAGTAATTGAAAATTAAATGCCCATAACACCTTTATCAGTTTAGCCTGTTATTATAAGATACTAAAGAAGACCTGCTATTTGTCAGAGAAATCTTCACTGGCCCCCACAATGAAGACAATGAAGATTGACCTCCTGCCCCACAACAAAGAACATTGTAATAAGAATAAGATAGTGCCAAGAAACATTTTCACAAATATGAAACGTGAGGAAAAGTAATAACATTAACAATGCCAAGATTCACAACATTAAATTTCACCTGCGGATGAGTTTCTACAGTGGGTTGTCCAACATCAAAAATATGTTGAGTTGCATTTGAGCTGTAACTAAGAGTATCATGTAGAATGGACCCTAAACTTTGAAAGCATTCTCCAGTCTGGCAATTCAAAATTCAATCTAGGAAAGCATCAGTAAGTGAAATAAATTATAGACATCAACATCAACATCATCACAATCATTAGACATAAATTATAGACATCAACATCAACATAATCATAATCATTTGGAGGGTATTCATTTTGGTCCTTGGATAGTACTATGTTTCTTGAAAGTTCTTGTGATGCTTCTAAACTTTAAAGACATATTTTATGGCTTAATGATAATATAGATTAGTGTTTTGTTTTCTAATGGAATGTTGTTGATCATTCATGGTCTTGAAGAAACTTTTGATTGTTTTGATTCTCAAGTCTTAACGTTGTTTCTCAATGTGATATAGACTGACCACAAGATGGTTCAGTTGGTCCTCTCTTTCTATTTAATTATTTGTCTTCTTCATGGTGTAAGTGTCAATATGTTATAATCCAACCAGCATGTCATACCCCCACTTCTGACAAACCTCACAGCATGCAAATCACAACCAAAGACTTGGGTGATCAGCATACACAAACAATGATTACCCTTAGGAAATAATGATCATTAATATTCATTAATGGTGGGTGGTGATTCCTTGGTAATAAAGGCATTGCCAACATTCATCATCTTAACCAAGTCATGGGTGGTGATCCTTGAAATAACACAATTAGTAAAAGGAAATAACAACATAAGTCATGGGTGGTGATCCTTGAATTTGGAGCAAGGAAGAAGGAAAATTGGAAAACAAAATATGGAATAATTAGGTTGGAATTGGAGAAGAATTCAGAAATAAACTTGAATTAGAAAAAAGCCAAGTTATCTAGTTCTTTTTTTGAGGCTAGGTTCCGATTCTAATTTTGTTCTCCTCTGGGTTTGACTTGGGTTCCTTTGGTAGGAACTTGGATGCCTGGGCCAATCCTAGGTGCACCTACAATATTATAAATATGATACATGAGGTATTTTATTCATAATTTTATAGGCTAACTCATTATTATGGTAACATGGGTATGACCACACTCCATGCCTTATAATGGTACCCGACATGGACTGTGGTTCAAATGAAGTTGAACCAAATGTTGACTGTGATGGCTATGATCATGATGAAGAAAAATATGAATATTAAATCTAAAATATGGCTTGTAATTTGAATTTTCATTGTGAATGAAGAAACTATAGATTCAAGTTGACTCATTCTATGTTGTAGTATATTTGTTCCCTAGATCTACCATATTATATATGTGTAGCCTGTAAGGGACATCTTCTTCTCATCCATGTATCATAGCTTGGTGAGAGTTCTTAGGAGAAAGACAAGATGTCAGTGGGAGATGGAGAAACCAATATCAGAACACCACTTGAAGCCTTGCAATGTTGAGAGTGAGATAAAAGCTACACTTGAGACCCTATATAAGGAACAAACTTATTGAGCTTCACTTTGTTTCGAGAATAGTTTTATATTCTATACTAAATAGGGCCAACCACGTGAAGGTGGATGCTCATTTGCCCCCCCCCCCCCCCCCCCAACATCACTCTAAATTCCCCTTTAACATCTAACATTCATTCATTATTTCATCCATTAATAAAATTCATCTAACATCTAAAGTTCATCTAACATTCATCTAAAGTTCATCTAATAAAATTCTTCTAACATTCTAAAGTTCATCTAACATCTAACATTCATTCACACATTAATAAAATGTGACATTCATTAATTATCACACGATAACATTCATTAACACATTATAAAATTTATGAACATTCACTACCACATAATTAAATTCATTGGCATATAAAAATCAGTCATTATTAATTAAAGTGCATAGATGACAATCATTTCTTTTTTTTCTTTTGATTTCTAGTTTTTAAGATGTAATTGTTAAGATGAGTATCGATATCATCATCATGATCATCTACCCTCTCATTAGATCTCAATGCACGCCTAGTTCTCTGTTGATGCAAAGGGGGGTCATCTGCAATAACATATAAAAGGGTTAAATTAAAAACATTTTATTATAATTAAAAACATTTTAAACATTTTAAAGTATTTCAATACTTTACATGCCATAATCGTATAGCTCTTTACCTGATCTAGTCACATCATCAACATCAAGGTCAGCTTGTCTGGCCTTGGCCTCAACCTCAACATGCTCATTAACAATAGCCTCTAAACTCTCTACAGCTGCAATACAAATTGTTACATTAATCCAAACACCAATTGCAATTAAATTTGTATTACTACGCCAATCAATTTAAGATGTTTACTTGTATTACTGTGATGCACATCCTCATTGTCATCAACACCCACAAGTTGTGTACGACAAGAATTGGCAAGTTGCATTTCAATTTCATATGCATTCATGTTATCATTGTTTTCTTACTTAAAACAAATTTACTCACTTTATGTTGGAACTTAACATCAAATAAACTAATTGGTAAGTAATTAAATTTGAAATATCATCTATTTAGCTTACTTACCCCGACGGATCCATCAGTAGAACCTTGTGCACTTCTTATTCTTTCTGCTACGACTTTATAGCCTTGTTGGAAGCCAATTCTCTTGTCCTCTTCTGTGAGACTTATATTGAACTCTGCGCCCTGCATTTTTGCTTGGTATCGTCAAATTTTATTTTATTGTTTCATCAAAACAAAAAAGATTTCAAATTATAAATAAATATTTAAAGATCAAAGAATTATTTTCAGTGTTAAAAGCCATGTAAAGATTGTATTTTTCCAACACTTACAACTCATGCATCAAGTTTTGAATAACCACTAGAGCCTAGCTTGTGTTGCCCATGCTTTTGCAATCTTGCCTTTGTTGCCTTTGATGTGTCAGGCAATCTATGAAGAGATTGAAATATGTTAGTTCATATAAATATGAAGAGTATTTAGTACACAATTACATTCTTAACAGTATCACATACCTTCTTCTGTTCTCTGGTGGTGTATTTCCTTTTTTTACTTCAATTTTCTCATTCGCATCCAGAATAATAGATTTCCACTCTAAATCAAGAATGCAAGGGGGGCGTTGGTAATGTGGGTTTTTGGTTAATGTACACCTGTACTGGTCCCTAATATACCTCAAACATATCCCGGCTCTTTGAAGGAGCTTACCCTTCTCAAATGCAAGAGGTCCAAACAAGTTTGTCATACTCTCTATGAGATCATCCTTTAACTTTTGATTTTGGGTTTTCCACCTTTTAAGAAAGAAAATAGTGTTAGATTAAAAAATGGATGTAATGATAACTATCCTAGCAATGATATGAAATCAAAATAGTGGATTGGGGTTTTAGTTCGGATATGATGTTTCACCCTGTACAGATGGTGGGCCTGAATATCCACAAACACTCATCATTAAGTTTACTATAAAAAACATCATTCCCTACAAAATAATCATGGGATCATTAGTCGAAGGATATAATAGTATAAAATAAGAACACAATAGATGTAAGCTTCTCATATTGAATGCAAGGTGTAATTAACTTACGATTGTATAATAAAAGAAAGGTCCAATCTTTAAAGTACCTAGAAGTTTTGCTATTTTCAAGGGAAGTCCTTCTTCTTCGAACACAAGCAATATGCAATCCTTCACAGTTCCTGTACTAGCAATACTAGTACATCCAGGAAAATCACCATCAAGTGTTGCATCCCCTGTTGCATAAATTGAATCCATTACGAAATGGCCCTAAGAAAGAACGCTTCAAGGGAAATAAACATATATATAATGATAGAGAAAATAAAATACCTGTACAAGTAGGTGGTGCCATGGCATTTGTGGCCATGCTTTGTGTTGCCGACATTGTAGGACGTGATACATCTGAGCCTGCCATCGTATGAGGCAGCGATAATAAATGATCATTGCCATGTGCTAAAGAATAAGATTGTTAGAGCATAATAAAACCAATTATTAGCATGGACAATATTGTTAGAGAGTAAAAAAAATATAGTCCAACATGCAATCTACCTGAACCAACTATAGTACCCTCATCATGGCTGCAAGGATCAAAATTACGCAAAAAAAGTTGTAAAAGCAACACATCCACTTATTTTTTAATGACATAAAAGACTACTATAAGATAAAAACTATTATTGAACTTTTGTTATAATTAAAAATTACATTAATACTTACTCAGTAATTTTGAGATAGGTGCATTAGTTTAGTTGCCCTCTTTTGTGACTCAAGAGTCAGAGGAAATATAGATGCCAATTCAGCCAATCTATTTCCAATTTTGTGGAGGCATTTTTTAATTGCAGAGGCCGGCTCATCACAAGCACCGAAATCAACAACTAGGTCCTTGTCAAAGGACTCCTCTTCAGGGACTGCGGGTTCCTTTCCCTTTCTCTGCTAACCACCTGTCTGTGACAACAATATTACTAACACTATTAGAATTAATCTGAAATAGCGATGAAAAGAATATAATAAAAAACTTTATTTAACATTTTGCTTCTATCTAATTTGTAGTTCAATAACAAAGAGGTTTACCTACTGGGAAGAAGTGCATGCACGATCATCATTGTCCCCGTGGTTGCTCCATATTGTGGTCCTGTGTTATTATTTAAAGTTAACCAATAATTAGAAAGGACTACATTAATAAATTTCATTAGAAGATGATGATGGAGATGAGGTGGATGGTGAGGAGACTCTCTAAATGTGGTTGGCAAAAAAACTCAATTATTTAATGGTACATAGTATGTACCTACACCCTAATGATAGTGACATCATTTGTATCTATGCGATTCAAATTGTAATTAATAAACAACTCTTCCCCTGCACTTATTGATTTTATCGCACATACAAATACATGATTTCCCTCGCGTGCCTCAAATATGCAATTGGGTTGCTTAATAGTTGATAGAGGTCGCGTGCTATTTATAAAACCTACAATATTCCCAGATTCTTTTGGCCTTCCGTCAATGTATATATCCACTCTTTTACTTTGCTCATTGTCTTTTTGTTGAATGTAATTTGCCGAGAGTGCATACCTACGCATACTTTTTTTATATTGAACAATTCGCATCCAACTTTTGTAATTGTAACAAGGTCCAACATACTCCATCAATTCAACAACTTTGTTGTAAGAGACCTTTATGCTATCCATGGAAAATAATCCCAAACCATGTATTGACGATGGTGCAATATGATATATCTTGTCTTTAACACTAAAATCAGTGTTTATTGGAGGAAGTTCCTTGGGGACCCATTGTTTTTGTAGATTTTGGTACCTAGAGGGCACCTCGATGTCACCTTTGCTCTCATCATCATAAGAACATGACCCCTCTTGAGCAAGGAAAAATTTCATGCGTCTATTGAATTTCCTTCTAGTCTTTTGACCTCTAGTTGATCTTCCTAATTCAGACATACTAAATGACTCACTTTCTTCGCTCTAGGAAGACATATCTGACAAATACCTATTTGCTACTACCTGCACTCCATCAAATGAGAGAGATAGCAAGTAATGCAAGATATTTTGCAAAATGTGAAATACATTAATCTCTATAGGGTGTATTGACTTATACCTGTCGATCCATGAGACTGTGTGGGATGCTCGTGAAAGGAGTCTGGGTACCTACATATGTAATTCAATTATCTAATGTTAGCTAAAAAACTCATGATACATATTGTGAGTTTGAAGAGAGTTTGTGCCATGTGTGATAGAACTTACTTTATCTAATATGGTGCATTGTTAAAAAAATTAAGGGTAGAGTAGTTATTACTTAGTTTTTTGTGGGGGACAATGAAGATATGTCTGACAAATAGCAGGTCTTCTTTAGTAGTTCATGAATTTTTACCACATATACTGTTTCAAGCCTTTGAGTCTTGGAGAAGAAGAATGGTGTAAGTTGAATAGATCAGAGTGAATGGGGTGTTGAAACATGGTGAATAGACCATGATGAGATGATACTTGATGTTGTGACTAAGTTTCCCTCACAAACATTGGCATATACTAGTTTTACAGAGTTTCCTTTCTCTATTTTGAGGTTTCCTTTCTCCGTCGCAGGGGTACAGTCAGAGGGTTCATTGAAAAAATGATCCTTCAAATGGTTACTATGAATATGAATGATTTGATATAGCATATTGCTCATTTTACTTGAAGTTTGGAATAGCTTGTGCAAGGGTGAAAGTAGTTTTGATTGTTTTGATTGTTTTGGTCGTGACTGTTCCTCTACACAGTCAGGAAATGTAACTGTCTAATGATTATATGTAATGTTGAATGGATTAAATGATTTATTCTTGGTAGAAGTGAATGGAAGGAATAGTGTTTGTGTTAGCTTTCATTTATTATTGAATTCAATGGTTTTCAAGATGTGTTGAGGAGTTTGCTCCTTGTTTAATGTTAACTGTTCCTGCACAATCCACTCATACAACAGTGAAATGCTATGTGGAAGGGATGGTTGATAGTGTTCCTTGAGGGAAGGGGGATTGTGAAAGACTTTTTATCATTGTATTGTGTATTTCCAATATGTTTGGATGCAGGGTAGATCGAGAGAATAAAGGATCACTCACTGATTGCATGATAACCCCACCAAGCATTCTTTCCTTTAATTTTCCACAATATCTCAAAGTATGATCATTATTCTTTACTTTCTTCTATATGATATTCTTTCTATGGTTTTTTTATCTCAAAAATATATCAAAAAACATTGCAGATGTGCATATAAAAGTAAAATATTGTCCTTCAATTGTTCCACATTGAAGCATTTCCTCTTTGGAGTATTCTCTTCATTTGTACAATATCTGTCAAAAATGGTTCCCATATTTCTTCAAGATCTATTTTAATCTTTATATTGAAATTTTGATTAGA
Organism: Chamaecyparis obtusa; assembly: GCA_027943335.1. Classification (NCBI taxonomy): domain Eukaryota; kingdom Viridiplantae; phylum Streptophyta; class Pinopsida; order Cupressales; family Cupressaceae; genus Chamaecyparis; species Chamaecyparis obtusa. The sequence continues at coordinate 340,109 of BSBK01009711.1, forward strand.
TTTGACCTATAGTTGATTTCATTAGTATTTTATAACATATACTCCTAATGTGAAATGTGGAGAGAAAGAAAGAGACACACTAGGTATGAATTACATGATATACCCATCATCACTTAGCACTTAAATAATAAATTATGGACGGGGAACAACCCCTTTACCTCTAGATGTTTGTTTCATGTTGGCCTCTTATTATATGCAAAGGTAGGCCTCTCTTAATTAGGCTAACAACCACAGTGTAGGGGCCATAAATTATGGAACCCAAAATAGTGCACACTTGTATTAAATTAGGTTCAGTAAACTACAAGGGAATGGAAACCATGCAATAGTGCCTCATGGGGATGGAAGAAACCCTTCACCAAGAAGATTGTTGTGTCTGCAATATTTAGTAGAGGCAAAGAACATAATTTGGTTCTAGCAATTACTCCTAGAAGATAATGGCACCCACAAAACACTTGGAAAAGATAGCACTCACTATATCTTTTATCACTCTTTTAAAGCTAGGACAATAAATCTCAAAGATTGATCAATGAATTGTTGAACACAAAGAACCATTGACAGATATGATTCATGTGTACAATAGCCAACAACCAGTTGTTCCAATCATGGTGTCCAATAATTATGTTAGAAAAACCATCTACAAATCCCTTACACAACCATAATAGATTCAAACCATGAACTATAAGAACCTAACAATGGGACTAACAAAGATAAAACCTAAATAAATCTTGATCATATTCCACCCTATTGTAAGGCCCAATAAGTAACTCTATCTTAAAGCTACACATTCCTCTAGATGAAGCTCAAAGGTCAGGTAGCTGAAGCATAGCAATACTTGAATGAATATAGGAATAATTTGATGTAAAATCATTTGCTAGCTTGGTTTGTGGGTTTTTCACATAATATTTTCTCTTTAACCACATTTATAGTTTGTGAAAATCAGAAAAAATTGTTTCAGATTTATATTATCCTTTTGAACTAGCACACTACCATCAAAATGCATAATGATTGGTCATCTCAAGAAAATTCCTATTGATTAGTAGGATATCCTTATAAAAATTTGATGCATGGATTTCTTGTGAATTATCAATTGCTATGTATCCTGCAACTATGGAAGGAATAGTGTTGGTGTTAGGTTTCATTTATTATTGAATTCAATGGTTTCCAAGATGTGTTGAGGAGTTTGCTCCTTGTTTAATGTTAACTGTTCCTCCACAATCCACTCATAAAATAGTGAAATGCTATGTGGAAGGGATGGTTGATATTGTTCCTTGAGGGAAGGGTGATTGTGAAAGACTTGTTATCATTGTATTGTGTATTTTCAATATGTTTGGATGTAGGGCAAACCAGGAGAATGAAGGATCACTCACTGATTGCATGATAACCCAGTTTTGAAGGGTCACTGGTTGAGGGGACAGTCAAGGTCCAAATGATTGTGCCATTGGAGGACCCTATTTCTTTGTAGTAATTGCTATTCAAATTGGATGCATGGATTTCTTGTAAATTATTGGATGTTATGTATCTTGCAACTTCATTCGTAAATGTCCATATACTTCTCTAGGGTTGTAAGCCACTTAGGGATCAAAATACAAAGACTAAATCAAAATCATTCTTTGTCCTATTTCCTTTTAACAAAGTCTCAACTATCAATGATACAATATACATTTGATGCCCTAAGCTATCAAATATACAAATGGTGCCTACCCAGCTCACCAGGAGAATGAAGGATCACTCACTGATTGCATGATAACCCAGTTTTGAAGGGTCACTGGTTGAGGGGATAGTCAAGGTCTAGATGATTGGGCCATTGGAGGACCCTAGTTCTTTGTATTAATTGCTATTCAAATTGGATGCATGGATTTATTGTGAATTATCGACTGCTATGTATCCTGCAACTACATCCATAAATCTACATATACTTCTCTAGGGTTGTAAGCCACTTAGGGATCAAAATAGAGAAACTAAATAAAAATCATTCTTTGTCCTATTTACTTTTAACAAAGTATCAACTATCAATGATACAATACATTTGATTCCCTAAGTTATCAATACAAATGGCACCTAGCTAGAAGCTCACAGACTGTCCATTTGATAACCACAGTCAACATTTCAAAAAAATGGATATCCTTGAGCACAAGCACCTATAACATCAAATAATGGAGTTAAAGCATGGGCTAGGGCCAATTAAACACCCATCAGAATACCGACATCATCGGGGCCTATTACAAAAAAAAACACCAAATTCGTAATAAAAAGTTAACCGTCAAAAACTTCTGTCGAAATTTGGCCCCAAATGTAGTAGTGTTTGCATACCAATCTAGCTTTATTTCTTGTCACTTCTCCATTCTCATTCTGCTTGTTCTTGAATATCCACTTAGTACCGATAACATTCTTATCTTTAGGTCAGGGTACTAAGGTCCAAGTTTAGTTCTTCTCTATCTGTTCTATTTCTTCCTTCATTGCATTGACCCATTCATCATTTTCTAATGCAAATTTTACATTTTTGGTTCATAATCACAAACTAGACTCATCTTGCTTTGCTCCTTGTTTTCATGCCAACTTGCTTGTCTCCAATGATTTGTGATTTAGGATGGTTTCTTCTGACAAAAATCACCAGTATCCTATCTCTCCTTTCCTGTTCATCCTGTGCAGGTTCATTTTATTGCTCGGTAGGGCCATCCTGCTCGTCGGTTTCTCTTTCCTGTTGTTTGGTATTATTTTCCTGTTGACCAGTTATCATAGGCTGTGGCTTTGATAGATACTCTGGTTGTTTAATGTAAGTGAATCTACTGTAGTCTTTTGGTTCCTTTGTACTTTCCTCTGTGTTCTTTTCATAAAACTCATCAACTCAGATGTTAGTTCTTTCAATCATTTTATTAGTAGTTTTATTCAAACACTTATATGATTTTCTTTTATTGGAATATCCTAGAAATATCCCTTCATCACCTTTTGAGTCAAATTTACCATTTCTCTCATCTTTTAGAATAAAACATTTGCTTCCAAAAATTCTAAAATAACTTCCAGTAGGTTTGTGTCCAAACCACAACTCATAGGGTGTCTTGTTGGTGTCCTTCTTTAATTCAACTCGGTTAAGCACATAAAAAATTGTATTGACATCTTCCCTCGAGTATGCATGAGCAACATTCTTTTGTAACATCAATGTCCTAGCACAGTCAACTATTGACTTGTTCCTTCTTTCAATAATGTCATTTTGTTGAGGTGTCCTCGGTGTAGAGACCTGTCTTTTAATACCATGCTCATTACATAAATTAGTAAATTCATCAGAGATAAATTCACCTCCTCTATCAGATCTTAGGAATTTCATTTCCTTACCAGTCTCTTTTTCTACCTTAGCTTTATACCACTTAAACATCGTAAATGCTTCAGATTTTTCTTTTAAGAACATAACAGTCATCAATCTAGTATAGTCATCAACAAAAAGAATAAAGTATTTATCACCATAATAACTCTGAGTTCTCATAGGACCACATAGGTCGGTATGAACCAACTCTAGTATCTTCTTTGTTGAGTAATCCTTACTTTTGAAACTAGATTTAGTCATTTTACCTTTCTGACATTCATGACACATAACATGATCCGGTTTTGACATGTTAGGCATCCCTCTAACTCTTTTCCTTTTACTGATCTTAATCATGTTATCAAAGTTCACATGGCATAACCTTTTATGCCACAACCAAGAATCTTCATTTTTCATCATTAAGCAAGAAGACTCACCAATATCAAGTTAAAATAGATTACCTCTTGATTGTGCTCTAGTTCCAACTAGTCTTCCTTCATCATCAAAGATTTTCACTTTCTTGCTCTCAAAAGAAATTCAGGGACCTGAATTATTCAGTTGTGCCACACTTAACAAGTTATAGTTCAATCCATCTACCCAATAAGCATTATCACATTTTATCATATCATTTATCATCAAGGATTCTTTACCTCGTACCATATAGGGTGTGTCATTACCTATCTTAACTGATCCTCCATTGTATTCTTCAAGTTGATCAAACTTCTCCTCATCACCTGTCATGTGATGTGTACAGCCAATGTCTATGATCCATGTATTATTTTTGTTAACTTTAGAGATCAATGCTATTTCTTCATGTTTTTCTTCTTCTTCCTCCAAGTCATCTTTCATAGCAACAAATACAACTTCTACATCATCATCAGAATCAGATTTAGATTCATTATCCTTAGCTATGAAACATACCTTTTTCCCTTTGTCATTTCTATCTCGGTTATCTTTGTTGTGTCAGTAGCCTCTATTGAATCTTCTCCCATAGCTTCCTTTAGATCAGTCTTTGGTTCTATCATCATCTTTCTTATGTGGACATCTAGCAGCAATGTGGCCAATCTCTTTACAATTAAAGCATGCCAAAGGTAGCTTACCTCTATACCTTCCTTTACCTTTGGATAATCTTTTGGCCATAAGAGCTTCAAGTTCATCAAGCTCATTATCGGTATTACTATCACTATCATTTTTATTATTCCTGCTAGACTTACTAATCTTTAGAGAAGACATGAAAGTGGATTCCACATATGGTACAACATTGTTATCAAAGTTATTTAACTCAAAGGTTGTAAGTTTACCAATCAGATTGTCAAGTGTAAGTACATTACCAGATGCAGACCTTGTCTCATGGATAGCAGATATTTTGATTACGTAAACTGACAATAAGGTTCTGAGTATTTTTCTAACAACTATTTCTTCACTAATGACTCCATCAGATGCTCTAATAGCATGTACTACCTCTTTTAGTCTATTTGTATATTGCATAATATTCTCATCTTCATATTGTCAAATCTGCCCCTTAGGCTCTCTGCTCTAGCCCTTTTAACATTCACATCTTCACTATAAACTTGAGAAAGTTTATCCCACATAGCTTTTGCAGTAGTGCAACTTTTAATATCTTCGAATTCAACATCGGTGTAGGAAACAACAAGTTCCATCATAGTAACATTGTGTTCATGTCTATCTTTCAGTTGATCAAGTGTCAGGGGACCTGGTGTCGGTTCTATATAGCCATTCTCCATCAATTCTAGTGCAGCATTCCCAATTCCAGATATGTGCAACTTCATCTGGCTCTGCCATACTACAAAGTTCTCTTTGTTCATCTTTGGCACTTCCCTCTTATACATTTTGAGATCTTTTTACTGAAGTCCTTAAAACTCTGTCCAAAGCAAGCAACACTCTGATACCAATTGTTAGAATAACTGAGAGGGGGGTGAATCAGTTAATCACTATCCCAATACAAATGTATAATCCAAAACAAATACTTCAATTTCTACTGCTCGGTAACTTAAAATACTTTTACTATCTGTGCTTTTACTGATTATCAGTTTAAAACTTATAGTAGTTACCGATCAAATCAAATATGCAACATGTAAATATGACATCAAAAAAAACATCACAATCAACACATAACACAAGAGATTTAACGTGGAAACCCTGTGAAGGGAAAAACCACCTGGGACTAGCAACCCAAAATATTCACTCTTCTGAAGTGGGGTCGGTGAAGACCCAACCCTGTTAAAGGTTACAAATACACTGTTAGGTGTGACCTTGTTAGAGGATTTAAGACCAACCGTTATTGTCCAACCAACAGTCACTCTGGGGTTGACAGGATAACAATGTTCATTCTATGAATGATACATAATAAGACTTTCTTAGTCCACTCGGTTAAGAGATTTGACTATGTACAATGGTTAAATATGTAACAGTAGGTGATCTTACTTAAAACAAATTCAATTGCAAATTATAGATCAATGTTCAGCTCATACAAATCTTTCTGATCAATGTAACATTTCTGATTCAACAATATATCAACTTAATGTCCGTCGGTAATCACTCTCTATCTCTCGATAATGCTCTCCAATAGGGTTATCCTTAACCAGTATGATCAGAATGCATGAAAACTTGTTCACGTGATGATTCTGCAGTTTCCTTCTCTTCCAACATCACACTCATTGTGAAATCTCTAGTCTCTTATATAGACATGTAAACCATTTTCTTTTGCTCCATCATATTTTTTCGCTTAATCATCTTCATTGATTTTGCCTCTTAAACATACCTTGACACTTGTGTCAATAACATGTTTAATTATAATCCTTTAGATCTTTCCTGAATTTTGTCAGTCGTCGATCTGTGTAACAAACTTTATCTGTTACCTTGAATTCATACACTTGCCAGATCATCAATCTTATCAGCTAAACTAATCATTTAGTTCATTCTGTTCTTCTCGATTAACAAAGAAATGTGTCGGTGAACACATGCTCGGTTTATACTATGCTCGGTATACACTACACTCCGTCGGTGTATACTAAAATGCTTCATCAACTGACAACACTGCTTTGTGTCTTTCAGCTCTTTACCTCATCATAGATAAATGAAACATAATCAAGTCAATATCATAAGGTCATAGACTCATCAACAAGTTACTCAATGTATTCCTTATCCTCATCTATCATATCCATCTTCCTTATGTAGATGTTTCGATTCTTCATCTCTTTCACTCCTTCTCTACAGATGTTTTGGTATAGTAACTTACAAGATAAGTGTTGTCAAACTAGTTGACATCAATGACAACATAATACTAATTTAATCATATTACATATCTAATCAATCTACTCAGTGATCTCAAATCACAGTTCCTTCAATCAGGTTCTAAATCAGTTGTAGTTCATCACTTACCTCTGTCATAAACTTTATTCTCATCTTTTGACAATATGCAGACTCTGGAAGTACCATCATTATTTTCTGTTCTTTGTACTGAAAAGAAAATATAATCTTCTTCTTCTTCTTCAAGAACTTAGAGGCTCCATGTTTATTTTTCAAGTAAATTTCATTTGGAAACTCTAAATTTTTTGATCTTAGAAAACCTAAAAACATGTATTTAGCATTATGCACAAAATAAAAGGTATTTTCAAAATGATAAATTTTTGTTTCCTATAGTCTCTTATTGTCCAAACTTGTATCCATACTATGTCTTATACAATTTAATTTGTTATTATTTGATATACTTACATTTAGAACTATAGTATGCAAATTAGGTCATTTTGACTTTTTGTAATTGTCTTTTATGTTATACAGTACCAATGTTATATCCTTATGCCCCTCAGACATTTTATTTTCCTTGCATAAAACCTTTGGGCATATGTAACTTTGAAAATGTATCATATCTCTTTTTTATATGCTATTTCATTTTGTATTTTTAAACTATTTTCAACTAGATTTTCTTCTACTTCTTTACAAAAAGGATTTAAAATAGCAAGGAAATCATACGTACCTCCATGAATACTTACCTGTGGCTCTTCAATTGACTGATCACATATGAAATTATTTCCACATGCATCATAATGCATATCAAAAAAATTCTTCTGCAAATTTTCATCTTCAGGGATATTGTTTATTGCAATATCCTCAAGTGCGTGTGATTCATTCTGCAATATTTTGTCTTCACTGTCCATGAAAGTTTGGGAATCTTTCATAGAAATATTTTCTTCTTGAAGTATTTTAGCCTCTTGAGATTTACTTTGTATTTCATCAAATACAACCTGAATATGCTTATCCTGATGGGTATAGAAATAATTTGGACTATTCTTTTGAATATATTTCTGGTACTCCATGTCTAATAAATCTGAAATTTCTTCTGTATTAAGAAGATTTTTTTGTTGATCATGAAATTTATCCATTTCCATACAAGTATCATCTTGGAGGGAATCTTCTTCCATCTGATTCACACTTTCCTCTTCATTAGAATCTGGAGCCTCATCTCTTGTATGTTTCACGTTGCATTCATTATATTCTTTTACTTTCTGAAAAAGGAGCCTCAAATCAGGGTCATTTATAAAAACTCCCAAATCATAAAGTTTTCTTCAAAATTCTCTACTTGAAGGCATGATATCTGATGGTCTCTCCAAATAGAAACCCATCATCCTTATGAACAAATGGGCTGCAGACTCACCCTCTTGTCTTTCTATATTGAAAAATGCATCTAAGGGAGACATGTAAGATTCTATTTCCATAGTGCAACTTTGATCTTCATTGTGCTCATAATACATGTTATCTTCTTCATTATTGGTCTAATGAAACATATCAAGAAACCACTACTCAAATTGCCTCCATAATGAAATGGACAATGAAGGCAATGAAATAAATGTTTCTCTTGCATAACCCTCCAATGACTTGGAAAAAAATACCATAGTATCACCTTCTGTATAAATTTCATAATCATCAAGGAATGCGTAAAAAGCATCCAAATGATCAGAAGCTGATTTATTACAATTTCCATAGAATTTAGGAATCTTGTATGCAAATTTTGAAAACCATTCATTTGTAATGCATTTAAATTCTATAAGATCCAAAGGCATGAGGTTAAGAGGGATAAATATACTTCTCATCAATTTCTTAAACATGGTAATAAAATAATGAGATGAAATTTCATCTCCCTTCTGGATCTCCTCCCTCAGATAGGTTTTTCTCAATCTTTCTGAAACTAAATTTTAGAGTCACCACCTCACCTTCTGTGAGGAAATAAATTATTCTGAGTCCTTTCTCCCAGTAGAGTCTTACTTAATTTTTTACCAAAGATTCTGCAAAGGTCTTTCATTGATAGTGTCCCTAGTAGAGTTGCCAATTTGTTCGTGCCCAAAAATGATGGACCATTTTTGGCCAACTGATAGGCACACACTAATACCTCTGCAATTCTGGCTTGATCGAGCCAAGGCTGGTAGGCCTAAATTCACCTTAGATTATCAAGTTCCCTATGCTGCACAAATGCATGCACAGACAAACAAAATTCCTTCCAAAGGGGTAAATGATCTTTGGAGGAAAATGATACAATCTCCTGATAGCTTTAATTCTATGAAATCTAAACTAGAACTGAATGATCACTAAGAAACCTAATTTCAAATGCTTTTAGAAAAGTAATCAGATCAATTTGTAAACTACAAAAGAAGAACTGAATAACAATTTTCAAACGATAATAAGATCAGTGACTAATGAACATTTGGGTTATAGAGTCAAAAATTTCCAATCCTACGTATAATTAGAGATAGTTTTAAGAAAACTTACTTTTAATAAAGCAAGACTATCATTCCATAGGCTTCCGCTTGATTCACAATTCAAATCAATTTACACAACTAATCTTATCAAATTTAACTCAAATTAAGAGACTGATAAGAACAATGGTAGATACACAGACCATACAATTGATACTCAAGTTGTATATATTAACTTTGAATTACAATATGAAGGGAATAGAACACAGTGGAACACTCTAATACATAGAGTATCTGAAAAACTAATTGAAAATAATAACATATAACTTCAAATAAACATAAGACAACTTATCTCATTTAGTGTTTGAGAAATTTGCATATAATGGTTCAAAATTCGTAGTTGCTGGAGTTTTTCCCTTATTGTTGTGTTCTTTTTTGATTTCAAATGATTTAGTATAAATATCCTATTGAAAGGTTTCCCATGAAAAGACACACCTTTTCACAAAAACCTAATCCTGTAACTAACCCTGAAAATTACAAAATTAACCATATAAATGGTTTGAGGGAAAAAAATATTCCCCGTATTACAAATATAATTTATCATATCTTCGGATAAGTGGCTTGACAATCCACATGTTTATAATGTAAAACTCCTGCACACAAAATCCAATATTAGATAACTTTTAATCAATTTTAAATTTAGGGTTCATTATATTTAATAATGTTTTCAAATTTCCAAAAGATTCCTATTTAAAATTTATTGATTTTAGTAACTAAAAATGTACCAAAATAAATAATCAATAAAACCATGACATAATGCATATAAATGTATTTGATAATATAAGCAAAAATACCAATAAGGTTTAAACATTTAATCAAAGGTATCCTCTTTTAATTATCAAAGTACAAAAATCCGATTAGTAAGATAAAACCTAAAATCCATTAATAGGAATATAATTTTATATTTTAATTGAGAGTTTTATTTTCAAATATTAACCCTAATTTATTTCCTTTTCAAAATACCTTTTCCAAAATATGAAACAATATTAATTTCATACAAATATGTTCCTAGAATCTAGGGTGCAATAATTGTAAATATTATAACTCACCCTAGAAAATAAAAGGGGAATACTTACCCTAAAATGATATTTTTAATAATTTACATAGGGTAAGGTTGTTAATATTTTAGAAAGAGGATAAATAAAAAGACAACCTTAATATCATGTGATTCACCCCAATGTAAAAATAGAAATACATTTTCACAACTCATTTTAAGAAAATAAAAATGCATTTAGATTTTAGGGAAAAATAATTTTACACTCTCTAAAATAAAGCCCTAAGTATGCATCTCTATGAAATAAATATAAAACATAATAATAGGAGCATATATATTTAAGTCACCTAGTTAGTATTTGCAATAACGAAACAGGTGAAAAATTCAAATCAAATAAGGTAAAATAAAATCCATTACACCCTTTTACCCTAATAATTGATTTTAAAGAATACTATAGGGTAAAGTGAGATATCATATTTAGGTATTTTAAAAACTTAAATTTATGCCAAAGATATTAAAATAATTTCAAAACGCATAAACATAATAACACTTTCCAAAATGAATTACCTTATTACATTATTTCACTTTAGTAATTTAGGGTAAATTAAAATAAGACCTAAAAAGAATTACAATAGTGAAAATCTAAATCTCATCAAAATGTAAAATCTTTTAGAACACATAATATAAATGAAATTCAATAACATTTTCTTACCCTAATAATTTATTCCTAAATTTACTAAAGGGTAGAAAGTAATCTTAAATCTATCCCTTTTCTTCTACCCATATTCCGAAGGAATACAATAGGACAATCGATTACGGTAGAATGGGTAGTTAGGATAGGAAAAAAGGGTGGGTTGAGAGGTCGAGTGTTCAACTCCCTCTCCCCACTCTTTTTTCTTGAAAATAATTTGGTAAAAAATAAATAAGAAAATAATATTCATATTGAAAATTAAAATTAATTTGATAAGATATACTCCCTATGTGAAAATTTGCCTTGATTTTCTCACTTGCACACGAAAATGTAAATAAATTAATTCCACTTCCAAATCCTCTCAAGGAATAACAATAGACTAATTGGTTAGAGGGGGGAGGGGTAGGTAGGTAGGAAAAGGGTTGGCTTGAGAGGTTGAGTTTTCAACTCCCTCTCGCCACCTTTTTTTACCCAACCATCTTATTATTTTTTATAATTATTTTTATTTCAAAATATACGTGCATTAAATTCATTGAAATAAAATAACTAAAAGCTTATTCCACAAACATAAAATAATGATAATTATTTAGGCCTTTTCAATTGTTTAATTTTTAACATAGGGAAATGAATAGTGTTAAAATGGAACCTTAGTAATGTACCTATCATTCACCACTATTCATTTGTATGTGTTTTGAATTGGAATAGCATAAGTAAAGTAAATCTGGAAATGCTTGAAAATCAATTAAGATAAGATACATACCTCATTATGGAATAGATTTAGAAATGCCTATTTTTTGAAGCTTGTGCGGGGTTTTGAAAGATTCTGCAACCAGATTTGGGACCAAAAAACTATAACAGAGAAAACCCAGAAAAATTTCATCTTTCTAGTAGCAGGTAGTCTTTGACCCCAATAAAAGGTCAAATGCTACATTAATATTTTGAAGCTCGACTTTAACTTTGTTTGCAGATCTCAGAAGTTCACCAAAAAGGGTACTCAGATCCGTCCTCCAATTCTCAAAACAATGACTGTAGATATACAAAAAGGGGTGTTTTGGGGTTGCTATATAGAGTTTTGCCTTAGTCAAACCCCCGTTTTGGTGATCTCCACTTTCGCGAATAGCCAATTGAAATAGAATGTGTGTGTGTATTGAAAGTGTAATGCCAAGATCTAATCCTCTAGATTAAAACCCTAGCATGAATATGTATGAGAAAACAATGCATAGATTTGAATGAGATAGGAAAACATACCAAGCCCCCAAGGCTAAAGTATTCCTACCAAACTCATAATTTGTAATTGCTACCCCATGATTGTATCTTTGAATGCTTGAGTGTTGGCAATGGTGGATCAAGAAAGAAAGGATCTCTCTCTTGCTCCATATAGGTGTTCACAATGGTGTTCTCACAAAGATGCTTGATATCAACAATGGCTTGATCTTCTATATCATCCTCTTGCAATCTTGTATCTTCACTTCACCATTCCTTGCTTGCTTGGATCAATTATGTCTCCACTTGATGGATACTTGATCATGAAATTGCTTGGTGAAAATGAATGCAAATGAGAGTCTTTATATAGAGGTTTCAAGGTGAGGCTCCTAGAGCAATGTGAGGACCCATAATTCAAATTTCACCTCGAATTATGGTCCAATCACAATAACCTACTAAGGAGGGAAAATAATTAAATGAATTCTGAATTAAAACCTTTCCGCACTCGGATTCGAGGGCCCGACATTGATTTTGGGGCCTGCCAGGACCAAATTTAAAAAAAGGGGAACAAATTCCAGAGGAGGTCAAAGAAAACCTCATCTCTGACCTAGGTCAAGGATGACCTTGACCCTGACCTAGGTCAGGGATGACCTCATCCTTGACCCAGTGGGCCCAAATCCTGCCAAAATCAAGATAGGAGGTCCCGGGGATGCCCGGAGACCTAGAAATGATGTCAAAAATGGGATAGAATGCCAGGGAGAGGCACAAAATCCTATGATGATTGTGATGAAGGCCAGGAGGACCTATTTCTAAATCCTACCTAGAAAATAGAGCCATAGAAGAGGAAAATTAAGGAGAATCCTTGGGATCCTAACCCTAATTTCATCTAGAATGAAGAAATCAAGTGCAGAATGCACCCTAAATGCAAGTCTATCATAATAAATTTACTAAAAGAGGGTGCTAAACCTATCAAGATGGAAGTGCTTCCATTTTAAGATGACACATGAAATAACATAAAAATGAAAATAAATATTATACTTCCTTGACATTTTGCATTTTTAGGACTTGAATTTTCAAGTGTCAACACCTTCAAAGAATTACATGACAAGTCAAATGGATAAAGTGTAACAAAGTCACATTGAAGGCCGAATGCACCAAAGGTTGGATGATTTTATTATCTTGAGCTAGCCTCTTGCTCAAAGATGATACTTTTCATTAAAGACACATGTTTTTCTTTTTGACATTGATAGTATTTAAAAAATCATATTATGAAGTTTAATTTTGAAGACACGAAGAGATCTAATGTACATTCAATATAGATTTTTTCCTAGATAGTTTGGTAGGCTATGGATCATAAGAATTATACCCTTGTAAGGTTCATTAAACAATTTTATGGAGCACTATTGATGTAACTAGACACGGTTTGTTGCTTAACAATGCAAGACATTTATGAATTTGGGAGTTGGGGGAATTGGTTATTTGAGAACTCAATAATTTAGCTTTGGATCTACATCCTTCCAAGGTTTATGAGGCAACATGATTGAGTTTCACTTGATTCAAGAAATTTCAAATAAAGAAAAACTTCTTAAAATATGTATTTATTTTTTATGCACACAATGTAAATATTAATAAAAGTGTTGAAATATTAAGATGTACATTATAACAAAGTGACTTATGCCTTATTATCATTGGTATTTAAAAAAAATTATACAAACTTTATAAAATTCATAATAAATTACATTGAGAAGTAATTCAATGATAAGATTCAGTCTAAATGCTTTTGATTTATCAATTAAAAGACCCAAATTACTACTAATTGCATTGCACCATGTGACATTATGATATGCCACCTTTTGAAGGGGAAGAGTTAGTAGTTGCTTCATGCTATTTCCATAGAGCTATCCTTGGATCACCTTAGGGAAGAGGAGGATGTTGTTATCATGGTGGCTTTCCTTATCACCAAAAAAGAGAAGTGGATTAAAGACATCAATGAAGATATCATTTGATTCAGTTTTAGGGCCCGTCTTACTAATAAAGTGTATTATTCAATTTGGAGGTTCTAGTTAAACACATTTTAGATTAGAAAATGACAATATACAACATTGAAGACCAAAAAATATTATTGTTTTACATAGACCATTTCATCATATATGTGCTTTTTCATGCATCTACAATGGCCACTAATTATTATTATAAAAGTAAGAGAATTATTTAGTTAAATGATAACATTTTCCTATTGATGTTCTTTTATGTGGTATATACCTATTGCTTGTATATGGTAATATTTTATCGTTTATATATTATTGAAGAGATTAATCTATTCTTCTAGATTAATAAGTGAGGGGTGATAAGAACATGTATTTAATAGTTCTTTTCAAATAATTTTTACAAGATGTGTATTCAAGGATGTTCAATTTAAGTAGATTATCAAATAGGTACAAGATTTTGATGGTGACATGTGAATATCCATGTTAGTGTTTAATTAGTTTTTGATTTATTTTTAGTGTTTATTTAGTTTTGGAATTATTTTTATGGAATGATATACATTTAAGTGTTGATTCAACACATTCTTATATTAAGTTTGACTCACTCCTTAATCTTCATTCCTTTTTATGTTTTGACTTGCATACATTTCTATATACTCAACATTATCTCAACCTTGTTAACATTTACATCCAATCATCCTACTTTGAAAAGTTCTTTAGTTATTTTTGGTAGGTAGTGTTGTTGTTAGAGTTTGTCTGCATTCTATTGAGGCAGGGTGGAAGCATTCCCACCATTTTGTGTACTATCCTCCAACACTTACAAGTGTCAGGTGTCAATTTTCAGTGGCATTTTAGGTGAAGCGTTTCTCCCGATCTCTCATCATATTACTATTATATGTATATTATACTTTTCACTATTTATTGCTTAAATATAATATGCATTTTACCAAAAAAAATTCACATTCATGTTTATCGTATCCTGATTTACAAATTTTAAAAATTTACTATTTACACATCATTTATTAGGCGTATATGTTTATACACTTCTATATATTCTCTCTTTACCATGAGATTAGTATTCCCTTTTCTTGGGTCTATTATAAGTGACATAGGATGAACTTCAAAGTTTAAATTTGTAAGTTTCTACCCTTTCCTATTAGATGTTGTCGGTTGAATTTGTTAAAGTTTGTGTAAGGTTATCAAGGAGGAAATCTTTCTAGTAAAATTTGTATTTAGAGCTAAAATGAGCAATCACATTGAAATATGCATTTACACTATATATATATATATATATATATATGCGCTTTAGAATGATGTCTTTGAATATTTTTCCAAGTTCGTAAAGTTATACCACTAAGGCGGTTGACTTATGAGCACTTACCAAGTAGAAATAAAATAATTTTTTAGAAAATCATTTTCTAATATTATTGCTTTTATGCACATTCAACTATTAGATATCGAAGAAATGTAGGTTTTAGAAATCTTCAATATGCTAAGATGACCATGTGAGTTATAGGTCGATCTCACACATCAAATCATTCTAATGTAATGTGGGATATATCTTGTACTTCTTGAGATTGATTCTTCAAATTTTGAAAAAATAATTTATGAGATTGGTAACACAAAAAATCTCCTATAACATTTTAGCATTTGTCATTTACAAAAAAGTGGAAAGATTCATAGAACCTTCCTATAAGTGATTTTTATTTTTCATCTATAAATTTCAAAGTTTGATAGCAGATGCACCATAACTATAATGTAAGATAATTATTTTTCCTATTTACAAAACTTGATTTTAGTGTGTGTGTGTGTGTGTGTATATATATATATATCTATATATATATATATATATATATATATATATATATATATATATATATATATATATATATATATATATATATATATATATATATATATATATATATATATATATCTATATCTATATATATATATATATATATATATATATATATATATATATATATATATATATATATATATATATCTCTATATATAGATATATATATATCTATATATAGATATATATAGATATATATATATATATATATATATATATATATATATATATATATATATATATATATATATATATATATATATATATATATATATATATATATATATATATATATATATATATATCGAACTTATTTTACACATTTTAAGTTTTTGACCTTAGGGTTTGTACTTCTTGAACAAAGGTTTTCACATTTTAAATTTTGAATTATATTTCACATTAGAATTGATTAAGGTTTCAATTCCTTTTATGATTCATTTGCTATATTTTCCTTTAGGGATTTTGACACATTGTAACACCTTGAACCTACCCAATCCCTAATCCTTCCAATGATTTCATTTTTATAATCTATTTGATTTGATAATTCTTAATTTTTTAAATTAAATTTATTTGATACATATTTAATAATATTTTGACCTTAAGTAGTTTGATTGTTTCATTACATTATACCTTGTTGATCCCATCCACCCATTCTTGTAGTGCATTATTGTTTATGGTGGACTTTCATAGGTAATGTGCTATTGCCGATACACATGCAATGAGATTTATGTGTTAATATATTTTTTAATCTTTTATTTATTTCAATCCTATCATCCTTGATGAAACTATACCATTTTAGGCTTGGGTAAGGATGCAATGTCCATTAAGGTTCTATTATATTGTGTACCTTCTTATTCCTCTTCGAGATAGTTTTTTAATGCTCATTATTTTCTCTTAAATATACTTAAGTCTCACTTGTTTGTGAAATTAATATTGATTCTTTTTCACCGCTTTCTCATGCTAGTCATGATAATGTTAATAATGCAATTAGAGTGATGGAAATTTATAAGTTCAAACTTCCTCATCCTATTCATGACACCTTATTCAATTATGGATTATCCTACCCATACTTCTCTTGCTTCATCTTATCTTGAAGATCCTAGTGATATTGGTGTATGTGTTCCTCATATACACGAACTTACCATTCCTTCTTTATATT
Organism: Chamaecyparis obtusa; assembly: GCA_027943335.1. Taxonomy (NCBI): domain Eukaryota; kingdom Viridiplantae; phylum Streptophyta; class Pinopsida; order Cupressales; family Cupressaceae; genus Chamaecyparis; species Chamaecyparis obtusa. The sequence continues at coordinate 357,068 of BSBK01009711.1, forward strand.
TTGGTTTGTGACCTATTGATGATATATTTCATAATGATCATAATGATGTTCTTTATCTTCTCATGATGAAGATGATGATTTGGTTTTTCTCACACATACTAATTTCCCTTAGTGGACTCCAATTGATTTGTCTATGCATCACGATGAATATTTTTTTATGGAAACCCTCACTTGGATCCATCCACAATTTCACATATCTTTGATTAGTTGTGGATTACCTATTCCTACATCTTATATTTCACTAGATTTAGCTATACCTAAATAAGATGAACACCATGGACATCATTTACAAATTTTACTTAGTGTTTCCATGTATAATGTACCACTAGTTGATGACACATCTTCTTCCACTATTATTAATGATATGCATACACATGGATATTGGATGTGCTACAAATCATGTATCATATTATCAAAACTATTTCACTAGTAAGATAGATCAAACCTATTAATGCTAACAAGTAAACATTTACATAAAAAATTCTTGTCAAAACAAGAGTACACATTCCTTTGGAATATTATATTTAGACTTGTCCCACACCAATAGGATTTATCATACCTTATTTTTTAAATTATAATGATAAAGGTGCTACATTTTGTCATTTAGAATTATTTAAAGTTATGTGCTCCTTTTTTTCCAAAAAGATCAATAGCTTGCAAAGTTTTTGTCATCAAGTTTGAGTAGTCATGAACTTATATGGTTTTATTCACTACCACATACTTCCATTACTTATTTTGAGGATTTTTAAAGAATTTTGAACCTAAGATATATTCTCTTGACCTAAAGAAATCCAAACAAGGAGAAAGCAACAATTAATTAAGATTAGATATTTTATTTTTAAAGTATTAGCTAATAACATGAGTTATAATTTAGATAATGAAAAACTTGATCATACACAAATGAATAAGTATTCCCAATATTCAAGAGTCAACTATATTGCATGCCTCGTTGTCTAAATTACATGTAGATAAACTTGAATAATACACTCATATATTGATCATAAGTAAAAAGAAACAACCCATAACTTCCTACATCCTATGGAAAACCAAAACTTTATTTACCAAGGGACAAACCAAACAGCCCCCTTACCTCAAGAAGAGCCCTAGATAGGTTATGAAAAACCATTTACAAGCTGGGAGAAGTAGGATCCACTATGAGACAAGAATGCATACCCATGGGACACTTGCAGAGGCAAAGATGATATGTACACTAGATGGAGGCTCACTAAAATGAATAAACCATGATGCACAAGCTCACAACCAAAAATACATCTTCTATTAAACACTTCTGGAGGCAAAAATAATGTATCTATGTCACACTACACGGGCTAACTGAAAGCGACATTTTCTTCAATACTCTGCATGACTCTTTCAGAAAGATGAATTAAGCCCTTTATAGGGACACCCTTTATATAGTCTGTGATGATGGCTGAAATTATCTGAGGAAACATTTGTATCAAATGCATGTACTCCAAATGATAGCTCATTTTCCAACATTCCTTGATTAGAGCTAGGCAAGATATGGAAAGCATGCATGTCTTTATTTTTAGAAATTAAAGGAATCAAAATCAAGTCATCCTTTACCTCACCCATGTATAAGTTATCTTTTCTTTTTCCCTCAATAATTTTCTTGATGCAAACTGCATTCATCAACATCTAATTCTTCTACACGGGTGGATTACACATCAATGGGAACCTCTACTTGCAGATTCGGTTCACATCTTCCTTATGGAAAAGGGATTTTTTATCGCTAAGTTTGAACTAGTTGAGGATAGAATGAAGATTCTATGTGGTAATTTTTTCTGTTGGGAGGATGATAAATTTATGCTTATGATTAAACCATGGCATCCGAATTTTAATCCCTCATCTGAAGTTTTCACTAAAGTCCCCTATATGGGTCAGACTCCCAAACGTCCCTCTTCACCTTTGGTAGGACTCTATCCTTAAGGAGGTGGGGGAGGATTTTCGGGGATTTTTTGATGTTGGGATCATGATTCCTACAATAGTTATCATTCCACCTTCGCTCATATTTTAGTAGAACTTGACATTTCGAAGGGCCTCCCCAGCTGAAATAAATATAGAATCTACACTAGGATCCTGGATCCAACAACTTGAATATGAGGGTATTCCCTTAAGATGTCGTAAATGCTTTAAAACTGGCCATGTCTCCTCCCAATGTGGCCTAGAAATTAAGAAAAAGAAATTTTCTCCCTCTTGGTGGAAGGGAGCTTCTAAACAACACTATATTGTTATGAAAAACTCTTCGCAGGAAGCTAAGAAGGATGATTTTTTTACCCTTCCAGTTGCCCCTCCTTCAGTGGCTACTGGGAATATTTCTGAGACTACTGGAATTAACCCAGCTCTTTCTCTGTTGGTTTCTGTTGAGAATGGTCCTGCTGAGGGTTCTGGCCTTTTGGTGCTGAACCTTCTTTGACTGTTGTTATTGGTGGGGACTAGGGTTGCTGGTATGGTTGGTGTTTTGGGCCCTTCCTGCCCTAGTTTAGTGGTTCCTCCTATTGATAGTCCTTTGGTTGTGGCTTTTGCTGGCCTGATGCTGGAAGATTCATTGGAAGTTTCTTTGATGGGGTGTTGGGTCCTCAGCTTTGGGTCTTTTGTGCTGGCAGGAGAAGGCTGCTAAGGTTGAAGATGGTTGGGTTACTGTCAAAGGTAAAAATTCTAAAAGATCCTCCTATTCATTTGACATGACACTTTGGTCCCATAATAGGGGGACAAATGGATAGCTCTCTTTCTTATCGTTGTTGATCTTCGTTGATTTATCCTTTTGTTAAGTTTTGGGCTTTCATGCTTTGTTCCATCCAGGTTGTGGGAGCCTATGGTAAAACCCTCTCTTTGGTCTTGCTCTGGTTCATTTAGTAGGTGTATTTGAATATCTTTTATGACCATCTTGTACAGGGTGTCAGGGTCCCTTCAAAACTTGTTTTATCCTTAATCGAAAACATCTGATTCTTCTATGTGAATACCAACAAAAATATCCTATTTTTCTTGTAATTCTTCTTCCTTGCTTTCAGTAGTATATTCTTCAAATATGCAAACAGCTACACAAGGGACATCTTTCACACATAAAGAATCATTTTCAATAGCACCCTTTTCAGCATAGAGATTTTATTGGCATTATTCATCCATGTAGGTAGATACCTAGAATTCTGAATATTCATGAGATGAATCTTCAACAATTTCATCATCATTTATTTGATCTACCACTAGATTGTTCAATACTGATGCAAGATGGTTCAACTTTTGCCAACTTCAACTTCTTCAAGAACACTCAAATTTTGAGCAAGCAAAAGATTCTCACCATTTGTCTCCCTCTCAATATCTTGTAAAAATTTTAATAAAGAAGGATGAACCTCTTGAGGCTGAAACTACATACCACCATAAAAAAATTTTAGGAAATCAGTTTGCACTGGTTCAATCACACTATTCCTTTGATAAGAAAAAAACATCCTTAACACTTTCCTTGTCATCTTCACTAATCATAGGAGCAGCACAAGATGGCATTTGTTGGAACCAAGCCATGCTTCAAGATTCATAAACAGAGTCGCTCATTCTAGGGAAGGCACCTTTAGATTTTCTAAGGAGAAAGAAAGCACCAGTTCTTTGAATCTTTCCCTAGAGGAGTCACCAAAAATCTATTAGTTAACAGATTGGTCTTTAATAATATTTAATCAAACCCTCACAAGACCTTTCTATTAACGAATAGGTGAAAGGAGCTTTTCGATCAGTTCAATATAAAAATTAAAAGGTACAACTCCCTGGAATATATATTCAATGAATATATTTTTTGTTATTTTTCAATAAAGATGGGGTATGCGAAGAGGCTTCAAATTAATTTTCATCACTATGAGACATTCACGAACAAATTTGTAATCAAAATTAATGTAACTAAATTTCTATGACTGTGCCTCAATTCTCACGACCATGAAAACCAAAACACAATGAAATCGCCATAATTAATTATGCAAATACACCTCCATGACCATGAAGATCACATATATAGTATGCCCACAAGTGATATAAATATGTTGAACATCATGAATATGAGAGAAGAAAATAATAAATAGTAACTCATACATCACCTTATAATCACAAATTCAAAAACATAATTTGACATCAATGACTAATTTATTCCAATCATCCCATATTCATCCATTCCACAGTAAAGGATAATAACATAAATTTAATGAACAAAAACCATGACTCAAAATTTGAGTCTCACTCAGTCATCCTAGCGACAGGGGGGAATTTTGGCCAAAAATTGTCAATCCCTTTACATCATGTTCAGAATTAGTATATAAAGTCCATTCGCCTACCCAAGCAATTACAATACAATTCTTGAAAACTAGATTAAACAATTTTAGGACAAGTGTCATACAAGAGAATTTAGAAATTTAAGAGGTACGCTAAAAAAAGGCTATGTGACCTTTCCATCTTTCTCTTTGTCACTTGTTGCAGGAATGCATCACAAAAATAGAACTTAATTATTTGCTTATGTCATTTGTCACTATGATGATGATGCCTTAACTCAAATTCCTTTGCAAATTGGAATTTAATAGCTTCCCATCTTATTGAATTCTTAAATTGGCACATCAACCTTCGTAATCCCGATTTTCTATCTCTCCAATAGCTATGGCCTCTGTGGAGGGGATATGAACACTTCATTTCCTCATTGTGATGACAATCTCATCACATACCTTCTCATCTTCAGAGCCTGCCTATGTAGCAGCTCTAATGATGATTCCTCGTCTTTCTTCACCTTCGACAGTTTTCGTCGAAGGTAAACAATATTTCTTTAGTATTTAGCAGCCTTCGGCTTCATATGTTCGAAAACTAACTTTCATAAATTCTTCTTTTTAGAATTCAAAAATTTCACTTCCTTCCTCTAGATCCTGATTGATGTTGCACCTCAACTGCCTTCTTTTAGAACCAAGATCTCTTCATAGGGTACTCCCTTTCAGTGTTCAAGATTTTGGTAGAACGTGAACCTTGTTCGAGGATTTGGCAATTCCACTTATACGTTAGGAGTTTTAAAAGTGCTGGTAGCAGTGTCAGGTTTTGAAGTGAACTACTGCCTGACCCAAACAAACATCTATGCACATTCAGATTCCAAAATGTGTTAATTATTTTTCCATAGTTGTTAATCGAGTTCCAGGATGCTACCGGCTAGGTATTGAATCCCGAAATCCATCTCTGCTTTTCGGGTCTTTGAGGTAACCACTTTGAATACCGAAGTGGACTTGAGTGTAAAAGCTTGCATAAATCTGTGTAGGGATAAAGATAAATTCCTGAACCCACTGAATTATGATGCATGAAGTATGAATCATCATCAGATTTTCACTACAAAGGGAACTATGATGAAATCCGATGATGCTCGTTTCTTGTTGGGTTTTGAAGAGAATTATTACCAAGCCTGACCAAGCCTTTATTTTAACACCTCACTAATTGTATTTTGGGTTCAGGACATCATCGGACTTCTTCATCAATTTGGAACAATATAATGTTGTTTCCTTGGGAATAGATTTGAAACGGATCACCAAATAAATTTAAATAAAAGTTTCACTGCCTTTAATAATTATTTTTAAACATTTATCCACTGATTTTAAATGAACTTTAAATATTTCAACTTGCTTTTGGGAATGGGACAAAGGTAATGACAAGGTGATAAATAAATAAATAAATTTAAAAGGGGTCAAAAGTTTGGCAATAAAAGGAATATAGTTTCTTCTTCAAAAAATCTTATTTACTAACGATTTGGCTTGATACATCTCACCAAGATTCTTCCATAGCTTCTTTACAAATGACTCTTAATGGAACTTGATTAAAAAGGACTCTGTAGGGCACAAGCTAATTAGACTTTTGGCTTTATGGCCTATAACACATATGTAGAAACCTCATCTAGATTTGTAGGTGTCATGACATTCTCATCAATATCATCTCACAGATCTCAACCTATTAACAAATCCTTCATCTTACGCTTCCATATTTCAAAATTATTTTTAGAAACTTTCTCCACCTTTATTCTCCCTTAAGAACCCCGCCATCTATAAATTATTGCAACAAGATCACAAAATATCTTCTACACAAGATCTGACTCAAATATTGATTAGTTTAAAAAACACAACAACTAGCAACTAAGACCAAAGGTGATCAGGCTTTGATCTACCACCTGTAAAGAAGTTAAGCAATGAAACAACTTCCTACACTAGCCTTGAGGGGAGGGTAATGTAAAATCTCTCAAATCTTTACAATAGTTACAAAAAACTTAATAGAAATAACATGCATACCACAACATAGTGATTTATGTGGAGAAAATCCTTCCAGGAGAAAAACCCCCACACTCCAAAAGCCACCCAATATATGATTCACAAATCAATAACAAAGTACAATATAGCTGTAGATAAAGCTTTTCGTAGGAGTATCAAAAAGTAGAGATCATCTAGAGGTAAGTGAATAGTGATAAAACTTACACATGCCCTCCATCTCATCCATCTAATATATGGGAGATACAATACATGAAACTGTCAAACAATATTACAAAACCATCAGCTAAAAACCACTTATAGAGTGGTGCCCATCTTATCTCCAATCAAATATGTCCTACAATATGTCAAAACACACATTAACATGTGTAACTCCCTTTTACACCTCATTTATTTGCTCAACACATTTTTACATTCCTATTTTAGGGAGACCAAACTTTTGGAGGTCATAAATTTTGACCGGGTGTTTGATTAATGCACCATAAAGCTCATGATATGCTCTATCACCTCGTAACCTTCTATACTAAAGTTTACACATATTTTTAGGTCATTTCAAAGACTCTAAAGCCTTCAAAATTGAATTGAAAAAATCTCTTTAACTTAAAAAAAGGGAAAACTTTAATATTTTCAAAGTGGGCATGATCTTGAAACTAAAATTTATTGGCATGCTCGTCATGCCCAATCTGAACAATTGGGGAAAGAATAGGAAACTCAATGCTCAAATGTAAAGTTACTATAAATGGGAACCATATATAAATGTAAGATTGAGACACATTTCCTTAACAAGCATTGAACACAGTCAAGGAGGTATATGGTGCTAGACACCATAATCATCGCTTTTTGAGCCAAAATCAAGGTTAGTGTGCATGAAATTGTATTGGGGTTATAGAAGCGGCCATGTATTGAGAGCAATCATAAATGAATAAGGGGCATGTAGCACAATAACCAAAGTGAGCGCACAATGAGTTTGAAATTGTAAGAAAAAATAATTTACAACAATATAGCTTCATTAGAGGGGTTTAGAAGAGTTTTTATGAGATGGAAGAGTATGTTCTTATGATTTAAAGAAGCATAAGAAGCATAAGGAGAGTTATTATACTTGATATTTTGAGCTTGTTTCTTTGGTTCATGAACTTAAGGTCTGGAGATATTTTTTCATGAATTGACCCATTCCAATTGAAGATAGATCACAAGAATTTTGAATATTTATTTACTAAACTACGATTAATGCATATTAGAGGAAAATGGTTAATTTTTTTGAATAATTTCAACTTTAGCATTTATTATGTCAAGACTAAGGAAACATAAAGTGGTGGATGTTGTTAAAAAAAGAGATAACATTATAGATATGATATCTACTTTTGAGGTTGAATTTAGAGAGTATATTGAGAAGCTCAAAGATCAAATGAGTCTTATTGGTTAATTTAAGTGTTATGGATCAATATCCAAATTATTGTTTAGAGAGGACATGAGTTGTTGAGACTCTAATGTAGGATCAAAGTTCCAACAAGGGGTGGTTTAAGAGATCTTCTTTTGAGAAATTCCTCATGATGAACCCTCCTATAGTGTTCATCCATGATTAACCAAATCTTAAGTTGATCCTAAGAAATTATATTTATAGACTAGAATGAAGAAATTTTTGGGTAAGTTCTTATAGTGTCAAAGAATAAGAGAAAATCATAAAAATCTTATTGGAGAGTTGTATTTGCATGACATGTCATCTCATAAATAGTCATTGGTCTCCATGCTTTTTATTATTAGACTACTTAAGAGTAGAAATCAAAATGATTGTATCTTAGTGGTAATATATAAGTTGACCAAGTTTGTGTGCTCCATTCCAAGAAACATAAATGATGACACTCAAACCTTGTCAAGGAGGTTCATCAAAGAGGTGATTCTTTTGCATAGTATTCCCAAAAAGAATCATATCTGACATGTATAAACTTTTCATTTTGAGGCTCTAAGATACTACTCTCATATAAGAATTTGGTTCCAAGTTGAAATTTAGTTCATATCGTCTTGAGACCAATGAATGGACAAAAACTTCAATAAGGTGATGAAGCATATGTCGAGGATA